>JACGWO010000004.1:15973073-16470824 GCA_034509735.1 Sesamum alatum
TTGAATGGTTTGGAATACCAACCTTGGTGTCATAGGTTGATAAACGTGAATATTCTCAGATAGTCCAACACCATATGATGGAATCTCCAATAGCCCTATGCTAGTAAGCATTAGAGGATTTCGGTAGATCAATGACTGATCAACGGAAAGACAAGAAACTCATTTCTCGTCAGAGTTGAATGAGAGCAAGAGAGCGAAGGGAGCAAAGGTAGCAAAGAAATTGCAAAGCATTGTCAAGCCTTTCAAGCATCCTTTTTGAATGGCAAAGGTCTCCTATTTATAGACCATCCATTGAAGAAGGCAAGTTCAACTTGTCTTCTTCTTCCTGCAAAGAGGAAGACAACTTTGATTATTCTTCTTACAAAAAGACAAACTTGTTTTGTCATATTAAGAAGAGAAGTTCACTTTACTTCTTCATCTTGCAAAGAGGAAGACAAGTTTGATTCTTCTTCTTACAAAATGACAAACTTGTTTTGTCATATTAAGAAGAGAAGTTCAACTTTGCCTCTTCTTCTTATAAAATGACAAACTTGTTTTGTCATATTAAGAAGAGAAGTTCGACTTTGCTTCTTCATCTTCAAGAAGACAAAATCAACTTTGCTTATTCGTCTTCAAGAAGACAAATCCAACTTTGCTTCTTCGTCTTTCAAGATGACAAATCCAACTTTGCTTCTTCGTCTTTCAAGAAGACAAATCCAACTTTGCTTCTTCATTTTTCAAGAAGACAAATCTAATTTTGCTTCTTCGTTTTTAAGTAGATTCATCCAACTTTGC
This sequence comes from Sesamum alatum, assembly GCA_034509735.1. Lineage (NCBI taxonomy): Eukaryota > Viridiplantae > Streptophyta > Magnoliopsida > Lamiales > Pedaliaceae > Sesamum > Sesamum alatum. Next base: position 15,973,848 of record JACGWO010000004.1, read on the forward strand.
TTCTTTGTTTTTCAATAAGACAAATCCAATTTTGCTTCTTCACAAGAAGACAATTGAACTTTGCTTCTTCAAGAAGACAAGTTCAAGTTTTCTTCTTCATAAGAAGACAAATTCAACTTTGCTTCTTCATCTTCTCCATAATTAATCCAATTAATTATTTCCAAGAATTCCATCATGGATTTGTCCGTGACCCTTTAGGTTCACTACTTAGCTAGACTTGGGCTTGTATCACATATACAATTTAATTAGCAAGTTATTTGCATTAGATTAATGAGATCATATCATAATTAATCACCCTCAATTAACTCCTTAATTAGAGGGTACCCGTTACCATGGGTGGCCACCTAGCACTAGTCCATGGCACTAGAGAATAGGTGAATCTACGTGAACTTGTAAGTTACGAGTTTCATGCAAATACAGTCCTTCCATCCAGCTAATCTCCCAATCGAAGTCTAGGGCATGGAATTGGAATTGGAATTGGTTACCATCTATGACTTCAATATCTTTGTATCAACTCTACACTTTGTGCTACTTATTTATCAATATTGGAAACTCCGTTCCTATTCAATCAATTACCATGGCCACGAATTTTGGAGAACACAATGTAGAGAACATAGGAGATTCTTCATCATCTCATGATGAGCGATATGATCCTATCTTGGAACTCACCAACCTCCATGCATGGTCTGACTATGTTTGAAACATGGCTTTTTAACAACTATAGAAGAAACTATGGCTGCATCAGACATGATCAAGTTATAGCCGTCCTATGCACACGGTTACTGTGGAACCTCAAGTTAAAGGACCACTTAATGCATTATCGCAACAAAGGAGAATCAAGTCATACCAATTATGCCCACAAGGCTACCATATGACATCTCCAACGGGTTAGTTCAGTGAACTTGATAACTCCTTATCAAGCACCCACTAAAGTGCTTAGACGTCATACGTCATTGTCTATGACACTAAAAAATCATCATATGAACGCATCACTTAGTGCAAGTCTCTATGGAATCATGGTCGACGCCCCGTCTCGACCGATTCATCGACTTTGAACATTTTAGATCAAACCATAGAGGTTCATTTCATGGTCTCCATCATATGCGCGACCCAACCCATACCACTATGATTTTAAGGGCTTCAACCAAATGCATACAAATATTGTATTAAGCATAAGATGAAGATGGACAAAGAACAATTCTTAATATTAACATTTTATTGAAAAGATCGTTTAGAATGGGAGACATGTAAGCCTAGCAAAGGCGTGTGGATCGACCCGGGAGTAGCACGAATGCGGAAGCGCTGTATAATAAAAATTGCAAGAATTTAAACATGCATAAACAAGATTAAAATAAAGACGTTCAAAGGGGTGTTCCCTTGAACCTCCCGGACATTCGGTGTACCTCATGAATGAAAGAACATACAAATAATTCACGGAGGCCATATGATTTAAAAGAGAGACGAAAACATTAAACCGAAAACCCACCCGGTTGTCGTTTTGTCTTCAAACCGCTACTCGCGTTGTTCCCCGTTTTGCTCCAAGATCTCGAGTTTGAGACCTCTAATTCGTACACGCAATCCGCCCATGTATCTTGATCCTTGTGCTAGCAAAAGAACAAGTGTATGTAATATTTGGAGAGGACGGATTGATCAACCGCTATTGTTTAACGAGATCAACCCTCCTTAGGTTCAATTTTATAACACAAAAGAACACAAAAGAGTATCTAGGGAAAGAGGAGAGGGAGTAGCCGAGAGAGAGGGAGAGGCCGGCGGTGGTGTGTGTGTGTGTGTTTTAGAGTTTCATCATCTCTTCCAAAGTGAAGAGTTAGGAATATTTATAGAGGAGGAATCCTATTCCTCTTCTAATTCCAACTCTTTGGAAGACTCCACTTGGAATAGGATTTGACCTAGTCAAATCCTAGTCAATTTCTAGTTTCTTGGTCAAACCAATCGTAGCCATTGATTTCCCTCTCCAATCTCAACCATTCATTAATTTGTGGAGTATTTAAATCTAATTAAATAATCCAAAGGGCAATAAATAAATATCAATATTTATTTTAAGCCCATAAATTAATTTCTAATAAATTTAATTTATTAGATAAATTCCTTTAATCCAATAAAAGGAATTAATTTCCCAAGATAATAAAGACCTGATTAAATCTAATTTAATCGCTCCACTTTTCTCCAAATATTTAATTCCAAATTAAATATGTTATGTGTGCGGATTGTGTGTGACTCTTTAGGTTCACCTTCAGGTAGACTTGGTCGAATTCCTAGAATCCGCCCGTTACCATGGGTGGCCATCTAGCAACGGTCCATGGCACTAGAGACTAGGTGAATATGCGTGGGGATGAACATTTAGGCTCTACAGTACATCTATCCTTCCGTCTACGGTCTCACCACTTTGGGTCTAGGGCACAGATACGCAGGTACCCATCTTGGACCTAAGTGTCGGTCTGTCCTATACCAAACGCCGCAAGGAATCTTTTCCCTTATGTTCAGTTACTGTGGCCACAGATTTCAGGGACAAGACACAAAGTATAGTGAGACACTACTGTTAATGCTCTTGACATGAGACAAATCCTTTCTTGGAAACTAGTGTCACATTGCACACCGTGGTTGTACTAGATATGGTTTATGACTACTCAACTGTATTTGGCAACCTCTCACCATACTAAGATACAGTCCGACGTACAGGTAAACTCAGCAAATTCCTCAAGTCAAAGGATTGACCTGTACCATTGGAATTAGGAACTCGCGTCATACCTGGCCGACCCTACTCAAGGTCCTCTGTAAGACGGTTCCCGCGAGTCACCTCAGTCAGCTGCTCCCCAGCAAGCTGACCCACTAACACTTCTTAGACGACCCTCGTTACCCATTGATGAAACACGACAGCAGATGCTTAGTGGAAGTCTCAAGTGGATTCTCGGTACCCATTTTCGAGATTCCTTGACTTGAAGATTTTCAGACTGATTCGGCGAAACTGATTTCATGGACCTACCTCCAAGCGTAGTCCCAGTCCCCGAAATGTGATCTCAGTCTGTGGGCTTTGTTTGTGTAGTGAACAATTATAAAGCAGTTAAAGTGAACACAGACAAAGTATGAGGTAGATGAATTTCACTTTCTTATTCATCATGGTTTATTAAAACTTTGAAATTGTTCAGACATAGGTTACAATTTGTCTAATAAGATTGGCTTCATGGTCACCTATTCTAAACAAGACAATGAGCCAAAAATTGGCTTGACGGTCACCAAATTCTAACAATCATGTGAAGAGGCGAGGCAAAATGAACTTAGCGATCTCACTGGATGAGAATTGTATTGGTTACCTCCCACAAAGTAATTTCCATGTGAATCGTAAAAGCAGGGTATGGAGAATTGTGTTTGTGGATCTCAAGCCTACAGGAAATTATTTTTCAAAAAACCGCACTTGATAGTGGTGGGATTTTTTGAACAAATACTGAGAGGGGTTAATGACTAAAGACCAAGTCTTAATTTTAATTTAATATTACAACAAACTATTAATTTTCTGCTTTGCATATTATTGTAGATGTCTAAGAATCCACTGAGTAGAATTCTTCAGACTAACAAATTCGTTGAAACAAACTATAATAACTGGTTGCGAAATCTTAGGATTGTCCTCGATTTTGAGTCAAACCTGCTTTCTGTATTGGTCTCTTCTTCAGGCCTTATCAGAGGGGTCCACGCCGGAAGAATGTTTGACGTTTGAGAAGTGGCCTGAGGACAATCAAAAGGTTCACAGTATCTTACTGGTCTGAATGACTAATGAGATCGAGAAGCAGTACGATAGGCATCACGATGTCAAGTCGATGATGCTTCACATGCAAGATGTGTATGCGGTCCCAAACCGACATATTAGATATGTTGCGACCAAGAATTTTTGCGCACCAAGATATTGAAGGTTCTTCGGTGCAAGTGCACAGTATTAAGATGCTTTCCCTTGTGGAGAACCCCAAAGTTGGGCTGAGAACGATATGTATATTTACGTGATCCTTCAGTCTCTTTCTTCCTCTTAAGATCGGTTCATCATAAACTCAACATAAATGGGCTTAAGAAGTGCATTGATGAGTCGATCATTATGTTGATGAAGTTCGAGGCGATCACAAGAAATTTGAAGTCGATGGTCATGTTGAGGGAGCGTCGACCTCGAAAGCAAAAGGTAAGAGGACCGGATGCTGGAGAAGAAAGAAGGGTAAAGCAAAGTCACGTTGCAGGTTCTTTGAGCGCACTTGTTTTGAGATGTAAGGGGAAAAGGAAATAGGAAGGTGGTTCAGTAGCCAGGAAGGGAAAATAATATTTGCATGAATTGCCGAGAAAAAGAGCATTGGAAGAGGGAGTGTCCCAAGCTCCTATTCTCCATTCCAAGTTTACTTGTTATGAAACTTAACATGAATACTAACTCTATTTCTTAGGTACTGTATACCTGCTGTGGAGCTCACATCTGCAATGGTTAGCAGGTAATGGAGAGAAATAGAAGGCAAAATAGAGACGTGGTGATTGTAAGGCTAGGCGATGTCTAGGTTGTTGCTGCAAGAAGCTATCTGATTAGTTTGAGTAAGCTATTAGTAATCATGTCATGATAGATTTGATAAACCAAAATTTATGTCATGATAAAAATATTATTTGGTTTAATATTTTGATCAATAAAAGTTATTTTTAATTAGATGATTAATGGCTCTTCATTTCTTCTAGTGGTTTACATAATTGGCTATACTCCATCGTGTTTGAATAATTTTATTATGATTGCTCAAAACAACAATAGATAGATAATCAAGATCAACTCGCATATCTGACATGCAAGGCAAGGTATTTATCTGGATAATGGTAAGAAGGTTGGTGGACTAGAGGAGTCTAGAAATAGACAAATTAGACAACTTACCAAAACTTCGAGTCCTATCTGAAGGGAAGATGACCAAAACCTTTATGTAAAACAAAATATGCTTCCCAGTAGTCTGTTGGATTCGATCCACTAAGACAACTGCAGGCCACCAAAATACGTAGTCCACAAGTAGGTTCACAATTCTATGATTTTTTTCAAGGTCCTAGAACTTGACGTGGAGAACAAAAAAACTGATCGCAAAATTAAAACTCATTGCTTGGATCGAAGTGGAAGTATTGGATTGGAATTGGAATATCTGATAGAGAATTAGATTCTCTCTTAGTGGGCTTCTTCTTAAACGCCACAAAATTCATCAGCGTCTCGGATAGGAGAAATCAAACTTTGTTGGACATAGTTCGATTAATAAGTTTCACTAAACTTCCTGGACCATGGGGGGGGGGGGGTATTCTTTAGACAAAGGGCCATGTTGTGAAACATGGGGCCTTCTAAGACAGTAGCCCAGAAGCCATATTGGATATGGCACAACAAGCCTACATCCTATAATGTTTTTTTCGTGTGTAGGGTGGCCCTGCATATGTTAAGAGACTATTGAGAGACAAACTAGACTCCGAGTCTAGTTTGTGCAGGTTCATTGGTTATCCCTGTTAGAATAGGTGACCAGAAAGCCAATAGGTTTGGCGATTTGTAACCTATTATACAACTCGATGTAATTGTAATATTATTATGTGATGAATAAAGTGAGTGTTCGTCACTATTGGTACCTACTTTGTTGTGCTCACTTTACATTTGTTAAAACAGCGTTTAACTTATATCACAACAAAGCCCACAGACCATGGATAACAACTCATGCAGTTGGGTCACGCATTGGATGGTGGTCATGAAACCAACTGATTAAGAGTTGGGTCTGAAACGTTCCAAGTCGAGGACCTCGAGACAGGCATCGAGAGTCCTATTGAGACTTGCGTCAAGAGTCGTGTTCATTAGATGAGTGTCGTGTTTCATCGGCGACAGGCGTGGGACGCCTACACGATCTTGATGGGTTGGTCGACTGGGGTCGAGCCGACTGGACTGACTCGCGGGGATCATCACATGGAAGCCTTGGAGGCTTGGTCGGTATGATTGGTTTTCCCCGGTTCCGATAGTACGGGAGTAATCCTCAGACTTGAGGGATCATGGCAGTCGCGTGCACAGGACGGCTGTATCTTGGATCTGGCGAGAGGTAATCATTCTGTAAGATGATTATCATAAGCCTTGTCCAGTGCAGTCAGAATGTGTAGCGAGGATGGTGGATTCCAAGAAGAGGATACGTCCCCTGTCAGTATGTGACAGAGGTATCTCCTATGCACTCGGAGACACGTTCATGCTGTTTGAAGCTGTGGCCACAGTGGTTGGTCGAACAGGGAATGGTTTCCTGTGTCGACGCAATGAAGCATACGTGGTCTCGAGTATTAAGCATAGATGCCTAGTCAAGGATGGGAACCGACGCCCAATTCCATACCCTAGACTAAGGCCGGGAGACGGTAGACGGAAGGATCGTACCCCTACGGAATCGGCGCCTAAATGTTCACGCCAATTCACCTAGTCTCTAGTGCCATGGACCGTTGCTAGACGGCCACCCATGGTAACGGGCCTTGTGGGACACGGGCCCAAGTCTAGCTGAGGGTGAACCTAAAAGGGTCACACACAAATCACCGAGGAGGTTGAGAGATCGACTTAGAGTCAATCTCGAAGGATAAAATAAGTAATTGGATTACTTAAGGGAAAGTCCATTGGATGGACGGGCCGATATTGTATCGGGCTTTCGTTTAATCGGTAAATTGGATTTTCGATTAAATATGGAAAGTTGAGATATTGAGACGTTGGATCTTTTAATTGGATTAAAAGATCAACGGGAATAATTTAAATGGACATTAAATGGGATTTAATGTTGGGTTCGTCGTAATTGGATTACGATAAAAACCCGGTCCGTTAAATTATACCTGAGAGGAGAAATAATTCCTATTTGGAATAGGAAGAAGTTGGACTTCTTCCCTTAATTAAACATGGCCAACATGCTCCCTTGGAGGAAGCAAAATCAGCCATGTTTCATGCTAGGTGGTATGTTGACTTATCTCTTTTGGAAAGAGACAAATCAACTCCAATCAAGCTCTTCCCTTTTGGTATGATTTGGTCATACCATAAATTTTGGTAGGCTTGATTGAAGAATTGATGGTGATTGATTGGAATGAATCTAGACATCTTTGGATGAACCTAGACACATTCCAATAACCACATTAATTATGTATATATATGAGAATATACAACACCAAGCATAAGTGATTCATTATTCATCTTTTTCTAGGAAAAAGAGAAGACAAAAATCCTCTCCTCTCTCTCAATTTTCGTGCTCCCTCTCTCTCTTACACTTGTGTTCTTCACTTGATTTTGAATCAAGAAGAAGAACAAAGTAAGTTTAAGAGAACACTAATTCATAGTGTTCTTCTCTTAAACCGATTCCTTCCTAAACCCGTTCTTTTCTAGCAAGAAGAACGTGTGTTTCTTCCAGTGTGGTGTGGATCACCTTTGGAGAATCCATACGTTTGGATTACGTGAGCATTCCAGAGAAGGAACAACGCAAGTAGCCGGGAGCATACGCTAAACATCAAAGGTAACGGTTTATTACGCTTTGATTGATTTCATTTATATATCTATGCCCTATGTGCTTAAATATATGTTTTAATATTTACACATCCTATATCGAACACCCGGTTGAGCACCCAAGGGTACACCCCTTGGGATTCGCGTATTTTGAATTTGATTTAAATTTACGCACAATTTCTCGCTTTTCTCTCTTCCGCTCGCGCTCCCGGGCGGATCCGCTTGTCCTTCAATCCCAATGAAATAGAATTTCCAGAGGATACCAAATGTGAGGAGTTGCTCTTTGAGAGATCAAGTGAGGCGACACCTTAGTAGCATAAAGCAAACAACATCTGTAGCAACGATTCCAATTAACGATGTTCCACCCCTTCGATGGTTGACCATAGTTCCCTATTAGCCTGAAAGGTATAGGTTTCTTGGTATGACCGATCGAGTAGATTAAAGATCTAAATACTTACGGATAAGCGACCTTGGACATCAATTTGGGAAAACCACATGAGGTCATGAGGTCCAAGATGGAGTTCAAACTAGATTTGGACTGCCCTGAAGATGGAATATTCATTAGGCGAATGAGAGCTTGTTTTGTTCCCAGTGCTTTGCTTGTACTGCATCTTGCTTATTTGGAATGAGGTCAAGATATTAGTGGATACTGAAGCAGGGTAACCCATGCCATTCTCTATGAATGATTAGATTCCTTTTAACAAACCATAGCCTTAAGCTTTCCAAGATTCACTCTTTGGTAACTACCGAGAGCTTAGAAAGATGTTTGATAATCCCTATGCATATGCCATTGACAACAGATAGTATGTTGATCAATCTAGTGTACGGCGGTCGAGAGTTGATTCTAGAAGGTTGTAGCGTTGCTAGCTTCCAGTAGGTGGTGTGGTGATACTTAGTCTCAATTTGGATTCATATTCAGGCTGAGTGGTGGTGTGATGGCTTTCAAAGGTTCCAAGCAGGATGCCACAGTGGATTTCAACCACGAAAGTTGAATATATAGCAACTATAGAAGTTGTTTAAGTGGTTTCAATGAAAAACTACATCTAATGGTTGGATGTGGTGCTTAGCATTGCCGAGCTTGTAGTAATTATCTTTGATGATAACAACAGGGCGATAGCATAAGCTAAAGATTGAGATCTCATCACAGGTCCAATAAATTCTTAGATACCACTATCTGCTTAGAGAGATGGTAGGAAAGGAGTGACAGGCTATTGGACCTTGTCACGTTTGCAAAAAAACACAGTAGACATGCTGGCCAAGTCATTTTCATAAAATACTTATGTTCAACATCTTTGGAAGATGGGATTGAGTCACATGGGGGATTGGCTTATAGGTCAAGTGGGAGATTGTTAGAATATGATGAATGAAAGAATCGGGTATGGACCAGGAATGCAACGGAAGCGTAAAATACGTAATTTAAAGGCATAATTTAAATGGATTCAAAGGGGTGTTCCTTATGAAGTTCCCGGGCATGCGGTGTATGTCAAAACATAAATTAAAGAGAAGATGAATGCTAGACATGTGGCTAAAGCAAGTAAACAAAAATACATGTAACATAAATGAAAACCAATCTTTTTGTTTATTACACGTAGAACCGTTACAAGCTTTGTTCCCTTTCCGTTTTCTTATTCCGTTCACTTGAGAATTCAACATAGAATTCCTCTAAGTATTGTCCACACCACACAAGGGGTTCAAACTATATCTTATTGCTAGATATAATATAGTGAAAAGAAGAAGAAAACAATTTCAAAGCAACACTGTCAATTAGTGATCTTTAGAATGTTTGAAGTTCTTTTCTTTCAAAAATAAAAGAATATTTAGAGAGAATTTTCAGAGGTGTATTTTTGGCTAAAATCTCCAATAAATTATGAAGCAAGTGTATGTATTTTTGTGTAGTGTATTTTATGTGTAAGTAGGAATTGAATTCAAAATTCAACCTCCATCAATTAACATTTAAGGCTAACTTCCACATATACACTATTATAGCACAAGTATCATCCATTATTTCACATGGAGAAGCACCTCCACATGCACACCACATGGCCTATACACACTAGGAGAAAGCTCCAAATTCTCCTACAACGTGCTTCAACTTGTATAAGATGTGGACTTGAATTCCATGCTTGGACTTTTATTTAATTTAATTAAATTTAAGTCCAAACAAGAATCATTGGCATTAATTAATCTAATTAATCTCAATCCAATTGGAGCCCAATAGTTTATTTAATCCAATTAAATAAACATAAGTCCAAATTAAGAATAATTGATCCGATAAATTAATCCAATTAATTTAAAGGGTCATAGTCCAAAATTAACTAATCCAATTAATTAATCTTGGACCATCCATCAAATGGATTTCTCAATAAATGATCCAATCATTTATTTTCTCTCTTGAATAATATTAGTCCAAATAAATTAATTCGCTTCTTCTAGAATTAATTCCAAATTATTTCTACCAACCGCGTAGTGATTTGTGTGTGACTCATTAGGTACACCCTCAGCTAGACTTGGGCTTATGTCTAACACAAATTGGTCAATTAAATCATATTTAATTAACTATTTTCTAATTAACCATTAATCGAAAAAACGCTCGTCACCATGGGTGGCCGTCTAGCAACGATCCATGGCACTAGAGACTAGGTGAATGTTTGCGCGAAAAGTTAGGCTCCCGAGTTCCATACGAGTACGGTCCTTCCATTATCCGTCTCCCGGTCTAAGTCTAGGGAATGGAATTGGGCATCGGTTCCCATCCTGGACTAGACAACTATGTTCAATAACTCGAGACACGCTTGCTCTATTGATCAATGTAGGAAACAATTCCCTACTCGACCAATCGTTGTGGCCACAGACTTGAAGAGCTTAAACTGTCTCAGAGCACATAGGAGACTTGACTGCCATATACTGCCAGGTGATGGATCCTACCTTGGAATCCACCATCCTCAATACATATTCCTACTGCACTGGATAAGGCTTATGATGAACGTATTCCAGATAAGGATATCTTTTGCCAGATCCTAGGTACAACCATCATATTCATGCGACTGCCATGATTCCTCATGTTCGAAGACTAATCTCGTACTATCGGAGCCGAGAATTCCAGTCATACTGACCAAGCTTACAAGGCTTCCATATGATGATTCCCGCATGTCGAATCAGTCAGCTGACACCCTTGTCTACTAACCCACTAATATTGCATAGACGTCCAACGTCTATCACCGATGAAGCACGACACTCATCCAATGACTCCAATCCTTAGTGCAAGTCTCTATAGGACCCTCGATGTCCTGTCTCGAGGTCCTCGACTTGAAACATTTCAGACCAATCCTCATAAGTTGTTTTCATAGCTGTCATCCAATGCACAACCTAACTACATGGATTATCAAATTGGTCTATGGGCATTTGTTGTGATGTTAAAACACCGTTTAACGTACGTAAGCACAAAAAAACACACAGTGTCCCAGATGAATACTTACTATATTCATCAATTCAATTTTACATTAATAGAGATTGCTACATAGTACCTAAAACCGTCAATCCTATTAGCTTTCTGGTCACCTATTCTAACAATCTCCCACTTGACCTAAAACCAATCACCCATGTCGCTCAAACTTATCTGAGCACGAGTAATCTTCGATATTCGGCTCGGTCTCACGGGTTTACCTTATTTCTGCCAATATGATGCGACCAACCGCACATCACCTCTTCATACCATTGCTCAAAGCTGACAGTAGTCTCTAAGAATTTTCTTGGATCCATGATGAGATCTTGGTCCATTAGCTTGCGCTACAGCCATGTCATTATCCTCCAAGGTAACTAGTGGCTTGCCCGTGCTAGGCACCATACCCAACCATTGAATGAGGTTTTTCATCCAAACAACTTTCCAAAGCAACTTCTAAATTGCCATACATTCAACTTTCATGGTCCGTCGTGGTATCCCGCTTGAAACCTTTTCAAGCCACCACCTTACCATTAAGCCTGGATATATGTTCATACTGGGACTAGACATTATTCACATGATACTGGAAGCTAGTATCGCTATAGCCTTCCAGAATCTACTCTCCATAGAACATGCATCAAGAATACTTCTTTAATCCTTATTCAGGTATTAGAGACTGTTCTCAACAGTATTCCAATGCCTCCTTGTACACACCCAATTTCTGTCGTTATGCCCAAAGCATACACAACATCAGGTCCAATGCACAAGACAACATACTCATGCTGCTACGGCAAAGATGTAGGAGATGTCAAACATCTAAGCTTCCTCATTAGTCAACCCTGACTGAGTTTTGGACAGCTTAACCCTATATATTGGAATTCAATTCCTTTCATGGAGAATTGCATGAATAACATTCGTGTTTCAATTTTTCCTAACATCTTAAATTCATTCCAAGTGAATAAGATGTTACACACTTTAAACACTAGGAACACAACCAAACTCCCCCTGACCCTCATGCTCGTTACTGATTGAGTCATACCCCCTGTGAACTCATCAAAACGAATATTCCAGTTACATGGAGTTTCAAACCTAGTTTCAATTCCATGTCAAATTACACGGCTCCAAGCCACTGATTCAATCCAATGTCCAACATTGCTTCTCTTTATGTCTTTTGGATTATAATCCTATTGACCACTGACCTAGAAACTTGTACCTCTCAAGCCTAGGATATTTTGGTCATCCATAGGAGAACTGGAATATAGTTAGTGAGCAAATTTGATTTCAAATGATGTTTGCTCTATCGTACTAAGGTGTTGCTCGTCTTGATTCGCAATGCGTTACTCCTCACACAGGTTATCCTCTGAAATCCAATTTCTCTTAGGACAACACATGAACCTGTGCAAACCTAGTTTGCCTCCCACTAGTCCCGTGACGTATGCAAGACCACCCCACATACTCAAGTACTTTGTAGGATACAGGCTTGCCATGCCATATCCAATATGGCATCTGGGCCACGATCTTTAGAAAGGGCCATATTTTACAAACTTGGCTACTGTCCTAAGAACACGCCCAGATGGACCAAGGTAGTTCAGTGAAACATCGACCGAACCATGTCCAACAAGGTTCCATTCCTCCCATATCAGAGACGTCGTTAAATTGTGGCGTTCCAGGAAGAATTTCACTGGCTTAGAATGACATTCGCATTTAGATACGTCAAGAGCTTCTACTAAATACACACCACTCGATCCAATCAAAGGTTAATTTTGCAATCAGTTCGATTCCCACTTCAAATCCAATTCCCTGAACCTTCCAAAGGTCCTTAGACTTGTGAAGCCTCTTCTAGTCTTGTGTATTCTGTGACCCAAAAATTTTGACTCGATCTAATCCAACAGATCAGTAGCAAGCATACTTTGTCCTACAAAACGCTTCTTGGCCATCTTCCTGCTCAGGAAGGACTTGTAAGCTAGCAGGCTCAAATTGTCTATTTCTAGACTCCTTGAATCTACTAACCTCCTTATCCTATCTAGAAAAATGTGACCTAGCTTTGCATGCCAAATTTATCAATTTTTCTTGATTATCCATTTTACTATTTATTTTGAGCATTCATAATCTAATTATGGGATAGTATTGAAATAATTATGTAAACAACCTAGCAGACAAGAATAACCATCCTTTGTCAAATAAAAGAAACTTTCATTGATCAAAATCTATGTAATCCTAATCGTCCAACAATAGAAAAACATAATTTTGATCATGCTAGGTTACGTAATTGTGACCTATCAACTCTATCCTAACATGATCACTGTCCAAGCCTAATTGCTCCTATAGTTTTTGTAGCAACAGCCCCGCCATTGCCTAGCTTTAGAACCATCTTTGTCCTAGCCTTCTACTCATTTCCCTTTTTTGCAAATCATTTGCAAATATGAGCTCTACAGCTGGTATCCAATACCTAAGAAGTAGAATAGTAATCATATTAAGCTCAAATAAAATCTACCTTGGTTGGAGAGGAGCTTAGTGTTAGAATAGGTGACCATGAAGTCAATCCAATTAGGCTTATGTAACCTATTTCTGACAATATGGTGTTTAAATAAAGTTTATGAATAAAAGTGATATTCATATTTAGGCGTTAATTCTTTGTTTGTGTTCACTGAACTGCTTTACATTACAAACTGTTTAATGTACAAACAAAGCCCACAGACCAAAATGTTAATCCAAGAAACTAGACTGCGCATAGGATGGCATGTCATGAAATCAGTTTCTGTGGATCGGTCTGAAATACTCCAAGTCGAAGGACCTCGAGATAGGGTATCGAGAGTCCGTTTAAGACTTGTACTAAGCGATTGCAGTCGCATTTCTGAAGGGACAAGCGGATCCGCCCGGGAGCTTGAGCAGAAGCGTGAGAATCATAAAATAGCATAAATTTTTAAAACAATTATCACAAAATCCCAAGGGGTGTACCCTTGGGTGCTCAACCGGGCGTTCGATATAGGATGTAACAAATTATAAACTTATATTGTACATAGAGCATAGAGATGAAAAAGCAAACTACGAAAGCATAAAATCGAAATTACCTTTGTAGTTATATCGCTTGTACGGCTACGAGCGTTGTTCCTCTCCGGATATGCTCACCAAGTTCAAATGTTTGAACTCTCTAGAGTAGTCCACACCATACCGGAATAGATGCATGTTTTCCTTACTAGAAGAAAACGGATATAGAGGATTCGGTTAAGAAACTAGAACACCATTAAATTTGTGTCTTTTCTAAAACTTGTTTTTGTTCTTCAAAATGATCCAAGATTAAATGAAGAACAAAGGGGAATAATAGAGAGAGAACCGAAAATGGTGAAGGAAAAGTGAAGTCTGTTTTTCTTCTTTTGCCTAGAAAAAGATGAAAATGAATTTTCTTGCATTGATGATTGTATATACTCATATATATACAAAATTAATGTGATTATTGGAATGTATCTAGGTTCATCCAAGGATGTCTACATACATCCCAATCAATCCCACTAATTCATCAATCAACCCTACCATCTCATAAGGTATGATTTTAATCATACCAAATGAGAGAGGCTTGATTGGAATTGATTTGTCCCTTAACAAAAGAGACAAGTCAACCTCATCAAGGCCACGTATGGCCGATTTTTTACCTCTCCAAGAGTGGTAATTTTTGGCCATACCTATATTGGGAAGAAGTCCAACTTCTTCTCATTGTAAAAGTGGAATTGACACACCTCTCGGACCAAAATTTAACGGACCGGGTTCCACTATAATCCAATTACAATGAGCCCAAAATTAAATCTCATTTAATTCAAGGTCCACTTAAATAAACCCAATTATCTTTTAATCCAATTAAAAGACCTAATCTTTCGACTCTCTATATTAACCGATAAATCCCATTTATCGATTAAACAAAGGCCCGATACAATATCGACCCGTTCCATCCAATGGACAATCCCTTAAGTAACCCAATTACTTATTATCCTCCGAAATTGACTACAAGCCAATTTCTCCACTTTCTCGGTGATTTGTGTGTGATCCTTTAGGTTCACCCTCATTTAGACTTGGGCCCGTGTCTAACAGGGGCCCTAAAGCAAAGCGGATCGGCCTGGGAACATGGCGGAAGCGCGGGGGAGATAAAAAACATGCAAAATAATAGAATTTAAATTGCGTGCATGGGTGTACCCTTGAACGTTCCTGAACTATCGGTGTATAAATGCAGAATACAAACATATAAAATAAATAAACGTTCATGGCTATAGAATTAAGTAGAAACCGAGAGAATAAATGTAAATCAGAATACCTTTTTTGATTTTATATTTCGATCGGCTACACGCGTTGATTCCTCCCGACGTTTATCCACACGAGGTCCCAACGTAGAGACCCTCAAAAGTCGTCCACACCACACCGAGAGAGATCTCGTTTTTCTTGCTAGAGAAAAATGGATCTAGAGGATGAAATCGAAGAAGGGATTACACTATCAAATTAGTGTTCTTTCTTGATAGTAGAGAGAGGGTAGAGAGTGTTCATCGTTTTCCTAGAAAAATATGAATAATAAAACTCTTGTATTTGATGATAGTATATACACATATATATACTTTATTAATGTGATTATTGGAATGTGTCTAGGTTCATCCAAGGATGTCTGGATACATTCCAATCAATCCCCATTAATCGTCAATCAAGCTTACCATTTCATAAGATATGATTTAATCATACCAAGTGAAAGACGCTTGATTGAAATTGATTTGTATCTTTCCAAAAGAGACAAGTTAACTTTTCATCAAAGGCCTTCATGGCCAATTTTAGTACTTCCAAAAGAAGTAATTTTCGGCCATCCCCTTCTAAAGCTTGGAATGGCAAGGCCATCTCGGCAGAAGCTGTTAGAATAGGTGACCATGTAAGCCAATTTTGGCAGGAATATGTAACCTCTATCTAGACAATTCTTTGGTATTTGATAAAATATTTATGAATAAAGAAGTGAAAATTCATATGGCAATACTTTGTTTACGTTCACTTATCTGCATTTACATTTCTGTTCACTACGCAAACAAAGCCCACGGACTGAGAAACGATTTCGGGGACTGGGACTACGCTTGGAGGTAGGTCCATGAAATCAGTCTCACCGAATCAGTCCGGAAATCTCCAAGTCAAGGAATCCCGAAAATGGGTACCGGGATTCCCTTTGAGACTTGCACTAAGCATCTGTTGTCGTATTTCATCGACGGGTGACGAAGGTCGTCTAAGCAGTGTTAGTGGGTCAGCGTGCTAGGAAGCAGCTGACTGAGGTGACTCGCGGGAACCGTCTTATGGAGGACCTTGAGTATGGTCAGCAAGGTATGACGTGTATTCCCGGTTCCAACGGTACAGGCCAAGTCCTTTGACTTGAGGAACTGCTGAGTTTACCTGTGCATCAGGTCTGTATCTTAGATATGGTGAGAGATTGCCAAAATACTCTTGAGTAGTCATAAAGCCATGTCTAGTGCAGCTCGGGTGTACAAAGTGACAGTAGTTTCCAAGAAAGGATCTGTCTCCTGTCAAAAGGTGTTGACAGTTGAGTCTCATATATGCTCTGTGTCTTGTCCCTGAAATCTGTGGCCACAGTGACTGAACAGAAGGGAAAAGGTTTCCCTTGTGGCGTTTAGTGAGGACAGACCGACACTTAGGTCCAAAATGGGTACCTGCATTTTCCGTGCCCTAGACCCTAAGTGATGAGACCGAAGACAGAAGGACAAGTGTACTGTTAGAGCCTAATTGTTCATCCCCGAATATTTCACCTAGTCTCTAGTGCCATGGACCGTTGCTAGATGGCCACCCATGGTAACGGACGGATTCTAGGAATCCGACCAAGTCTAGCTGAATGGTGAACCTAAAGAGTCACACACTATCCACACACACACTTAGTATTTAATTTAGAATTAAATATTGGAGTTAAGGAATGATTAAAATAGATTTAATCGGGTCCTATATTTTCTTGGAGAAATTAATTCTTCTATTTGATAAAGGGAATTAAATTAATAAATAGGATTTATTAAAAGGATTGATTTAATGGGCTTAGAATAAATTATAATATTTATTTATTATATTATATTTATTCTTTTAGCCTTTTGGAATATTTAATAGGATTTAAATATTCCATTAAATTAAAATCAACGGTTGAGATGGAAAGGGGAGATGGAAGGCTAGGATTCGTTTGACTAGGTTAAACACTAGTTTGACTAGGACTTTGACTAGTCAAAATCCTAGTCAAATTAGGTTACTTAGAGTTTGAGTTTAAAGAGGATTAACTCTTCCTCTATATAAACCTCTAGCTTCCAACATTTATGAGATTGATGATTCTTAAAAACACACACACACAACACACACTCTCCCCTCTCCTACCTCTCGTCCGCCCCTCTCTCTTTCTCTAGCAAGAAAATATATTTTTTCTTTAGTTCTTTTTGTTCTTGGAAACATCAAGAACTTAGACGAACCAATACCGTTAATTGATAAGGAGTTATTGATTCGTCCACTCCAAAAAATAATACTTGTTCGTTGCTAGCACGACGTACAAGAATACGTGGGTGGATCGTGTGTCACGATTTGGAGGATCTCAAGAACGAGGTCTTGGTGCAAAATGGGGAACAACGCGAGTAGCAGTTGAAGACGAAAACGATAACGGGTAGGTCTCGTTTAAGATTTTCGTCCCTCTTGTTTTTTAACTCTATGGCCTCCATGATTTATTTAATTGTTTCATGATCATGAGATACACCGAACGCCCGGGAACCTCAAGGGCACACCCCTTGAGCGTGTTCTTTAAATTAAAAGCATGCCTTTTATTTTAATATGTTTATTTTTACCGCGCTTCCGCATTCGCGCAATTCCCGGGACGATCCACCGGATTTCTTTAAGAAGCAGTAGGATCCGCCACTCTAGTGATTAGTGATAGCATTAGCATAGAATTAGAGCAAGTTTATTTTGTACCTAGTATGATTAAAAACATCATTTCCATTCCATTGTTGGACAATAGTGGTTATGAGTTTAGAATCAATAAAAATTGCTTTTATTTGATGAGGTGAGGAATTGCTCATCTGCTTGGTACATTAAATAACGGGCTCTATATCTTACAACAAACGAACTTCGTTCTTAATGCTCAACACAAACGAAAATTAGATAATAACGGGAACGCACGACTGTGGCACGCTAGGCTAGGTCACATATCCCAAGATAGGATAAAAAGGTTGGTAGACTCAAAAACCTAGAGGTAGGGGACTTGAGTGAGCTACCAACTTGTGAATCCTGTCTAAGAGGGAAAATGACCAAGAAGCCCTTTGTAGGACAAAGCAGGCTTGCCACAGGTCTGTTGGACTTGGTCCATACAGACGTATGTGGACCACTAAGGACGCAGGCCCGAGGTGGGTTCTCCTACTTCATAACCTTTACCGATGATCATTCACGGTATGGTTATGTTTACCTAATGAGGTACAAGTCTGAAGCTCTTGAGAGGTTTAAAGAATTCAGACTTGAAGTGGAGAACCAGACCAACTGCAAAATTAAAGTCCTACGATCAGACCGAGGCGGTGAATACCTTAGTACCGAGTTCCTAGATTATCTAAAAGAACATGGTTTAATATCAGAATGGACACCTCCCGGAACACCACAATTAAATGGTGTCTCTGAAAGGAGGAATCGAACCCTATTGGACATGGTTCGGTCCATGATGAGTTTTACCAAATTGCCCTTATCCTTTTGGGGCTATGCACTAGAAACGGCAGCCAAATTGTTGAATTTGGCACCTACCAGTGCATTGACCCAAACGCCATATGAGATATGGCACGGCAAGCCTGTGTCCTACAACTACTTGAAAGTGTGGGGTAGCCCCGCATACGTCAAGAGGTTAGTGGGAGATAAGCTAGAATCCAGGTCTAGCTTATGCAGGTTCGTTGGATACCCTAAAGAAACTGCGGGTTATTACTTTTATGACCCTTTGGAACAAAAGGTATTTATTTCAAGGAATGCAGTACTCTTGGAGCAAGGCTTCCCGGAGGATATCCAACCAGATGAGCTGATCCTTGAGGAATCAAGCGATGGAATCCAGCCACCAGAGGTAGCCGCAGAACCCTCACTTAGAGGATTCAGGATAGACACCCGAAGGGCTGACCAACCTCGAGGAGTCCAACATGCTAGGCATGAAAGACAACCTCAGGAATGGCCAGCCCCGGTCCCTGAACCGCCGGCTCCGATACAGTCAACGCCCACAGTCACCACTAACGTTCCCGTTCTCCGTAGTTCCACTAGAGAGTCCAGACCTCCAGTGAGATATAGGTTTCTAGGAGCGACTGATCTTTTGGAAACGATCCTAAGACATACGGAGAAGCGATGTCTGACATCGACTCTGGGAAATGGCTTGAGGCCATGAAAGCCGAAATGGACTCCATGAGCGAGAACCAAGTCTGGAGTCTTGTAGATCCACCGAAAGGTGTTAAGCCAGTGGGTTGTAAGTGGGTCTACAAGCGCAAACTTAGCGTTGATGGAGAAGTCACAACCTTTAAGGCTAGGCTTGTAGCTAAGGGATACACTCAACGACCCGGGGTCGATTTTGAGGATACCTACTCGCCAGTAGCCATGGCTAAGTCCATTCGGATCCTGCTCGCCATAGCAGCATGGTATAACTATGAGATATGGTAGATGGACGTGAAAACGGCCTTCCTCAACTGTTTTGTTGAAGAAGAGATCTATATGGATTAGCCGGAAGGTTTCACGGTCACTGGAGAAGAACAGAAAGTCTGTCGTCTCCAGAAGTCCATCTATGGCCTCAGACAAGCATCCCGTGGAACATTCGATTTGATGAAGTAATACGGGGTTATGACTTCATCAAGAACGAATCCGACCCTTATGTATACAAGAAGGTCAGTGGGAGCTGAATAGTGTTCCTAGTGCTTTATGTGGATGACATTCTACTCATTGGTAATGACGTTAGAATGTTAGGAAACACAAAAGCATGGTTGTCAACCCAGTTTTCCATGAAGGACTTATGTGAAGCCTCCTACATCCTAGGCATCCAGATTGTCAGGGACAGATCTAAAAGGATGTTAGGACTCACCCAAAACTCGTACATGGAGAAAGTCCTAAAGAGATATTGAATGGACAACTCCAAACGAGGATTCCTTCCCATGAGGCTTAGGATCAAGTTGTCCAAGAAACAGTCCCCACAGACTGATGAGGAACTTGAAAGGATGAAAGTCATCCCCTATGCTTCTGCCGTAGGTAGCATCCAATATGCAGTCCACTGCACCAGGCCTGACATTGCGTACGCTTTGAGCGTAACAAGAAAATATCAGTCCTGTGCGGGAGAGGCACATTGGAATGCTGTTAAGGGCATCCTTAAGTACCTAAGGAAGACTAAGGAAATGTTCTTAGTCTATGGCAATGGAGAGGTGATCCTGGAAGGCTTTAGCGACGCTAGCTTCCAGTCTGATGACGATGATGCCAAGTCTCAATGGGGTTACGTATTCAAGCTCAATGGAGGAGTAGTGGCTTGGAAAAGTTCCAAGCAAGCAACCACTGCTGACTCCACTACAGAGGCTGAATACATAGCAGCTTCAGAAGCTGCTAAGGAAGCGGTTTGGATGAGAAACTACATCCAAGAGTTGGGTGTGGTGCCTAGCATCGCCGAGCCTGTTATCATCTTTTGTGATAACAACGGTGCAATAGCGCAAGCAAAGGAACCGAGATCTCATCACCGTTCCAAGCACATTCTTAGACGCTACCATCTTCCAAGAGAAATAGTAGGAAGAGGTGACGTTCGGATGGACCGAGTCAACTCAGCAGACAACAAAACAGATCCGTTGATAAAGCTTATGTCGCAGAGCGCTCATACGCAACATCTTGGGAAGATGGGGATTAGACATATGGGTGATTGACTTTAAAGGTCAAGTGGGAGATTGTTAGAATAGGTGACCATGTAAGCCAATGTTGGTGGGAATATTTAACCTATGTCTAGACAATTTCAGGTGTTTGATAAATCATTTATGAATAAAGAAGTGAAAATTCATATAGCAACACTTTGTTTACGTTCACTTATATCTGCTATTACATATCTGTTCACTAAGCAAACAAAGCCCACGGACTGAGAATCGATTTCGGGGATTGGGACTACGCTTGGAGGTAGGACCATGAAATCAGTCTTACTGAATCAGTCCGGAAATCTCCAAGTCAAGGAATCTCGAAAATGGGTACCGAGATTCCCCTTAAGACTTGCACTAAGCATCTGCTGTCGTATTTCATCGACGGGTGACGAAGGTCATCTAAGCAGTGTTAGTGGGTTAGCATGCTAGGAAGCAGCTGACTGAGTTGACTCGCGGGAACCGTCTTACCGAGGACCTTGAGTATGGTCAGCAAGGTACGACGTGTATTCCCGGTTCCAACGGTACAGGTCAAGTCCTTTGACTTAAGGAACTACTGAGTTTACCTGTACATCAGGTCTGTATCTTAGATATGGTGAGAGATTGCCAAAATACTCTTGAGTAGTCATAAGCCATGTCTAGTGCAGCTCTGGTGTACAGCGTGACAGTAGTTTCCAAGAAAGGATCTGTCTCCTGTCAAAAGGCATTGACAGTTGAGTCTCATGTATGCTCTGTGTCTTGTTCCTAAAATCTGTGGCCACAGTAACTGAACAGAAGGGAAGGTTTCCCTTGCGGCGTTTAGTAAGGACAGACCGACACTTGGGTCCAAAATGGGTTCCTGCATTTTCCGTGTCCTAGACCCTAAGTGATGAGACCGAAGACAGAAGGACAAGTGTACTGTTAGAGCTTAAATGTTCATCCCTGAATATTTCACCTAGTCTCTAGTGCCATGGACCGTTGCTAGATGGCCACCCATGGTAACGGACGGATTCTAGGAATCCGACCAAGTCTAGCTGAAAGGTGAACCTAAAAGAGTCACACACTATCCACACACACTTAGTATTTAATTTGGAATTAAATATTGGAGTAAAGGAATGATTAAATTGGATTTAATCGGGTCCTATTTTTTCTTGGAGAATTAATTCCTTCTATTTGATAAAGAAAATTAAATTAATAAATTGGATTTATTAAGGGAATTAATTTAATGGGCCTAGAATAAATATTAATATTTATTTATTATATTTATTTGGCCTTTTGGAATATTTAATAGGATTTATATATTCCATTAAATTAAATTAATGGTTGAGATTTAATGGGAGAGATGAAAGGCTAGGATTGAATTTGACAAGGTCAAATTCTACTTTGACTAGGACTTTGACTAGGGCAAAATCCTAGTCAAATTAAGCTTCTAAAGAGTTGGAGTTTGAAGAGGCTTAAACTCCTCCTCTATATAAACCCCTAGCCTTGCACCTTTTGAAGGATGATGAAATTCCAACATACACACAACTCTCTCCCTCTCCCCTCTCGTCCGCCCCCTCTCTCTCTTAGCAAGAAAATAATTCTTGTTCTTTTGTTCTTGGAACATTAGAACATTGATGAATCAATACCATTAATTCATAACGTGTTGTTGATTCATCCACTCCAATAAATTACATACTTGTTCGTTGCTAGCACGACGTGCAAGATACGTGGGTGGATTGTGTGTCACGATTTGGAGGGTCTCAAGAACGAGATCTTGGTGCAGAACGGGGAACAACGCGTGTAGCCGTTGAAGACGAAAACGACAACGGGTAGGTCTCGGTTTACGTTTTTGCCTCTTTTATTTTTCAACCCTATGGCCTCCATGATTGCTTACGTGTTATTTATTCATGAGATACACCAAACACCCGGGAAATTTCAAGGGCACACCCCTTGAAACGTGTTCTTTAATTTAAAAGCATGTTTTAAATTCCGCTATTTTATTTTATACCGCGCTTCCGCATTCGCGCAATTTTCCCTGGACGATCCACATATTCTTTCATATACTCATACATACACAAAATTAATGTGATATTGGAATGTGTCTAGGTTCATCCAAGGATGTCTAGATACATCCCAATCAATCCCACTAATTCATCAATCAAGCCTACCATATCTTAAAGTATGACTTAATCATACCAAAAGAGAGAGGCCTGATTGAAATTGGTTTGTCCCTTACCAAAAGAGACAAGTCAACTCATCAAGGCCACGTATGGCCGATTTGTACCTCTCCAAGAGTGGTAATTTTTAGCCATACCATTTTAGAAAAGAAGTCCAACTTCTTCCTATTTCAAATGAATTAACACACCTCTTGGGCAAAATTTAAGGGACCGGATTTCACTGTAATCTAATTACAATGAACCCAGAATTAAATCCCATTTGATTCAAGGTCAACTTAAATAATTCCCATTGATCTTTTAATCCAATTAAAAGATCCAATCTTTCAACTCTCTACATTAACTGATAAATCCTATTTACCGATTAAATGAGGGTCTGATACAATATCTGCCCGTCTATCCAATGAAAAATCCCTTAAGTAATCCAATTTCTTAATTATCCTCCAAAATTTACTCCAAGTCATTTTGTCCACTTTCTCGGTGATTTGTGTGTGACCCTTTAAGTTCCCCTCAGCTAGACTTGGGGTCCGTGTCCAACAGGGGTCCGTTACCATGGGTGGCCATCTAGCAACGGTCCATGGCACTAGAGACTAGGTGAATATTGGCGTGAACATTTAGGCGCTGATTTCATATTGGTACGGTCCTTCCATCTACCGTCTCCTGGCCTTAGTCTAGGGTATGGAATTGGGCGTCGGTTCCTATCCTTGACTAGGCGTCTATGGTTAATAGTCGAGACTACGCATGCCTCATTTTCTGTTTGACCAACCACTGTGGCCACAGGTTTAAGCAGCATGAACGTGTCTCCGAGTGCATAGGAGATACCTCTGTCACATACTGACAGGGGACGGATCCTCTTCTTGAAACCCACCATCCTCGCTACACATTCTGACTGCACCGGACAAGGCTTATAATGATCATCTTACAGAATGATCACCTCTTGCCAGATCCAAGATACAGCCATCCTGTGTATGTGACCGCTATGGTCCCTCAAGTTTGAGGACTACTCCCGTACTATCGGAACCGGGGAAATCCAATCATACCGACCAAGCCTCCAATGAAAGAAATCGGTGGATCGTCCCGGGAATTGCGCGAATGCGGAAGCGCGATATAAAATAACGTACAAAAATTAAAGCATGCTTTTAATAATAAAATAACACGCTCAAGGGGTGTACCCTTGAGATTCCTGGGTGTTCGGTGTATCTCATGATTAAACAACATGTAAAGAAATCATGGAGGCCATAGAGTTGAAAATAAAGAGAGACGAAGAATAAAACGAGACCTACCCGTTGTCGTTTTCGTCTTCAACGGCTACATGCGTTGTTCCCCGTTTTGCACCGAGATCTCGTTCTTGAGACCCTCCAAATCGTGACACACGATCCACCCACGTATCTTGCCCGTCGTGCTAGCAACGAACAAGTGTATATTTTTGGAGTGGATGAATCAACAACACGTTATCAATTAACGGTATTGATTCATCTAAGTTCTAATGTTCCAAGAACAAAAGAACTAGAAAAATATTTTCTTGTAGAGAGAGAGGGGGCGGACGAGAGGCAAGGGGAGAGAGTCGAGTGTGTGTTGTGTGTGTGTTGGAATTTCATCATCCTTCAAAAAGTTGGAAGCTAGAGGTATTTATAGAGGAGGAGTTTAATCCTCTTAAAACTCTTACTCTAAGAACTCTAATTTGTCTAGGATTTTGATCTAGTCAAAGTCCTAGTCAAACTAGTGTTTGACCTAGTCAAACAAATCCTACCTTCCATCTCCCATTTCCATCTCAACCGTTGATTTTAATTTAATGGAATATTTAAATCCCATTAAATATTCCAAAAGGCTAAAAAAAATAAATATAATAAATGGATATTAATATTTATTCTAAGCCCATTAAATCAACCCTTTAATAAATCCTATTTATTAATTTAATTCCCTTTATCAAATAGAAGAATTAATTTCTCCAAGAAAATATAGGACCCGATTAAATCTAATTTAATCATTCCTTTACTCCAATATTTAATTCCAAATTAAATACTAAGTGTGTGTGGATAGTGTGTGACTCTTTAGGTTCACCTTTCAGCTAGACTTGGTCGGATTCCTAGAATCCGCCTGTTACCATGGGTGGCCATCTAGCAACGGTCCATGGCACTAGAGACTAGGTGAAATAATTGGGGATGAACATTTAGGCTCTAACAGTACACTTTTCCTTCTGTCTTCGGTCTCATCACTTAGAGTCTAGGGCACGGAAAAAGCAGGTACCCATTTTGGACCTAAGTGTCGGTCTGTCCTTACTAAACGCCGCAAGGGAAACCTTTCCCTTCTGTTCAGTTACTGTGGCCACAGATTTTAGGGACAAAACACAGAGCATACATGAGACTCAACTGTCAATACCTTTTGACAGTTGACAGATCCTTTCTTGGAAACTACTGTCACTCTGTACACCCGAGCTGCACTAGACATGGCTTATGACTACTCAAGAGTATTTTTGGCAATCTCTCACCATATCTAAGATACAGACCTGATGCACAGGTAAACTCAGCAGTTCCTCAAGTCAAAGGACTTGGCCTGTACCGTTGGAACCGGGAATACACGCCATAACTTGCTGACCGTACTCAAGGTCCTCCGTAAGACGATTCCCGCGAGTCACCTCAGTCAGCTGCTTCCTAGCATGCTGACCCACTAACACTGCTTAGACGACCTTCATCACCCGTCGATGAAATACGACAGCAGATGCTTAGTTCAAGTCTCAAAGGGAATCCCGGTACCCATTTTCGGGATTCCTTGACTTGGAGATTTCTGTACTGATTCGGTAAGACTGATTTCATGGACCTACCTCCAAGCGTAGTCCCAGTCCCCGAAATCGATTCTCAGTCCGTGGGCTTTGTTTGCGTAGTGAACAGAAATGTAAATGCAAATATAATTGAACGTAAACAAAGTATTGCCATATGAATTTTCACTTCTTTATTCATAAATGTTTTTATCAAATACCAAAAAATTGTCTAGATATAGGTTACATATTCCTGCCAAAATTGGCTTACATGGTCACCTATTCTAACAATCTCCCACTTGACCTTTAAAGCCAATTGCCCATATGCTTAATCCCCATCTTCTCAAGATGTTGCGTATGTGCGCTCTGCGACATAGGCTTTGTCAGCGGGTCTGCTGTGTTGTCTGCCGAGTTGACTCGGTCCATCCGGACGTCACCTCTTTCTACCATTTCTCTAAGAAGATGGTAGCGTCTAAGAATGTGTTTGGAACGGTGATGAGATCTCGGTTCCTTTGCTTGCGCTATTGCTCCGTTGTTATCACAGAAGATGACAACGGGCTCGGCGATGCTAGGCACCACACCCAACTCTTGGATGTAGTTTCTCATCCAAACCGCTTCCTTAGCAGCTTCTGAAGCTGCTATGTATTCAGCCTCTGTGGTGGAGTCAGCAATAGTTGCTTGCTTGGAACTTTTCCAAGCTACTACTCCTCCATTGAGTTTGATTACGTACCCCGATTGAGACTTGGCATCATCGTCATCAGACTGGAAGCTAGCGTCGCTAAAACCTTCCAGAATTAGTTCTCCATTGCCATAGACTAGGAACATTTCCTTAGTCCTCCTTAGGTACTTAAGGATGCCCTTAACAGCATTCCAGTGTGCCTCTCCTGCGCAGGACTGATATCTGCTTGTTACGCTCAAAGCGTATGCAACATCAGGCCTAGTGCAGTGGATCGCATATTGGATGCTACTTACGGCAGAAGCATAGGGGATGACTTTCATCCTTTCAAGTTCCTCATCAGTCTGTGGGGACTGTTTCTTGGACAACTTGATCCCATGCCTCATGGGAAGGAATCCCCGTTTGGAGTTGTCCATTCGATATCTCTTTAGGACTTTCTCTATATACGAGTTTTGGGTGAGTCCTAACATCCTTTTAGATCTGTCCCTGACAATCTGGATGCCTAGGATGTAGGAGGCTTCACCCAAGTCCTTCATGGAAAACTGGGTTGACAACCATGCTTTTGTGTTTCCTAACATTCTAACGTCATTGCCAATGAGCAGAATGTCATCCACATAAAGTACTAGGAACACAATTGAGCTCCCACTGACCTTCTTGTATACACAAGGGTCGGATTCATTTTTGATGAGGTCATACCCCCGTATTACTTCGTCAAAGCGAATGTTCCAACTTCGGGAGGCTTGTTTGAGGCCATAGATTGACTTCTGGAGACGACAGACTTTCTGTTCTTCTCCAGTGACCGTGAAACCCTCCGGCTGATCCATATAGATCTCTTCTTTAACGAAATCGTTGAGGAAGGCCGTTTTCACGTCCATATGCCATATCTCATAGTCATACCATGCTGCTATGGCGAGCAGGATCCGAATGGACTTAGCCATGGCTACTGGCGAGTAGGTATCCTCAAAATCGACCCCGGGTCGTTGAGTGTATCCCTTAGCTACAAGCCTAGCCTTAAAAGTTGTGACTTCTCCATTAACGCCAAGTTTGTGCTTGTAGACCCACTTACAACCCACTGGCTTAACACCTTTCGGTGGATCTACAAGACTCCAAACTTGGTTCTCGCTCATGGAGTCCATTTCGGCTTTCATGGCCTCAAGCCATTTCCCGGAGTCGATGTCAGACATCGCTTCTCCATAAGTCTTAGGATCGTTATCCAAAAGATCGGTCGCACCTAGAAAGCCATATCTCACTGGAGGACTGGACTCTCTAGTGGACCTACGGAGAACGGGAACGTCAGTGGTGACCGTGGGCACTGATTGTATCGGAGCCGGTGGTTCAGGAACCGGGGCTGGCTGTTCCTGAGGCTATCCTTCATGCCTAGCATGTTGGACCTCTCAAGGTTGGTCAGCCCTTCGGCTGTCTATCCTGAATCCTCTAAGTGAGGGTTCCGTGGCTACCTCTGATGGCTGGATTCCATCACTTGATTCCTCAAGGATCAGCTCATCAGGTTGGATATCCTCCCGGAAGCCTTGCTCCAAGAATACTGCGTTTCTTGAAACAAAGACCTTTTATTCCAAGGGGTCATAAAAGTAATAACCCGCAGTTTCTTTATGGTATCCAATGAACCTGCATAAGCTAGACCTGGAGTCTAACTTATCTCCCACTAACCTCTTGACGTATGCGGGGCTACCCCACACTTTCAAGTAGTTGTAGGACGCAGGCTTGCCGTGCCATATTTCATATGGCGTTTGGGTTAATGTACTAGTAGGCCCCAAATTCAACAACTTGGCCGCCGTTTCTAGTGCATAGCCCCAAAAGGATAATGGCAGTTTGGTGAAACTCATCATGGATCGAACCATGTCCAACAGGGTTCGATTCCTCCTTTCAGAGATACCATTTAACTGTGGTGTTCCCGGAGGTGTCCATTCTGATATTATACCATGTTCTTTTAGATAATCTAGGAACAACGTACTAAGGTACTCACCGCCTCGGTCTGACCGTAGGACTTTAATTTTACAGTTGGTTTGGTTCTCCACTTCAAGTCTGAATTCTTTAAACCTCTCAAGAGCTTCAGACTTGTACCTCATCAGATAGACATAACCATACCGTGAATGATCATCGGTAAAGTTTATGAAGTAGGAAAACCCACTTCGGGCCTGCGTCCTTAGTGGCCCATATACGTCTGTATGGACCAAGTCCAACAAACCTGTGGCAAGCCTGCTTTGTCCTACAAAGGGCTTCTTGGTCATTTTCCCTCTTAGACAGGATTCACAAATTGGTAGATCGCTCAAGTCCCCAACCTCTAGGTTCTTTGAGTCTACCAACCTTTTTATCCTATCTTGGGATATGTGACCTAGCCTAGAGTGCCACAGTCGTGCGTTCCCGTTATTATCTAATTTCCGTTTGTGTTGTGCATTGAGGACGATATTCGTTTGTTGCAAGATATAGAGTCCGTTATGTAATGTACCAAGTAAATGAGCAATTCCACACCTCATCAAATAAAAGCAATTTTTGTTGATTCTAAACTCATAACCACTATTGTCCAACAATGGAATGGAAATGATGTTTTTAATCATACTAGGTACAAAATAAACTTGCTCTAAATCTATGCTAATACTATCACTAATCACTAGAGTGGCGGATACTACTGCTTCTGCCGAGATGGCCTTGCCATTCCCAAGCTTCAGGATCATGTCCCCGCTACCCAGTTTTCTGCTTCTTTTCAACACCTGCAAGTCATTGCAAATGTGAGCTCCACAGCCGGTATCTAATACCCAAGAGGCAGAATTAGTGACCATATTAACCTCAATCACATATATACCTTGGTTCGAGAAGAGTTTGGGGCACTCTCTCTTCCAATGCCCTTTCTCACGGCAGTTGATACATACGTCATATGCCTTCGACTCTTGCTTGGAGATAACCTTTCTCTTTCCTTTGCTTTTCCCCTCTTTGGCAATGGGAACACTCTTAGTGTTCGTAGCTGCTTTGACGGCCTTTCCCTTCCCTTTCTTCTTCTTCCAACGTCCGGCACCCTTGCTTTTCGTATTTGAAGTTCAAGCACCTCCAAACAATACTGAAGGCGTGGACTTCTTAGTCGTTGCCTCGTATTGCACCAACATATTGATCAACTCATGAATGCCCTTCTTAAGTGCGTTCATGTTATAGTTGACGATAAATTGGTCAAAGGAGGGTGGGAGTGACTGAAGGATCACATCTATGTACGTTTCATTATCGAGACCTGCCTTTAGGTCCTCGAGCTTTTCCATCAGGGTAAGCATTTTAACCCCGTGCTCTTGTACAGAGGATCCTTCTGTCATTTTCATTCCAAAGAATGCCTTGGTCGCGACATACCTAGTATGCCGGTCCGGGACTGCATAGCAATCCTTAAGGCGAACCATAATGGAAGGGACATCGTCCAGCCTTTCATATTGCTTCTGAATCTCATTGGTCATTGAAGCAAGCGGTTCTCCTTATGCCAAGTCTCGAACGTCTCACGTTCTTCTGGCGTGGATCCTTCCGGCAAGGTCCTAGGGAGAGGCTCGTCCATGACATAGCCTTGGTTCTCGTAATCTAGGACTATCCTGAGATTGCGCAACCAGTCGTTGTAATTTGTTCCATTTGAATTTGTTTGTCTCAAGAATGGTGGAAAGTGGGTTCTTAGACATTTTAAAATCTACATTTTAGAAAACAGCCGCAATCAGCAGAAAATAAAAGACTGTGGTTTGATAAAATAATTAAATGCATGGACTTTAGTCATTTAATCCTCCCACTATTTATACGAA
Organism: Sesamum alatum; assembly: GCA_034509735.1. Lineage (NCBI taxonomy): Eukaryota > Viridiplantae > Streptophyta > Magnoliopsida > Lamiales > Pedaliaceae > Sesamum > Sesamum alatum. The sequence goes on from JACGWO010000004.1 coordinate 16,004,014, forward strand.
AACACGGTACTCTCAAACGTGATTTTCGGGAAATCCTTTCCTAGTGGGCTTGGGATCCACAGCAATTTTTCCCATACCTCGCTTTTACGATTCGCATGGAAAAGATCCTGTGGGAGGTATTCCATACCATTCTCGTTCCACGAGATTCCCAAGATTATTGCCTCACCCTTTCACATGATCCCGAGGACTCCAAGCGAATCATGTTAATTGGGCGTTAGACCTAACCCAATCGACCGAGCCACAGACCCACCGGTACCCCCACGACTCGTGAGACAGGTAACAGCAGCCCATTTTTCGTTCATGACATAGTGCAGCTTCCTTTAAGTACAATAACGTGCCACGACTCTTGAGACCACGCTATTGACCCAAAGCAGCTTCCTTACTATGCCATGGATTGGAAGGCATGGACAAACTCCTAGAGTTCAAATCCACTTTGTCTAGGGTCTAATATTTTGACATTGGTCCAACCAATGTGAGAGTAGTGAATGACCGAGATCTCATAAGTATACATTCACACATATATAACCATAATGCGTAAATAAACCATCCATAACAGTTATATGATAAATAAATAACCCATTCATCCATCATCATAACCACATGCAAAATTAAAAGCCTAGCACGCCCCTGTTGGATGATCACGAGCCCGAATCCTATTCGACCCACTGAGCTCGCAGTGGATCTGTGGTCAATCTAGGGTTGGTCCTATACTATTACATTAATAGTAACCCAATCATCATGCTGATGGGCCTTGGTCTCTTTTCTCTTTCTTCACTTCATGGAAAACTCCAAGGGACCTCCAGTCTGGGCTCTCCATGTGGCCCTTCCTTCTTTCTCCACCAATTTACAAAATTAGAAACCTCACTCCTATTCTACTCTCATTACATATATAAAAAAGAAACCCCAGCGAAAACCCGGGGGGAGTACATAAGGAGGGAGGTAGAATGCCTTATTATTCCAAGGCAACTAGAAAGAGAGAAGGAGAAAGCAGTAAAAGAGGCACACAGGCCCAACAGAAAATAAACCATACATTCGGTTCAGGGCTCGCGATCATCCATTTTCATCCAACACACATAATCACATGATCCCATCATATAATTACAATATACCAACAGCACATGATTCCCAATCATAAATATTCAAAATAATAAATGAATATGTGCGTAACGTGTGAAAAAATAAAACATAAATATTGGTAATAAAATTTTCTCGTTTTAGGAAAATATTTCCTCATTATTTTAAGTAAAATAACCCCGGGATTCCAAATCCAATTTATTTTACTCCTAAAATAATGTCTTTAGAAAATTAGGCATAATTGAACCCACAAAACGATTTTTGAGAATTAATTCAAAATTAAAACTGAAAATAATTAAAAAAATAAAAGAAAACACTATTAGGGTTTTGAAACCCTAGCAGCAGCAACTGCCGCCGCCGCCTCCGGCAGCGGACTGCCGACGCGCGCACAGGGCAGCAGGCTCAGCCTGCCGCCCCTGCGCGCGCAGGCGTTGCCTGGCCGGGCGCGCGCGCGCAGGCCCCTGCCTGCTTGCGCGCGCGCCTGGCTAGAAACACGCTGCGCGGCCCGAGCTTTGCGCGCGCGCTGGCCTGCTGGCTGCCGGCCGCGCCATGCGCAGTGCGCGTGCAGACGTGCACTGGGCACGCCTGCCGGGCGCGCGCACGCAGACTCCTCCGTCTGCGTACGCGCGCGCCTGGCTGCGCTGCCCAGAGTCCGTCCGCGCGGGGACTCTCAGGCGCGCACAGCATTGCGCGCGCGCAGACACCCTCGTCTGCGTGCGCGCGCGCCTGGAGGCGCTGCCCTGCGCGCAGCCTCCCTGGCTGCGTGCTGCCCCTGCGCGACCGGCTGGGCGGGCGCGCGCAGGCTTCCCTTGCCTGCGCGCGTCTGTTCTGCCGGCAGGAGGGCTGGCCGGCTGCGTCGTTTCTCATTTTCCGTTCAATTTTTCCACCCCGTTTCCCAAGAAAAACAGAAAAAACACCAATATTCAGAAAATACACACGAATCAAAAGCAATAAAACTGACATGCTTTAAAATCAAGAAAATAAGGATTTAATAAAAAAACATGCCTATTTCACGTTTCATGCTTATAACGCACATAAACCCTAGGCCTATACACCGAACCGGGCTTTGATACCACTGAAAGAAATCAATGGATCGTCCCAGGAATTGTGCGAATGCGGAAGCGCGATATAAAAATAACGTACAAAAATTAAAGCATGCTTTTAATAATAAAATAACACGCTCAAGGGGTGTACCCTTGAGATTCCCGGGTGTTTGGTGTATCTCATGATTAAACAACATGTACAGAAATCATGGAGGCCATCGAGTTGAAAATAAAGAGAGACGAAAAATAAAACGAGACCTACCCGTTGTCGTTTTCGTCTTCAACGGCTACACACGTTGTTCCCCGTTTTGCACCGAGATCTCGTTCTTGAGACCCTCCAAATCGTGACACACGATCCACGTATCTTGCACGTCGTGCTAGCAACGAACAAGTGTATATTTTTGGAGTGGATGAATCAACAACACGTTATCAATTAACGGTATTGATTCATCTAAGTTCTAATGTTCTAAGAACAAAAGAACTAGAAAAATATTTTCTTGTAGAGAGAGGGGGGGCGGACGAGAGGCAAGGGGAGAGAGTCGAGTGTGTGTTGTGTGTGTGTTGGAATTTCATCATCCTTCAAAAAGTTGGAAGCTAGAGGTATTTATAGAGGAGGAGTTTAATCCTCTTAAAACTCCTACTCTAAGAACTCTAATTTGTCTAGGATTTTGACCTAGTCAAAGTCCTAGTCAAACTAGTGTTTGACCTAGTCAAACAAATCCTAGCCTTCCATCTCCCCTTTCCATCTCAACCGTTGACTTTAATTTAATGAAATATTTAAATCCCATTAAATATTCCAAAAGGCTAAAAAAAATAAATATAATAAATGGATATTAATATTTATTCTAAGCCCATTAAATCAACCCTTTAATAAATCCTATTTATTAATTTAATTCCCTTTATCAAATAGAAGGAATTAATTTCTCCGAGAAAATATAGGACCCGATTAAATCTAATTTAATCATTCCTTTACTCCAATATTTAATTCCAAATTAAATACTAAGTGTGTGTGGATAATGTGTGACTCTTTAGGTTCACCTTTCAGCTAGACTTGGTCGGATTCCTAGAATCCGCCCGTTACCATGGGTGGCCATCTAGCAACGGTCCATGGCACTAGAGACTAGGTGAAATAATTGGGGATGAACATTTAGGCTCTAACAGTACACTTGTCCTTCTGTCTTCGGTCTCATCACCTAGAGTCTAGGGCACAGAAAAAGCAGGTACCCATTTTGGACCTAAGTGTCGGTCTGTCCTTACGAAACGCCGCAAGGGAAACCTTTCCCTTCTGTTCAGTTACTGTGGCCACAGATTTTAGGGACAAGACACAGAGCATACATGAGACTCAACTGTCAATACCTTTTGACAGGAGACAGTTCCTTTCTTGGAAACTACTGTCACTCTGTACACCCGAGCTGCACTAGACATGGCTTATGACTACTCAAGAGTATTTTGGCAATCTCTCACTATATCTAAGATACAGACCTGATGCACAGGTAAACTCAGCAGTTCCTCAAGTCAAAGGACCTGGCCTGTACCGTTGGAACCGGGAATACATGTCATACCTTGCTGACCATACTCAAGGTCCTCCGTAAGACGGTTCCCGCGAGTCACCTCAGTCAGCTGCTTCCTAGCATGCTGACCCACTAACACTGCTTAGACGACCTTCGTCACCCGTCGATGAAATACGACAGCAGATGCTTAGTGCAAGTCTCAAAGGGAATCCCGGTACCCATTTTCGGGATTCCTTGACTTGGAGATTTCCGGACTGATTCGGTAAGACTGATTTCATGGACCTACCTCCAAGCGTAGTCCCAGTCCCCGAAATCGATTCTCAGTCTGTGGGCTTTGTTTGCGTAGTGAACAGAAATGTAAATGCAGATATAAGTGAACGTAAACAAAGTATTGTCATATGAATCACTTCTTTATTCATAAATGTTTTTATCAAATACCAAAAAATTGTCTAGATATAGGTTCCATATTCCTGCCAAAATTAGCTTATATGGTCACCTATTCTAACATCCAAGGCTTCCATATGATGATCCCCACGATTAAGTTCAGTCGGCTCGACTCCAGTCGATCAACCCACCAAGATCGTGTAGGCATCCTACGCCTGTCGCCAATGAAACAGGGCACTCATCCAATGAACACGACTCTTGGTACAAGTCTCTATAGGACTCTCGATGCCTTGTCTCGAGGTCCTCAACTTGGAACGTTTTAGACCGAATTCTTTAATCAGTTGGTTTCATGACCACCATCTAATGCGTATCCCAACTGCTTGAATTATTAATCCTGGTATGTGGGCTTTGTTGTGATATATGTAAAACACCATTTTAACATATGAAAATGAGCACACAAATATGATACCAATGGTAATAGATACTCATTTTATTCATTACATAGTATTAGATTAGATCAAGTTGTCAAATAAGTTACAAAATGCCAAACCTGTTGGCTTTCTGGTCACCTATGCTAACAATCATGTCAATAATTAATATCAAATTTTACGTTCATTGAAGAGGGGTTTAGGATACTCCCTTTTCCAATGGCCCTCTTTGTGCTAGTAAATGCATACGTTCTTAGGAATCTATGAACTTGACTGCTGAACCCTTTTGCTTTTTCCTTTACCTCCACCTTATAGTGTTAAAGGAACTGCACTCGAAGTGTAATAGTTAATGTCACCTTAGCCTTCTTCCTCTTTTGGCGTATGGCACCCTTGCCTTTCGATATAGAGGTTGAAGCCTCTCATACTAGTACCGACGGCGTAGATTTCAACCATTGCCTCGTACTAGAACAATGTAATTACCAACCTATGAAGATCTTTTCAAGTCCATTCATGTTGATAATTAATGATTTGTAGGAGGAAGTAAGAGTCTGAAGGATCATATCAATGTACGGCTCTATTTCAAGACCGACGTGGAGGTCTTTTGAGCTTCTCCACTGGGGATACTATTATCACTCCATGTTCTTTGTACAGACGTCCTTTCGTCATCTTAGCCCCAAAAATGCCTTTGTTGCATTATATCCTACATGTCGGTCCGGGACCGCATAGATATTATGCAAACGAAGCATAGTTGAGCCAACATCATGATGCTAGTCATACTGCTCTAGATCCCATTTATCATCGAGGCTAGTACGATGCCGTGGACTTGCCAGTGGTTGTCCTTCAACTTTTGAACGCCAAGCGTTGGTTTAGTTGTCGACCCCTCCGGCAAGGGTTGAGGAAATCTAAGACCATCTTCATATTTCACAGTCAATTCGTTTAGTTGGTTCCATTTAATAAACCTCTTAGTAATGCATTTGGTGGATACTTTAGACATTCACAATATATGAAGCAGAAAAGAAAAAGCAGAATGAAATAATATTAATTTTAAGTTAAGACTCGGTCTTTAGTCCTTAACCTCTCCCACTATTTCTATGAAAATCCATAACGCTCAAATGGAATTTTTGGGAATTGGATTCCTAGTGTGATTTGGATTCATAAACGAATTTCTCCATACCCCGCTTTTACGACTCGCATGAAAAACAACCTTGTGGGAGGTATTGCATACCATTCTCATCCAACGAGATTCCCTATATATATATATAATTTTTTGCCTCACCCTTTTACGTGATCCCGATGACTCCAAGCAAATCACGTTATTCAGGCGTTAATCCCGACCTATCAACCAAATCACAGCACTCACGGCTACCCCCACGACTCATCCGACAGGTAACAGGACTCTATTCACTTTGTTCACAACAAACGTGCAGCCTATTTTCAGGACAAAAGACGTGCCACGACTCGTTAGACCACGCAATTGACTGAAACTAGCTTCCTCACTTTGTCATAGATTGAAGGCTTGGATGAACCACTTAGGTTTTGTACATTTATTAGGGGTCTAATATTTTAGCTTGGTCCAACCAACTTGAGAGTTTTAATGGAATGAGACATCATCACATATTAAGTGTTTTGCATGCGTTATAGCAGAAATATTCTAAGCATAAATGTAAACATACATAAAGCATATAGAATACTGGAAAGCATATAAAACGCATCGCATGCAAAATAAAACCTAGCACGCCTCTGTAGGATGATCACAAGCCCAAACCTATGTGACTCACTTAGCCCGCGGTGGATCTATGGTCAATCTAAGGGTGGGCCCTACGCTATTACAAGATTTCAATAACCCATTACATGCAATGGGCCTTATAAGTCCTCTTCATCTGCTTGGGCTCTCCATCGTGGGCCTACACCAGGCCTCTTTTTCCATGGATCCTCCGTGGGCCAAGCAATGGATCCTCCATGGGCCTCCAACGCCTTGGGCTTGTCTTCTTGCAGCTTTTATTCACAAAAATAAAACATCACCACTAATTGTACTCTCATTACGTCAGATAAATAAGAAACTCCAATCAGCAGTTGGGGCGAGTACATTGGGAGGAAGAGAGAAAGCTTTATTATTCCAAGGCAAAAACGAGAGAGGTAAGAAGATGCAAAGAGGCACGTAGGCCACAACCCAACAAATAAATTTAAAGAAACCATACATGCGGTCTAGGGCCTTTCTGATCATCCTTCCAATTAATGCAAATCGCATATATACACATCCCACCTAAAACATGTTATTCAAACATATAGGATATCGTACCATAAAATAAATGAAGAAATTACATGCAAAATATTCACCCCAAACATTGGATAATGGTGCAACCTATGCACAACGATTTTTGTTAGAAAATCTTTTTCCATAATTAACAAGGAAATATTAATTCTAGGAAATATAAAATCTCAACCAAAATTAAAATGCCCCAAGTTAATTAGTTCAGAAAAATTCCCAGAATAATACAAAAAAAATCAAATTTTCTGAAAACGCACAAAAACAATGAAAAACCAAAAAACGGCTCAGCACTGTCGGTCAAGCGCCCGCAGTCTGCGCAGGACGCGCGCCTGAGCGTGCACACAGGCGTAGTGCACACGCCTGCGCGCACGGGCAATCAACTGCGCGCGCACAGGTGCGTGCCTGCTGCTTGTTGCACAGCCTTCCTACCGGCCGCACCATTTTTCATGTTTTGTTATTTTCTTGCAATAATTTTCTGAAACACAAAAGTCATTGATTCAAGAATATAGCCACATATTCAAGAATCCCAAAATGCAATATTTGTGCAATATTAATACATGTCAAGATCTACACATGCTCATGCTATAAATAACCATGATGTCCAACATCATAAAACGCAAAAATTATTGTGAAATTGTACATATGAATTTTGATCATTGGTGCAACCATTGCAAGAATTAAATCTTGTTAGGAAACCCTTTCCTCATCAACAAAGCAATATTTATTTTAGGAAATTCTAAATCTACAAAGATAAATATCCCAAGTCAACGGGTTCAGAAAAACGCAGAAAATATCAAAAAATAATTCAGAAAAATTGTTTTGAAAAACAAGTCAAAAAATGGCAGAAAATGAAAAACGGCACTGCTGGCCCGGCCAGGCGTGCGCGCGCGCTCAGCGGCAGGTAGCCGCACCTGTCGCGCGCACGCCCAGCGTGCTACTGCTGCCTATACGCCGTTTTTCACCCTTTTTCATGCAATTTTCTGAACGACAAGACAAATCCAACCCAAGAACATGTATATACACATTCGAGAAATTCAAGATCCAAAATCCCATGCAAAATTATACTCCAATCAAGATCTACACTAAACATGCTTCAAACATAAATTAAAACCCGTTGATCATGCTTAAACACATATGGCAAATAGAATTCTAGGCCTATAGCCCGAACCGGGCTCTGATACCATTGAAATCGAGCAGATCATCCCAGGAGAGGGAGCACGAATGCGGAAGCGCGATGGGTTGCATAATAAAATTCCAAAGCATAAATTAAATGGAATTTAAAGCCCGCATCGTACATACATAAACGGATCATGGGGTGTTCCTGTTAGAATAGGTGACCAGAAAGCCAATAGGTTTGGCTATTCGTAACCTATTATACAACTCGATGTAAATGTAATATTATTATGTGATGAATAAAATGAGTATTCATCACTTTTGGTGTTTACTTTGTTGCGCTCATCTTACATTTGTTAAAACGGTGTTTTACTTATATCGCAACAAAGCCCACAGACCACGGTTAACAACTCGTGCAGTTGGGCCACGCATTGGATGGTGGTCATGAAACCAACTGATTTAGGGTTGGGTCTGAAACGTTCCAAGTCGAGGACCTCGAGAGAGGGCATCGAGAGTCCTATTGGGACTTGCATCAAGAGTCGTGTTCATTGGATGAGTGCTGTGTTTCATCGGCGACAGGCGTGGGATGCCTACACGATCTTGATGGGTTGGTCAACTGGGATCGAGCCGACTGGACTGACTCGCGGGGATCATCATATGGAAGCCCTGGAGGCTTGGTCGGTATGATTGGATTTCCCCGATTCTGATAGTACGGGAGAAGTCCTCAGACTTGAGGAATCATGGCAGTCGCGTGCACAGGACGACTATATCTAGGATCTGGCGAGAGGTGATCATTCTGTAAGATGATCATCATAAGCCTTGTCCAGTGCAGTCGAAATGTGTAGCGAGCACGATGGATTCCAAGAAGAGGATCCGTCCCCTGTGAGTATGTGACAGAGGTATCTCCTATGCACTCGGAGGCACGTTCATGCTGTTTAAAAGCTGTGTCCACAGTGGTTAGTCGAACAGGGAATGGTTTCCTGTGTCGACGTAATGAAGCATGTGTTAGAATAGGTGACCATGTAGCCAATCTTGGCAAGCGAAATGTAACCTATATCTAGGCAATTTCAAGGATTTGATATATTATAAAATGAATAAAGAAGTGAAATTCATTTGGCATTACTTTGTTTGTGTTCACTTTATCTGCTTTATACATATCTGTTCGCTACGCAAACAAAGCCCACCGACTGAAAACGCATTTCGGGGACTGGGACTATGCTTGGAGGTAGGTCCATGAAATCAGTCCCTCCAAATCAGTCCGAAAATCTCCAAGTCAAGGAATCTCGAAAATGGGTACCGAGATTCCCCTTGAGACTTACACTAAGCATCTGCTATCGTATTTCATCAACGGGTGACGAAGGTCGTCTAAGCAGTGTTAGTGGGTTAGCATGCTAGGGAGCAGCTGACTGAGGTGACTCGCGGGAACCGTCTTATGGAGGACCTTGAGTAGGGTCGGCTAGGCATGACGTGTGCTCCCGGTTCCAACAGTACAGGTCAAGTCCTTTGACTTGAAGAACTGCTGAGTTTACCTGTATATCGGGGCTGTATCTTAGATATGGTGAGAGATTGCCAAGATGCACTTGAGTAGTCATAAGCCATGTCTAGTGCACCTTCGGTGTACAGAGTGACAGTAGTTTCCAAGAAATGATCTGTCTCCTGTCAAAAGGCATTGACAGTTGAGTCTCACATATGCTCTGTATCTTGTCCCTAAAATCTATGGCCACAGTAACTAAACAGAACGGAAGGTTTCCCTTGCGGCGTTAAGTAAGGACAGACCGACACATAGGTCCAAAATAGGTACCTGCATTTTCCGTGCCCTAGACCCTAAGTGGTGAGACCGTAGACAGAAGGACAAGTGTATTGTTAGAGCCTAAATGTTCATCCCCGAAAATGCACCTAGTCTCTAGTGCCATGGACCGTTGCTAGATGGCCACCCATGGTAACGGATGGATTCTGGAAATCCGACCAAGTTTGACTGAATGGTGAACCTAAAGAGTCACACAAAATCCACACACACTAACTATTTAATTTAGAATTAAATATTGGAGAAAAGGAATGATTAAATTGGATTTAATCGGGTCCTTTACTACAAGGTAACGGTTTATTACGCTTTAGTAGATCTTTACTATTCATCTATGCCCTATGTGTTTTATGTACGTTTTTGATATTAATGAAAGATTGTGGATCGTCCCGGGAAATAGCGTGAATGCGGAAGCGCGGTATAAAATTAAAATACAAAAATTAAAACATGCTTTGAATTAATTAAAGAACACGTTCAAGGGGTGTACCCTTGAAGTTTCCCAGGTGTTCGGTGTATCACATGAATTAAAAGCATACAAAAATAATCATGGAGGCCATAGGGATTAAAATTAAAGAGGAACGAAAAAATTAAATCGGAACCTACCGATTGTCGTTTTCGCCTTCTAACTGGTACTCGCGTTGTTCCCCGTTTTGCACCAAATCTCATGTTCAAGACTCTCCAAACAGTAACACGCAATCCACCCACGTATCTTGCACGTCGTGCTAGCGAACGAACAAGTAATATTTGGAGAGGATGAATTAATAACACGTTATTGATTAACGGTATTAATTCTCCTAAGTTCTATTGTTCCAAGAACAAAAGAACAAGACTTATTTTCTTGTTAAGAGAGAGAGAGGCCAGACGAGTAGGGGAGAGAGAGGAGCCGAAATTATGTGTGTGTTGTGTGTGTTGGAATTTCATCACTTTTCAAATAGTGAGAGGCTAGGACTATTTATAGAGGAGGAGTTTAATCCTCTTTAAACTCCAACTCTAAAGAAGACTATTTTGACTAGGATTTTGACCTAGTCAAAGTCCTAGTCAAAGTAGTATTTGACCTAGTCAAATTAATCCTAGCCATCCATCTCTCCCTTTCCATCTCAACCATTAATTTAATTTAATGGAATATTTAAATCCTATTAAATATTCCAAAGGCCAAATATAATAAATATGAATATTTATTCTAAGACCATTAAATTAATTCTCTAATAAATTTAATTTATTAGATTAATCCCTTTTATCAAATAAAAGGAATTAATTCTCCAAGAAATAAAGGACCCGATTAAATCCAATTTAATCATTCCTTTTCTCCAATATTTAATTCTAAATTAAATAGTTAGTGTGTGTGGATTGTGTGTGACTCTTTAGGTTCACCATTCAGCTAGACTTGGTCAGATTTCTAGAATCCGTCCGTTACCATGGGTGGCCATCTAGCAACGGTCCATGGCACTAGAGACTAGGTGAATTTTCGAGGATGAACATTTTTAGGCTCTAACAGTACACTTGTCCTTTTGTCTACGGTCTCACCACTTAGGGTCTAGGGCACGAAAAATGCAGGTACCCATTTTGGACCTAAGTGTCGGTCTGTCCTTACTAAACGCCGCAAGGGAAACCTTCCCTTCTATTCAATTACTGTGGCCACAGATTTTAGGGACAAGACACAGAGCATACGTGAGACTCAACTGTCAATGCCTTTGACAGGAGACAGATCCTTTCTTGAAAACTACTGTCACTCTGTATACCAGAGTTGCACTAGACATGGCTTATGACTACTCAAGTGCTTCTTGGCAATCTCTCACAATATCTAAGATACAGACCTGATATACAGGTAAACTCAGCAGTTCCTCAAGTCAAAGGACTTGACCTGTACCATTGGAACCGGGAACACACGTCATACCTAGTCGACCCTACTCAAGGTCCTCCGTAAGACGGTTCCCGCGAGTCACCTCAGTTAGCTGCTTCCTAGCAGGCTAACCCACTAACACTGCTTAGACGACCTTCGTCCCCCGTCGATGAAATACGACAGCAGATGCTTAGGGCAAGTCTCAAGGGGAATCTCGGTACCCATTTTCGAGATTCCTTGACTTGGAGATTTCCAGACTGGTTCGGCGGGATTGATTTCATGGACCTACCTCCAAGCATAGTCCCAGTCCCCGAAATGCGTTTTCAGTCGGTGGGCTTTGTTTGCGTAGCGAACAGATATGTATAAAGCAGATAAAGTGAACACAAACAAAGTAATGCCAAATGAATTTCACTTCTTTATTCATTAATAGTTTATCAAAACACTGAAATTGTCTAGACATAGATAACATTTTGCCTGTCAAGATTGGCTACATGGTCACCTATTCTAACATGAACGTGTTCTTTATTTTTCGTAAAAGCATGTTTAAATTTCGTTATTTAAATTTATATCGCGCTTCCGCATTCGCGCTATTTCCCGGGACGATCCACAATCTCTCAGTGGTATCAGAGCCCGGTTCTGTGTATAGGCCTAGGGTTCTACGTGCGTTTTAAGCATGAAATGTGATTTTGGCATGTCGTTTTTCTTGCTTTTAATTCGTATGATTTTTGGTATTGTTGGATTTTCTGTTTTTCTTGGGAACCGGGGGGCAAGAAACGAACAAAACGGAAAAAATACAGCACGCGGCCTGCCGGAGGCTGGCCGTGCGCGGCCGTGCGCACAGGCGAGGCAGACGCGCACAGGCAGAGGAGCATGCGCGCGGCCGCCTCCGCCAGGCGCGCATGACTGCGCGCAGTCAGCCTGCCGGATGGCGGCTAGCCGGGCGCGCGCGCAAACGGACAGGGAAGCCCGCACGCGCGCCCGACAGGCACGCCTTATACGCGCGCGCGCGCGCGATTGCGTGTTGAGGGGGCCGCGCCCGCCTGGCAGGCGAGCCCAGTGCGCGTGTGCGTGCGCGCGCCTGCGCAGGGCAGCCACACGACTGGCGGCCGGCAGGCTAGCGCGCGCGGGCAAGGGAGCCTGCTCGCGCGGCAGCATACCGGCGCGCACGGCCGTGCAGCCTGCTGCCGACCAAGCGCGTGCGCAAGCAGGCAGGGGCATGCGCGTGCGCCCGGTCAGGCAGCGCTTGCGCGCGCGCTGGAGGCAACAGGCTGGGCCTGCTGCCCTAAGAGCGTCGGCTGGCTGCTGCTGGTGGCAGCGGCCGACTGCCGTTCTTAGGGTTTTTTTTCCTATTTTCAGTTTTAATCTTTTAATTAATTCTGAAAATTCGTTTTGTTTAATTTTTGCCTATTTTCTAAGACATTATTTTGATAGGTTGAATTATATTGGATTTGGAATGCCGGGGATAATTTACCTAGAAATAATGAGGAAGGGTTTTCCTAAAACGGGAAAAATATTATTTCCAATGGTTGTACCATACTTTTTCATACGTTACGCATTTATTTTATCTTGGATAATTATGATTGGTAATCATGTGATGTTAGCATGTATTTTATGTGATTAGATCATATGATTATATGCGTTGAATGGAAATGGATGATCACGAGCCTTAGACCGAATGTATGGTTTAATTTTCTTTTAGGCCTGTGTGCCTCTTTTACTGCTTTCTCCTTCTCCCTTTCTAGTTGCCTTGGAATAATAAGGCATTCTACCTCCCTCCTTATGTACTCCCCCCGGGTTTTTGCTGGGGTTTCTATTTTTAATATGTAATGAGAGTAGAATAGAAGTGAGGTTTTAATTTTATGTAATTGGTGGAGAAGAATGAAGTTCCACATGGAGAGCCTAGACTGGAGGTTCCAAGGAGTTTCCATGAAGAGAAGAAAGAGAAAAGAGACCAAGGCCCATCTGAATGATGATTGGGTTACTATTAATGTAATAGTGTAGGACCAACCCTAGATTGACCATAGATCCACTGCGGGCTCAGTGGATCGCATAGGATTCGGGCTCGTGATCATCCAACAGGGGCGTGCTAGGCTTTAATTTTGCATGTGGTTATTATGATGGATGAATGATGTTTTATTTATCATATAACTGCCATGGGATGCAATTTATTTTCGAATTATGGATGAATGTGTTAATATCTACTTATGAGATCTCGGTCATTTACCACTCTCATATTTGTTGGACCAATGTTCAAATATTAGACCCTAGACAAAGTGGACATGGACTCTAGGAGTTCGTCCATGCCTTCCAATCCATGGCACAGTGAGGAAGCTGATTTAAGTCGATAGCGTGGTCTCACGAGTCATGGCACGTCTATCGTACTTAAAAGAAGCTGCACTATGTCATGAACGAAAAGTAGACCGCTGTTACCTATCTCACGAGTCGTGGAGATAGCAGTGGGTCTATGGCTCGGTTGATTGGGTCGGGTCTAACGCCCGATTAGCATGATTCGCTTGGAGTCCTCGGGATCATGTGAAAGGGTGAGGCAATAATCTTGGGAATCTCGTGGAACGAGAATTGTATGGCATACCTCCCACAGGATTCTTCCCATGGGAATCTTAAAAGCGGGGTATGGGAAAATTTGCTGTGGATCCCAAGCCCACTAGGAAAAAGTTTCCCGAAAATAATGTTTGAGAGTACCATGTTTTCGTATAAAGAGTGGGAGCATTAAATGACTAAAGACCAAGCATTTAATTGTATATATCAAACCTCCATCTTTTATATTCTGCTGATCGCGAACTCTAATTTTTAAATGTAGATTTAAAATGTCTAAGAACCCACTTTCAACCATTCTTGAGACAAACAAATTCAATGGACCCAATTACAACGACTGGTTGCGCAATCTCAGGATAGTCCTGGATTACGAGAACCAAGGCTACGTCATGGACGAGCCTCTCCCTAGGACCTTACCGGAAGGATCCACGCCAGAAGAACGTGAGACGTTCGAGACGTGGCATAAGGATAACCGGAAGGTCCGTAGCGTCATACTCGTTTCGACGTTGAATGAGATTCAGAAGCAGTATGAAAGGTTAGACGATGTCCCTTCCATTATGGCTCGCCTTAAGGATTGCTATGCAGTCCCGGACCGGCATACTAGGTATGTCGCGACCAAGGCGTCCTTTGGAACCAAAATAACATAAGGATCCTCTGTACAAGAGCACGGGGTTAAAATGCTTACCCTGGTGAAAAAGCTCGAGGACCTAAAGGCAGGCCTCGATAATGAGACGTACATAGATGTGATCCTTCAGTCACTCCTACCCTCATTCGACCAATTTATTGTCAACTACAACATGAACGCACTTGAGAAGGGCATTCATGAGTTGATTAATATGTTGTTGCAATACGAGGCAACGACCAAAAATTCCACACCTTCGGTATTGTTTGGAGGTGCTTCGACTTCTAAAACGAAAGGCAAGGGTGCCAGACGTTGGAAAAGGAAGAAAGGGAAGGGACAAGCCGTCAAAGCAGCTACAAACACTAAGAGTGTTCCCATTGCCAAAGAAGGGAAAGGCAAAGGAAAGTGAAAGGTTGTCACCAAGCAACAGTCGAGGGCATATGACAAATATATCAATTGCCGTGAGAAAGGGCATTGGAAGAGGGAGTGCCCCAAACTCTTCTCAAACCAAGGTATATTTGTTATTGAGGTCAATATGGTCACTAATTCTGCCTCTTGAGTATTAGATACCGGCTGTGGAGCTCACATTTGCAATGATTTGCAGGTGATGAAAAGAAGCAGAAAATTGGGTAGCGGGGATATGATCCTGAAGCTTGGGAATGGCAAGGCCATCTCGGCAGAAGCAGTAGGATCCGCCACTCTAGTAGTTAGTGATCGTATTAGCATAGAATTAGAGCAAGTTTATTATGTACCCAGTATGATTAAAAACATCATTTTCATTCCATTGTTAGACAATAGTGGTTATGAGTTTATGATCAATAAAAATTGCTTTTATTTGATGAGGTGTGGAATTGCTCATCTACTTGTTACACTTAACAATGGGCTCTATATCTTGCAACAAAGAAACTTTGTTCTAAACGCTCAACACAAATGTAAAATAGATAATAACGGGAATGCACGACTGTGGCACGCTAGGCTAGGTCACATATCCCAAGATAGGATGAAAAGATTGGTAGACTCAAAGAACCTAGAGGTAGGGGACTTGAGTGAGCTACCAACCTGTGAATCCTGTCTAAGAGGGAAAATGACCAAGAAGCCCTTTGTAGGACAAAGCAGGCTTGACACAGGTCTGTTGGACTTGGTCCATACAGACGTATGTGGACCACCAAGGACGCAGTCCCGAGGTGGGTTCTCCTACTTCATAACCTTTACCGATGATCATTCACGGTATGGTTATGTTTACCTAATGAGGTACAAGTCCGAAGCTCTTGAGAGGTTTAAAGAATTCAGACATGAAGTGGAGAACCAAACACACTGCAAAATTAAAGTCCTATGGTCAGACCGAGGCGGAGAATACCTTAGTACCGAGTTCCTTAATTTTCTAAAAGAAAATGGTATAATATCTTAATGGACACCTCCCGGGACACCAGAATTGAATGGTGTCTCTGAGAGGAGGAATCCAACCCTGTTGGACATGGTTCGATCCATGATGAGTTTTACCAAATTGCCCTTGTCCTTTTGGGGCTATGCATTGGAAACGGCAGCCAAGTTGCTAAATTTGTCACCAACCAGTGTATTGACCCAAACGCCATATGAGATATGGCACGGCAAGCCTGCGTCCTACAACTACTTGAAAGTGTGGGGTAGCCCCGCATACGTCAAAAGTTTAGTGGGAGATAAGCTAGAATCCAGGTCTAGCTTATGCAGGTTCGTTGGATACCCTAAAGAAACTGCGGGTTATTACTTTTATGACCCCTTGGAACAAAAGGTATTTGTTTCAAGGAATGCAGTGTTCTTGGAACAAGGCTTTCCAGAGGATATCCAACCTGATGAACTGATCCTTGAGAAGTCAAGTGATGGAAACCAGTCATCAGAGGAAGCCGCAGACTCCTCGCTTAGAGGATTCAGGATTGATACCCGAAGGGCTGACCGACCTCGAGAAGTCCAACGTGCTAGGCATGAAGGACAGCCTCAGGAACAGCCAGCCCCGGTACCTGAACCGCCAGTTCGTATACAGTCAGTGCCCACAGTCACCACTGATGTTACCGTTCTCCGTAGGTCAACTAGAGAGTCCAGACCTCCAATGAGATATGGCTTTCTAAATACGATCGGTCTTCTGGATAACGATCCTAAGACATACGGAGAAGCGATGTCTGACATTGACTCCGGGAAATGGCTTGAGGCCATGAAAAGTGAATGGACTCCATGAGCGAGAACCAAGTCTGGAGACTTGTAGATCCACCGAATGGTGTTAAGCCAGTTGGCTGTAAGTGGGTCTACAAGCGCAAACTTGGCGTTGATGGAGAAGTCACTTAAGGCTAGGCTTGTAGCTAAAGGGTACATTCAACGACCCAGGGTCGATTTTGAGGACACCTACTCGCCGGTAGCCATGGCTAAATCCATTCGGATCCTGCTCGCCATAGCAGCATGGTATGACTATGAGATATGGCAGATGGACGTGAAAACAGCCTTCCTCAATGGTTTCGTTGAGGAAGAGATCTATATGGATCAACCGGAGGGTTTCACGGTCGTTGGAGAAGAACAGAAGGTCTGTCGTCTTCAGAAGTCCATCTATGGCCTCAAACAAGCATCCCGAAGTTGGAACATTCACTTTGATAAAGTGATACGGGGCTATGAGTTCATCAAAAATGAATCCAACCCTTGCGTATACAAGAAGGTCAGTGGGAGCTCTATAGTGTTCCTAGTGCTTTATGTGGATAACATTTTACTCATAGGTAATGATGTTAGAATGTTAGGTGACACAAAAGCATGGTTATCAACCCAATTTTCCATGAAGGACTTGGGTGAAGCCTCCTACATCCTAGGCATCCAGATTGTCAGGGACAGATCTAAAAGTATGTTAGGGCTCACCCAAAACTCGTATGTGGAGAAAGTCCTAAAGAGATATCGGATGGACAACTCCAAACGAGGATTCCTTCCCATGAGGCATGGGATCAAGTTATCCAAGAAACAGTCCCCGCAGACTGATGAGGAACTTGAAAGGATGAAATTCTTCCCCTATGCTTCTGCCGTAGGTAGCATCCAATATACGGTCCACTGCACCAGGCCTGACATTGCTTAAGCTTTGAGCGTGACAAGTAGATATCAGTCTTGCGCAGGAGAGGCATATTGGAATGTTGTTAAGGGCATCCTTAAGTACCTAAGGAGGACTAAGGAAATGTTCTTAGTCTATGGCAATGGAGAACTGATCCTGGAAGGCTTTAGCGGCGCTAGCTTCCAGTCTGATGATGATGATGCCAAGTCTCAATCGGGTTATGTATTTAGGCTCAATGGAGGAGCAGTGGCTTGGAAAAGTTCCAAGCAAGCAACCACTGCTAACTCCACCACTGAAGCTGAATACATAGCAGCTTCAGAAGCTGCCAAGGAAGCGGTATGGATGAGAAACTACATCCAAGAGTTGGGTGTGGTACCTAGCATCACCGAGCCCGTTGTCATCTTTTGTGATAACAACGGTGCAATAGCGCAAGCAAAGGAACCGAGATCTCATCACCATTCCAAACACATTCTTAGATGCTACCATCTTCTAAGAGAAATGGTAGGAAGAGGTGACGTTTAGATGGACCGAGTCAACTCAGCAGACAACACAGCAGATCCGCTGACAAAGCCTATGTCGCAGAGCGCTCATACGCAACATCTTGAGAAGATGGGAATTAGACATATGGGCGATTGGCTTTAAGGTCAAGTGGGAGATTGTTAGAATAGGTGACCATGTAGCCAATCTTGGCAAGCGAAATGTAACCTATGTCTAGACAATTTCAAGGATTTGATATATTATTAATGAATAAAGAAGTGAAATTCATTTGGCATTACTTTGTTTGTGTTCACTTTATTTGCTTTATACATATCTGTTCGCTACACAAACAAAGCCCTTGGACTGAAAACGCATTTCGGGGACTGGGACTACGCTTGGAGGTAGGTCCATGAAATCAGTCCTCCGAATCAGTCCGGAAATCTTCAAGTCAATGAATCTCAAAAATGGGTACCGAGATTCCCCTTGAGACTTACACTAAGTATCTGCTGTCGTATTTCATCGACGGGTGACGAAGGTCGTCTAAGCAGTGTTAGTGGGTTAGCCTGCTAGGGAGTAGCTGATTGAGGTGACTCGCTGGAACCGTCTTACGGAGGACCTTGAGTAGGGTCGGCTAGGTATGACATGTGCTCCTGGATCCAACAGTACAGGTCAAGTCCCTTGACTTGAAGAACTGCTGAGTTTACCTGTATATATCGGGTTGTATCTTAGATATGGTGAGAGATTGCCAAGATGCACTTGAGTAGTCATAAGCCATGTCTAGTGCACCTCCGGTGTACAGAGTGACAGTAGTTTCCAAAAAAGGATCTGTCTCCTGTCAAAAGGCATTGACAGTTGAGTCTCACATAGGCTCTGTGTCTTGTCCCTAAAATCTGTGGCCACAGTAACTGAACAGAAGGGAAGGTTTCCCTTGCGGCGTTTAGTAAGGACAAACCGACACTTAGGTCCAAAATGGTTACCTGCATTCTCCGTGCCCTAGACCCTAAGTGGTGAGACCGTAGACGAAAGGACAAGTGTACTGTTAGAGCCTAAATGTTATCCCCGAATATTCACCTAGTCTCTAGTGCCATGGACCGTTGCTAGATGGCCACCCATGGTAACGGGCGGATTCTAGGAATCCGACCAAGTCTAGCTGAAAGGTGAACCTAAAGAGTCACACACAATCCACACACATTAAGCATTTAATTTAGAATTAAATATTTGGAGAAATGGAATGATTAAATCGGATTTAATCGGGTCCTTGATTTTCTTGGAAAGAGTTAATTCCTATTATTAGATAAAAGTAATTAATCTAATAAATTAGATTTATTAGAAAATTAATTTAATGGGCCTAGGATAAATATTTATATTTATTTATTGCCCTTTGGAATATTTAAATAGGTTTTAAATATTCCATTAAATTAAATTGATGGTTGAGATTAAAAGGAGAGATGGATGGCTAGGATTAATTTGACTAGGTCAAATTACTACTTTGATTAGGACTTTGACTAGGTCAAAATCCTAGTCAAATTAGTCTTCTAGAGTTGGAGTTTGAAGAGGATTAAACTCCTCCTCTATAAATACTCCTAGCATTTCACCTTTGGAAGGATGATGAATCTAGAAACACACACACACACTTCCTCTCCCTCTCCTAATCTCGTCCGCCCTCTCTCTCTCTTTCTCTCCAAGAAAATCAATTTTCTCGTTCTTTTGTTCTTGGAACAATTGAACATCAGAGGAGTAATCCCGTTAACCTAATAACGTGTGATTGATCCATCCTCTCCTAAATACTTGTTCGTTCTCTAGCACGACGTGCAAGATACGTGGGTGGATTGTGTGTCACAATTTGGAGAGTCTCATATGAAGGACAAGCGGATCCGCCCGGGAGCGCGAGCGGAAGCGAGAAAGGCGAGAAATGTGCGTAAATTTAAATCAAATTCAAAATACGCGAATCCCAAGGGGTGTACCCTTGGGTGCTCAACCAGGCGTTCGATGTAGGATGTGTAAATATTAAAACATATATTTAAACACATAGGGCATAGATATACAATTGAAATCAATCAAAGCGTAATAAACCGTTACCTTTGATTGTTTAGCGTATGCTCCCGGCTACTAGCGTTGTTCCTTCTCCGGAATGCTCACGAAATCCAAACGTATGGATTCTCCAAAGGTGATCCACACCACACCGGAAGAAACACACGTTCTTCTTGCTAGAAAAGAACGGGTTTAGGAAGGAATCGGTTTAAGAGAAGAACACTATGAATTAGTGTTCTCTTAAACTTACTTTGTTCTTCTTCTTGATTCAAAATCAAGTGAAGAACACAAGTGTAAGAGAGGAGGGAGCACGAAATTTTGAGAGAGAGGACAGGATTTTTGTCTTCTCTTTTTCCTAGAAAAAGATGAATAATGAATCACTTATGCTAGGTGTTGTATATTCTAATATATATACATAATTAATGTGATTATTGGAATGTGTCTAGGTTCATCCAAGGATGTCTAGATTCATTCCAATCAATCACCATCAATTCTTCAATCAAGCCTACCAAAATTTATGGTATGATCAAATCATACCAAAAGGGAAGAGCTTGATTGGAGTTGATTTGTCTCTTTCCAAAAGAGACAAGTCAACATACCACCTAGCATGAAACATGGCTGATTTTGCTTCCTCCAAGGGAGCATGTCGGCTATGTTTAATTAAGGGAAGAAGTCCAACTTCTTCCTATTCCAAATTAGGAATTATTTCTCCTCTCGGGTATAATTTAACGGATCGGGTTTTATCGTAATCCAATTACGACGAACCCAATATTAAATCCAATTTAATGTCCACTTAAATTATTCCCGTTGATCTTTTAATCTAATTAAAAGATCCAACGTCTCAACTTTCCATATTTAATCGAAAATTCAATTTACTGATTAAATGAAAGCCCGATACAATATCGGCCTGTCCATCCAATGGACTTTCCCTTAAGTAATCCAATTACTTATTTTATCCTTCGAGATTGACTCCAAGTCGATCTCTCAACCTCCTCGGTGATTTGTGTGTGACCCTTTAGGTTCACCCTCAGCTAGACTTGGGCCCGTGTCCCACAAGGGCCCGTTACCATGGGTGGCCGTCTAGCAACGGTCCATGGCACTAGAGACTAGGTGAATTGGCGTGAACATTTAGGCGCCGATTCCGTACGGGTACGATCCTTCCGTCTACCGTCTCCCGGCCTTAGTCTAGGGTATGGAATTGGGCGTCGGTTCCCATCCTTGACTAGGCATCTATGCTTAATACTCGAGACCACGTATGCTTCATTGCATCAACACAGGAAACCATTCCCTGTTCGACCAACCACTGTGGCCACAGCTTCAAACAGCATGTACGTGTCTCCGAGTGCATAGGAGATACCTCTGTCATATACTGACAGGGGACGGATCCTCTTCTTGGAATCCACCGTCCTCGCTACACATTCCGACTGCACTGGACAAGGCTTATAATGATCATCTTACAGAATGATCACCTCTGTGCACGTGACTGCCATGATTCCTCAAGTCTGAGGATTACTCCCGTACTATCGGAACCGGGGAAAACCAATCATACCGACCAAGCCTCCAAGGCTTCCATATGATGATCCCCGCGAGTCAGTCCAGTCGGCTCGACCCCAGTCGATCAACCCATCAAGATCGTGTAGGCGTCCCACGCCTGTCGCCGATGAAACACGGCACTCATCCAATGAACACGACTCTTGACGCAAGTCTCAATAGGACTCTCGATGCCCTGTCTCGAGGTCCTCGACTTGGAACGTTTCAGACCCAACTCTTAATCAGTTGGTTTCATGACCACCATCCAATGCGTGGCCCAACTGCACGAGTTGTTATCCATGGTCTGTGGGCTTTGTTGCGATATAAGTTAAACACCATTTTAACAAATGTAAGATGAGCGCAACAAAGAAGGTACCATTGGTGACGAATACTCATCTTATTCATCACATAATAATATTACATTCACATCAAGTTGTCGGATAGGTTACAAATTGCCAAACCTATTGGCTTCTGGTCACCTATTCCAACATCATATACTAGATTTGGTGCAAATCGGGGAACAACGCGAGTACCGGTTAGAAGACGAAAACAACAATCGGTAGGTTCCGATTTATTTTTTTTCATCCCTCTTTTATTTTTAATCCTATGGCCTCCATGATTCTTGTATGCTTTTAATTCATGAGATACACCGAACACCCGGGAACTTCACGGGAACACCCCTTGAACGTGTTCTTTATTTTTCGTAAAAGCATGTTTAAATTTCGTTATTTAAATTTATACCGCGCTTCCGCATTCACGCTATTTCCCAGGACGATCCACAATCTTTCAACATGCGTAGTCTCGAGTATTAAGCATAGATGCCTGGTTAAGGATGGGAATCGATGCCAAATTCCATACCCTAGACTAAGGCCGAGAGACGGTAGACGGAAGGACCGTACCCGTATGGAATTGGTGCCTAAATGTTCACGCCAATTCACCTAGTCTCTAGTGCCATGGACCGTTGCTAGACGGCCACCCATGGTAACGGGCCCTTGTGGGACACGGGCCCAAGTCTAGCTGAGGGTGAACCTAAAGGTCACACACAAATCACCAAGGAGGTTGAGATATTGACTTGGAGTCAATCTCGAAGGATAAATAAGTAATTGGATTACTTAAGGGATAGTCCATTGGATGGATGGGCCGATATTGTATCAGGGCCCTCGTTTAATCGGTAATTGGATTTTCGATTAAACATGGAAAGTTGAGACATGGGATCTTTTAATTGGATTAAAATATCAATGGGAATAATTTAAGTGGACATTAAATTGGATTTAATGTCGGCTTCATCGTAATTGAATTACGATAAAACCCGATCCGTTAAATTTTGACCCGAGAGGAGAAATAATTCCTAATTTGGAATAGGAAAAAGTTGGACTTCTTCCCATAATTAAGCATGGTCGAAATGCTCCCTTGGAGGAAGCTAAAATCAGTCATGTTTCATGCAAGGTGGTATGTTGACTTATCTCTTTTGGAAAGAAACAAATCAACTCCAATCAAGCCCTTCCCTTTTGGTATGATTTGATCATACCATAAAATTTGGTAGGCTTGATTGAAGAATTAAAGGTGATTGACTGGAATGTATCAAGACATCCTTGGATGAACCTAGACACATTCCAATAATCACATTAACTATGTATATATAGGAGTATATACATCACCTTGCATATGTGAATCATAATTCATCTTTTTCTAGGAAAAAGAAGAAGCATTTTTCGGCTGTCTCCTCTATCTCTAATTCTCGGCTACTTCCCTCTCTTTCTACTTGTGTTCTTTACTTGACTTTGAATGAAAAGGAAGAACAAAGTAGGCTTAAGAGAACATTGATTAATAGTGTTCTTCTCTTAAGCCGATTCCTTCATAAACCCGTTTTCCTCTACCAAGGAGAACGTGAGTTTCTTCCGGTGTGGTGTGGATCACCTATGGAGAATCCATACATTTGGATTTGTGAGCATTCCGGTGAAGGAACAACGCAAGTACCCGAGCACACGTAAAATCTACAAGGTAACGGTTTATTACGCATTAGTAGATCTTTACTATTCATCTATGCCCTATGTGTTTTATGTACGTTTTTGATATTAATGAAAGATTGTGGATCGTCCCGAGAAATAGCGCGAATGTGGAAGCGCAGTATAAAATTAAAATACAAAAAATTAAAACATGTTTGAATTAATTAAAGAACACGTTCAAGGATGCACCCTTGAAGTTTCCCGGGTGTTTGGTGTATCACATGAATTAAAAGCATACAAAAATAATCATGGAGGCCATAGGGATTAAAATTAAAGAGGAACGAAAAAATTAAATCGGAACCTACCGATTGTCGTTTTCGTCTTCTAACCGGTACTCGCGTTGTTCCCCGTTTTGCACCAAATCTCGTGTTCGAGACTCTCCAAACAGTAACACACAATCCACCCACGTACCTTGCACGTCGTGCTAGCGAACGAACAAGTAATATTTGGAGAGGATGAATTAATAACACATTATTGATTAACGGTATTAATTCTCCTAAGTTCTATTGTTCCAAGAATAAAAGAACAAGAATTATTTTCTTGTTGTGAGAGAGAGGGCGGACGAGTAGGGGAGAGAGAGGAGCCGAAATTATGTGGTGTGTTGTGTGTGTTGGAATTTCGGTCACTTTTCAAATAGTGAGAGGCTAGGACTATTTATAGAGGAGGAGTTTAATCCTCTTTAAACTCCAACTCTAAAGAAGACTATTTTGACTAGGATTTTGACCTAGTCAAAGTCCTAGTCAAAGTAGTATTTGACCTAGTCAAATTAATCCTAGTCATCCATCTCTCCCTTTCCATCTCAACCATTAATTTAATTTAATGGAATATTTAAATCCTATTAAATATTCCAAAGGCCAAATATAATAAATATGAATATTTATTCTAAGGCCATTAAATTAATTCTCTAATAAATCTAATTTATTAGATTAATCCCTTTTATCAAATAAAAGGAATTAATTCTCCAAAAAAATAAAGGACCCGATTAAATCCAATTTAATCATTTCTTTCTCCAATATTTAATTCTAAATTAAATAGTTAGTGTGTGTGGATTGTGTGTGACTCTTTAGGTTCACCATTCAGCTAGACTTGGTCGGATTTCTAGAATCCGTCCGTTACCATGGATGGCCATCTAGCAACGGTCCATAGCACTAGAGACTAGGTGAATTTTCGGGATGAACATTTAGGCTCTAACAGTACACTTGTCCTTCTGTCTACGGACTCACCACTTAGGGTTTAGGGCACGGAAAATGCAGGTACCCATTTTGGACCTAAGTGTCGGTCTGTCCTTACTAAACACCGCAAGGGAAACCTTCCCTTCTGTTCAGTTACTGTGGCCACAGATTTTAGGACAAGACACAGAGCATACGTGAGACTCAACTGTCAATGCCTTTGACAGGAGACAGATCCTTTCTTGGAAACTACTGTCACTCTATATGCCAGAGCTGCACTAGACATGGCTTATGACTACTCAAGTGCTTCTTGGCAATCTCTCACCATATCTAAGATACAGACCTGATATACAGGTAAACTCAGCAGTTCCTCAAGTCAAAGGACTTCGCCTGTACCGTTGGAACCGGGAATACACGTCATACTTAGCCGACCCAACTCAAGTCCTCAGTAAGACGGTTCCCGCGAGTCACCTCAGTCAACTGCTTCCTAGCAGGCTAACCCACTAACACTGCTTAGACGACATTCATCCCCCATCGATGAAATACGACAGCAGATGCTTAGTGCAAGTCTCAAGGGGAATCTCGGTACCCATTTTCGAGATTCCTGACTTGGAGATTTTCGGACTGATTCGGCGGGACTGATTTCATGGACCTACCTCCAAGCGTAGTCCCAGTCCCCAAAATAGGTTTTCAGTCCGTGGGCTTTGTTTGCGTATGAACAGATAATCATAAAGCAGATAAAGTGAACGCCAACAAAAGTGATGCCAAATGAATTTCACTTCTTTATTCATTAATAGTTTATCAAAACACTGAAATTGTCTAGACATAGGTTACATTTTGCCTGCCAAGATTGGCTACATGGTCACCTATTCTAACAATATCCCACTTGACCTTACAGCCAATCGCCCATATGTCTAATCCCCATCTTCCCAAGATGTTGCGTATGAGCGCTCTGCGACATAGGCTTTGTCAGCGGATCTGCTGTGTTGTCTGCTGAGTTGACTCGATCCATCCGAACGTCACCTCTTCCTACCATTTCTCGTAGAAGATGGTAGCGTCTAAGAATGTGTTTGGAACGG
Source organism: Sesamum alatum (assembly GCA_034509735.1). NCBI lineage: Eukaryota > Viridiplantae > Streptophyta > Magnoliopsida > Lamiales > Pedaliaceae > Sesamum > Sesamum alatum. The sequence goes on from JACGWO010000004.1 coordinate 16,029,999, forward strand.
TGATGAGATCCTAGTTCCTTTGCTTGCGCTATTGCACCGTTGTTATCACAAAAGATGACAACGGGCTCGGCGATGCTAGGCACCACACCCAACTTTTGGATGTAGTTTTCTCATCCAAACCGCTTCCTTGGCAGCTTCTGAAGCTGCTATGTATTCAGCCTCTGTGGTGGAGTCAGCAATGGTTGCTTGCTTGGAACTTTTCCAAGCCACTAACTCCTCCATTAAGCTTGAATACATAACCCGATTGAGACTTTGGCATCATCATCATCAGACTGGAAGCTAGCGTCACTAAAGCCTTCCAGGATTAGTTCTCCATTGCCATAGACTAAGAACATTTCCTTAGTCCTTTTTAGCTACTTAAGGATGCCCTTAACAACATTCCAATGTGCCTCTCCTGCACAAGACTGATATCTGCTTGTTACGCTCAAAGCGTAAGCAATGTTACGCCTGGTGCAGTGGACCGCATATTGGATGCTTCCTACGGCAGAAGCATAGGGGATGCCTTTCATCCTTTCAAGTTTCTCATCAGTCTGCGGGGACTGCTTCTTGGATACCTTGATCCCATGCCTCATAGGAAGAAATCCTCGTTTGGAGTTGTCCATTCGATATCTCTATAGGACTTTCTCCATGTACGAGTTTTGGGTGAGCCCTAACATCCTTTTAGATCTGTCCCTGACAATCTGGATGCCTAGGATGTAGGAGGCTTCACCCAAGTCCTTCATGGAAAACTGGGTTGACAACCATGCTTTTGTGTTACCCAACATTCTAATATCATTACCAATGAGTAGAATGTCATCCACATAAAGCACCAGGAACACTATGGAGCTCCCACTGACCTTCTTATATACACAAGGGTCTGATTCGTTTTTGATGAAGTCATAGCCCCGTATTACTTCATCAAAGCGAATGTTCCAACTTCGGGATGCTTGTTTGAGGCCATAGATGGACTTCTGGAGACGACAGACCTTCTGTTCTTCTCCAGTGACTGTGAAACCCTCCATCTGCCATATCTCATAGTCATACCATGCTGCTATGGCGAGCAGGATCCGAATGGATTTAGCCACAGCTACCGGCGAGTAGGTATCCTCAAAATCGACCCCGGGTCGTTGCCATATCTCGTATGGCGTTTGGATCAATACACTGGTTGGCGCCAAATTTAGCAACTTCGCCGCCGTTTCCAATGCGTAGCCCCAAAAGGACAAGGGCAATTTGGTAAAACTCATCATGGATCGAACCATGTCCAACAGGGTTCGATTCCTCCTTTCAGAGACACCATTTAATTGTGGTGTCCCGGGAGGTGTCCATTCTGAAATTATACCATTTTCTTTTAGATAATTAAGGAACTTGGTACTAAGGTATTCACCGCCTCGGTCTGACTGTAGGACTTTAATTTTGCAGTTGGTCTGGTTCTCTACTTCAAGTTTGAATTCTTTAAACCTCTCAAGATCTTCAGACTTGTACCCATTAGGTAAACATAACCATATCGTGAATGATCATCGGTAAAGGTTATGAAGTAGGAGAACCCACCTCGGGCCTGCGTCTTTAGTGGTCCACATACGTCTGTATGGACCAAGTCCAACAGACCTATGGCAAGCCTGCTTTGTCCTACAAAGGGCTTCTTGGTCATTTTCCCTCTTAGACAAGATTCACAAGTTGGTAGCTCACTCAAGTCCCCTACCTCTAGGTTCCTTGAGTCTTCCAATCTTTTCATCCTATCTTAGGATATGTGACCTAGCCTAGCGTGCCACAGTCGTGTGTTCCCGTTATTATCTATTTTACATTTGTGTTGAGCGTTAAGAACGAAGTTCGTTTGTTGCAAGATATAGAGCCCGTTATTTAATGTACCAAGTAGATGAGCAATTCCACACCTCATCAAATAAAAGAAATTTTTATTGATCATAACTCAACTCATAACCACTATTCTCTAACAATGGAATGAAAATGATGTTTTTAATCATACTAGGTACAAAATAAACTTGCTCTAATTCTATGCTAATACTATCACTAACTACTAGAGTGGCGAATCCTACTGCTTCTGCCGAGATGGCCTTGCCATTCCCAAGCTTCAGGATCGTATCCCAGCTACCCAGTTTTCTGCTTCTTTTCAGCACCTGCAAATCATTGCAAATGTGAGCTCCACACAGTATCTAATACCCAAGAGGCAGAATTAGTGACCATATTAACCTCAATCACAAAAAATACCTTAGTTCGAGAGGAGCTTGGGGCACTCCCTCCTCCAATGCCCTTTCTCACAGCAATTGATACATATGTCATATGCCTTCGACTGTTGCTTGGAGACAACCTTTCCCTTTCCTTTGCCTTTTTCCTCTTTGGCAATGGGAAACACTCTTAGTGTTTGTAGCTACTTTGACGGCTTTTTCTTTCCCTTTCTTCCTTTTCCAACGTCAGCCACCCTTGCCTTTCGTTTTGGAAGTTGAAGCACCTCCAAACAATACCGATGGCGTGGACTTCTTAGTCGTTGCCTCGTATTGCACCAACATATTAATCAACTCATGAATGCCCTTCTCAAGTGCGTTCATGTTGTAGTTGATGATAAATTGGTCAAAGGAGGGTGGGAGTGACTGAAGGATCACATCTATGTATGTTTCATTGTCGAGGCCTGCCTTTAGGTCCTCAAGCTTTTCCACCAGGGTAAGCATTTTAACCCCGTGCTCTTGTACAGAGGATCCTTCTGTCATTTTGGTTCCAAAGAACGCCTTGGTCGCGACATACCTAGTATGCCGGTCCGGGACTGCATAGCAATCCTTAAGGCGAGCCATAATGGAAGGGACATCGTCTAGCCTTTCATACTGTTTCTGAATCTCATTTGTCATTGAAGCAAGTATGACGCTACGGACCTTCCGGTTATCCTTATGCCAAGTCTCGAACGTCTCACGTTATTCTGGCGTGGATCCTTCCGGCAAGGTCCTAAGGAGAGGCTCGTCCATGACGTAGCCTTGGTTCTCGTAATCCAGGACTATCCTCAGATTGCGCAACCAGTCGTTGTAATTGGTTCCATTGAATTTGTTTGTCTCAAGTATGGTTGAAAGTGGGTTCTTAGATATTTTTAAATCTACATTTAGAAGAGAGTTCGCGCTCAGCAGAATATAATAGACGGTGGTTTGATAAAAAATTAAATGCATGGTCTTTAGTCATTTAATGCTCCCACTATTTATACGAAAATACGGTACTCTCAAACGTGATTTTCGGGAAACCCTTTCCTAGTGGGCTTGGGATCCACAACGATTTTTCCCATACCCCGCTTTTACGATTCGCATGGAAAAAATCCTGTGGAGGTATACCGTACCATTCTCGTTCCACGAGATTCCCAAGATTATTGCCTCACCCTTTCACATGATCCCGAGGACTCCAAGCGAATCATGTTAATCGGGCGTTAGACCCGACCCAATCAACCGATCCATAGACCCACTGCTACCCCCACGACTCGTGAGACAGGTAACAGCGGTCTATTTTTCTTTCATGACACAGTGCAGCTTCTTTTAAGTACAATAACGTGCCACGACTCGTGAGACCACGCTATTGACCTAAATCAGCTTTCATCACTATGCCATGGATTAGAAGGCATGGACAAACTCCTAGAGTTCATGTCCATTTAGTCTAGGGTCTAATATTTGGACATTGGTCCAACCAATGTGAGAGTAGTAAATGACCGAGATCTCATAATATAAAACATCTACACATTCATCCATAATGCGTAATAAATAAATTGCATCCACAGCAGTTATATGATAATTAAAGCGCCATTCATCCATCATCTCGGTCTTAATAAACTATAACTCTCACTTGGATGGTCCAAGTAAATATTAGGCCCAAAATGGAATTAAAATCAAATGGTTTGATTATTACAAGCCTTCCATCCATAGCAATGTAGTGAGGAAGCTACTTTCACCCATTCGTGGTCTCACAAGTCTTGGCACGTTTGGAATGGAAGAAAGTTGCACTGTTGTTGTGAACGAATGGAATATACTCCTATTTCCCTGTCTCACGAGTCGTGGGGGGCGATAGTTGAGATATTCATTTGGTTGATGCGTCGGGCCTAATGCTAAGTAACATGATTCGCTTGGAGTCCCTGGGATCATGTGAAGAGGCGAGGCAAAATATCTTGGGGATCTCATTGGATGAGAATGGTATTGGAAACCTCCCACAAAGCCTTTCCCATGTGAATCGTAAAAGCGGGGCATGGAGAATTGCGTTTGTGGACTCCAAGCCCAATAAGAAATGATTTTCCGAAAACCCCACTTGAGAGTGGTGGGCTTTTTGTAGAAATAGTGGAGGGGTTAATGACTAAAGACCAAGTCTTAACTTGAACTCAATATTATAATAATCTACTAAATTCCTGCTTTACATTTTTAATGTAGATGTCTAAGAATCCACTCGTTGTAATTCTTGAGACTAACAAATTTGACGGAACAAACTATAACGATTGGCTGCGAAATCTGAGGATTGTCCTTGATTTCGAAGACCAGGCTTACATTCTGGATAAGCCTCTTCCTCAGATCTTGCCGGAGGGGTCCTCGTCAGAAGAGCGTTTGACGTTCAATGATGGCATGAGGACAATCGCAAGGTCCACAACATCATACTGGAATCCATGACTAATGTGATCCAGAAACAGTATGATCGGTTGGATGATGTCAGCTCGATAATGCTCCGCATGAAAGATGTTTATGCGGTACCAGACCGGCATATTAGATATGCTGGGACGAAGGTATTTTTCGGAGCTAAGATGAAAGAAGGGTCGTCTGTACACCAGCATGAGTGATGATGATGCTATCCCCAGTGGAGAAGATCAAAGACCTCCGAGCTGATCTTGGAAAACAGACGTACATCGACGTGATCCTTCAGTCTCTTCCTCCCTCTTTTGACCCGTTTATCATTAACTATAACATGAATGGGCTTGAAAAGACCTTCATGAGTTGATAAACGTGTTGGTGCAATACGAGGCAATGATTGAAAAGTATGCGCCGTCGGGATTGGTGGGGGAGGCTTCGACCTCAAGAGCGAAATGCAAAGGGCCGGACGCTGGAGGAGGAAGAAGGGTAAGACAGAATCAGCCACTGCAAGCGCACAGAGCGCTCCTGTTGCCATGCTGGGCATGGGCAAAGGAAAGAGGGAGGCGGTTCGGCAGTCAAGGATTACAAAAGATGTTTGCATATATTGTCGTGAAAAGGGGCATTGGAAGAAGGAGTGTCCTAAACTCCTCTCCAACCAAGGTACATTTGATTTGAGATTTAACATGATTATTATTCTACTATTGGGTATTGGATACCAACTGTAGAGCTCATATCTGCAAATGGTTTGCAGGTGATGGAAAGGAGTAGAAGGCTAAGACGGAGATGGTTTTAAAGCTAGGCAATGGCTGGGCTATTGCCATAGAAGCTATAGGACTAGTAAGGCTTAGCTATTAGTGATCATGTTAGGATAGAGTTGATAGGTCACAATTATGTGACCTAGCATGATCAAACTTATGTTTTTCTATTGTTGGACAATGAGGATTACATCTTTTTGATCAATGAAAGTTTCTTTTATTTGACAAAGAATGGTTATTCTTGTCTGCTACGTTGTTTGCATAATTGTTTCAATACTATCCCATAATTAGATTATGAATGCTCAAAACAAATGATGAAATGGATAATCAAGACAAACTCACAGATTTAGCATGCAAAGTTAGGTCACATTCCTCTAGATAGGATAAGGAGGTTAGTATATTCAAGGAGTCTAGAAATAGACAATTTGAGCCTGCTAGCTTGCAAGTCCTTCCTGAGCAGGAAGATGGCCAAGAAGCTCTTTGTAGGACAAAGTATGCTTGCTAGTGGTCTGTTGGATTGGATCCAGTCAGACATCTGTGGGTCACTGAATACATAAGACCAATAGAGGGTTCACAAGTCTAAGGACCTTTGGAAGGTTCAGGGAATTAGATTTGAAGTGGGAACCGAACTGGTTGCAAAATTACCCTTCGATTGGATCAAGTGGTGTGTATTTAGTGGGAGCTTTTGATGTATCTAAATGAAAATGAAATTCTCACTTAGTGGAATTCTCCCTGAAGCGCCACAATTTAACAGCGTCTCTGATAAGGGAGGAATCAAACCTTGTTGGACATGGTTCGATCGGTGTTTCACTGAACTACCTTGGCCCATCTGGGCATGTTCTTAAGACAGTGGCCAAGTTTTAAAACATAGCACTTTCTAAAGATCGTGGCCCAGACACCATATTGGATATGGCATGGCAAGCCTGTGTCCTACAAAGTACTTGAGTATGTAGGATGGTCTTGCATACGTCAAGGGACTAGTGGGAGGCAAAATAGGTTTGCACAGGTTTATGTGTTGTCCTAAGGGAAATTGGATTTCAGAGGATAACTGGTGTGAGGAGTAGCTCCTTGAGGAATCAAGTAGAGCGACACCTCAGTACGATATTGCAAACATCATTTGAAATCAAGTTTACTCACTGACTATATTCCAGTTCTCCTAAGGATGACCAGAGTATCTTAGATACATGAAAGGTATAGGTTTCTGGGTCAGTCCGGTCAATTGGATTATGATCCAAAAGGCATAAGGAGAAGCAATGTTGGACATTGGATCGAATTAATGGCTTGGAGCCGTGTGATTCGACATAGAATTCAAACTAGGTTTGAAAATCTATGTAACTGGAATATTCATTTTGATGAGTTCATGCGGGGTATGAATCGATCAGTAACGAGCTTTGAGGGTCGATGGAAGTTTAGTTGTGTTCCTAGTGTTTAAGTGTGTAACGTCTTATTCATTTGGAATGAATTTAAGATGTTAGGAAACACTGAAACACGAACGTTGTTCACACAATTGTCCATGAAGGGAATTGGATTCCTATATATAGGGTTAAGCTGTCCAAGACTCAGTCAGAGTTGGCTGATGAGGAAGCTCAGATGTTTGACATCCCCTACGTCTTTGCCGTAGGCAACATAGGTATGTTGTTTGGTGCATTGGACCTGATGTTGTGTATGCTTTGGGCGTAACGACAAAAATCGGGTGTGTACCGAGAAAGCAGTAGATTGCTGTTGAGAACAGTTTTTAATACCTGAATAAGGATTAAAGAAGTGTTCTTGATGCAAATTCTATGGAGAGTTGAAGGCTATAGCGATACTAGCTTCCAGGATCATGTGAATAATATCTAGTCTCAGTATGAACATATATTCAGGCTTAATGGTAAGGTGGTGGCTTGGAAAGGTTTCAAGCGGGACACCACGACGGACCATGAAATTTGAGTGTATGGAAACTTTAGAAGTTGCTCCGGAGAGTGGTTTGGATGAAAAACCACATCCAATAGTTGGGTGTGGTGCCTAGCACGGGGTAGCCAGTAGTTACCTTGGAGGATAACAATATGGCTGTAACGCAAGCTATAGGACCGAGATCTCATCACGGATCCAGGAAAATTCTTAGACAGTACCATCTGCTTGGAGCAATGGTATGAAGAGGTGACGTGCAGTTGGACCGCATCATCTTGGCAGAAATAAGGTAGACCCGTTAGATCGAGCCGGATATCGGAGATTACTCATGCTCAGATAAGTTTGAGCAACATGGGTGATTGGCTTTAGGTCAAGTGGGAGATTGTTAGAATAGGTGACCAAAAAGCCAATTGGATTGGCGGTTTTGGATACTATTTAGCAATCTTTATTGACTTGATGAATATAGTAAGCATTCATCCTTGGCAGGATGTGTTTGTTGTGCTTACTAATTACGTTAAACGGAGTTTTAACGTCACAACAAATGGCCACAGACTAATTGTATAACCCATGTAGTTGGGTTGCGCATTGGATGGAAGCTATGAAACCAACTTCTGCGGGTTGGTTTAAAACGTTCCAAGTCGAGGACCTCGAGACAGGGAATCGAGGGTCCTATAGAGACTTGCACTAAGGATTGCATTCATTGGATGAGTGCCGTGTTTCATCGGCGATAGATGTTGGACGTCTATGCAATATTAGTGGGTTAGTTGACAAGGGTGTCAGCTGACTGAAGTGACTCGCGGGAATCGTCATATGGAAGCCTTGGAGGCTTGGTCGGTATGACTGGAATTCCCGGCTCCGATAGTACGAGATTAGTCCTCGGACTTGAGGAATCATGGCAGTCACATGCATATGAAGGTTGTATCTAGGGTCAGGCAAGAGATGTCCGTATCTGGGATACGTTCATTATAAGCCTTATCCAATGCAGTTGGAATATGTTTGAGGACGGTGGATTCTAAGATAGGATCCGTCACCTATCAGTAATGACAGTCGAGTCTCCTATGCGCTCTGAGACGGTTTAAGCTCTTTAAGTCTGTGGCCACAGCGATTGGTCGAGTAGGGAATGGTTTCCTACGTCGATCAATAGAGCAAACGTCTCTCGAGTTACTGAGCATAGTTGTCTAGTCCAGGATGGGAACCGACGCCCAATTCCATGCCCTAGACTTAGACCGAGAGACGGGTGATGGAAGGACCATACTCGTATGGAACTCGGAAGCCTAAATGTTCACGCCAACATTCACCTAGTCTCTAGTGCCATGGACCGTTGCTAGACGGCCACCCATGGTGACGGGCGTTTTTTTCGATTAATGGTTAATCGGAAAACAGTTAATTAAATTAGATTTAATTGACCAATTGTGTTGGACACAAGCCCAAGTCTAGCTGAGGGTGAACCTAATGAGACACACACAAATTCCTTTGTATTTTGCGGAATTAATTTGGAATTAATTCTAGAAGAAGCGAATAAATTTAATCGGATTAAATTTATTCAAGAGAGAAAATAAATGATTGGATCATTATTGAGAAATCCATTTGATGGATGGTCCAAAAATTAATTAATTGGATTAGTTAAATTTTTGGACTAAGAACCTTTAAATTAATTGGATTAATTTATTGGGTTTTGGCTAGAATAATTGATTGGATCATTTATTCTTAATTTGAACTTATGTTTATTTAATTGGATTAAATAAACTATTGGGATTCAATTGGATTGAGATTAATTAGATTAATTAATTCCCAATGGATACATGTTTGGACTTTATTTAATTTTATTAAATACAAGTTCAAAAACATAAAGATCCAAGTCTATTTTTCCATGCAAGTTGAAGCTAGTTAGAGAGGAGTTTCAACTCTTCACATATCACATGATGAGCACGAAAATTTGCTGATTTGTGGGTGGTTTTCTCTTGCTATCATGTGTGGTGGATTTGCTAGAAGTGTGTGTATGTGGAAGTTGCCTTGGAGGTTACTTATGTAGGTGGTTTTTTGAACTCTACATTCTACATACACAAAATAACTTTGCTAGACATTTGACTCACTAACTTGCTTCATTTTTTGCTGGAGAATTAAGCCATAAACATCTCTGAAAATTCTCTCTAAGTGTTCTTTTCTTTTGGAAAGAAAAGAACTTAAAACATTCTAAAGATCACTAATTGATAGTGTTACTTTGGAATTGTTTTCTTCTTCTCTTCACTATATTTTATCTAGCAATAAATTATAGTTTGGATCCTTTGTGTGGTGTGGACAATACTTAGAGGAGTTCTAAGTTGAGCTCTCAAGTGGACATACAAGGAGATCCGGAAAAGGAACAACGTTAGAAGCCGTTCTACGTAAATACGAACAAATGTTGGTTTCTATTTACATTTTATGTATCTTCTTGTTTTAATCCTTTAGCCACATGTCTAGCATCTTCTACTCTTTTATTCATGCTCTTGACATACACCAAACGCCCGGGAACTTCAAAGGTAACACCCCTTTAAATCCGTTTTATATTATACTTTAATTCCACGTCTTACGCTTTCGTTGCGTTCCCGGGCCGTACCCGATTCTTTGATTTGAAGCTTTCTACTAATTCTATGGGTTGTTAAGTAGATTGATTTTGAATCATACATGGGGTTGTGCTTTGGTTTTAGACACTATAATCGGTTGCTTTAATCTTAGTGGGTTATTTAAGTATGAAAATTGAGATAATACCAATTAAGCCCAATAGCATATCTTCAACTCTTTCACAAGTCTGGAAATTCCTAATTTCACAACTCAGAGGCATTTGCGTAATTTTGACTGTGAGCCTTTATTTGAAATTTATGCTTCTTTACTTTGTATTGGAATGTTGGAATGTTGGTTTCTATTGGAATATACAATTTTCAAGAACTCCAGTGGATTGTTTTATGCTTCTTGACTTTGTGTTTCATGACTTTTTCAGTTTTGAGTTTCATTTTGCTATTTGTTATCTGCTATTTATTGACATAGATGGAATCTCAACCGAGAGGTACTTCTCAACCATCTCAACCGGGAGGTACCCCTCAACCATCTGCTAGAGAAAGCAATAATGTTATGGAAACAAATACATCAATAGAAATGAGCAAAGATAAAGTTGAGATTGAGAAAACATCTCAAGACAATAGCAAGAGGAAGTGAACATCTGTTGCATGGGACCACTTCAAGAGAATTAAAGTTGACGGTATTCAATATGCGGAGTGTAATTATTGCAAAACCCTCCTCAAAGCTCCAGCTGATTATGGCACCACGCATTTGCATAAACATTATGATAGGGTTTGTAAAAAACGGCCTGAAAAAATAGATATACGTCAAAGTTTTCTAAAGGCAAATCAGAAAAGTTGGTGGTGGCCAAGAGTTGGGAACGCATATCTTCAATCAAGAAGAGGTGAGACGTGAGTTGGCTTCGATGGTTATTTTGCATGATTATCCACTTAGTGTGGTTGATCATATTTGTTTTAGAAGATATTCTACTTGTCTTCAGCCTTTTTTTAACATGATCTCAAGAAACACTCTGAAGGGTGATGTTTTAAAGATTTACAAAGATGAGAGGACGAAGTATTACAACTTGTTGGAGAAGCTTAAGTGTCGCATTGCCGTCACAACTGACATATGGACTTCAAGTAACAATAACAAAGGTTTTATGGCAGTGATTGCACATTTCATTGATGACAATTGGATATTACAGAATTGCATTTTGAGGTATTTTCTTTAAATTTACGTTTTAGATATATTACATTAATGCAATTTGATATGTATTGTAATGTATTATATATGTTTGTTTTATAAGTTTGCATATGTTCTAGCTCCACATACAGCAGAAGTGCTAGCTGATACGCTTGTCGATGCATTAATGGATTGGAATATCAATCAAAAACTGTCAACAATCACGGTCGATAATTGCATAACAAATGATGCCATGATTAATCATCTCCTAGACAAGCTTCCCACGAATGAAATGCCTCTCGGTGGAAAGGTACTTCACATGCACTGTTGTGATCACATTCTTAATTTGATTGTGAAGCATGGAATGGATATCATTGGTAGTTCAATTGAAAAAATACGTGTTGTATATTGGATTGCTTCACCTAGTAGAGTCGAAAAGTTTAAGGAAACCGCTCGTCAATTGCATGCTAATTGCACCAAGAAACTAAGTCTGGATTGCAAGACATGTTGGAACTCAACTTATCTGATGTTAGAAACTGCTATTATCTACAAAGATGTGTTCCCACGCCTTAAAGTCCGAGAAAGAAATTATAAAAGTCTACCAACTGAAGAAGATTGGGTGAATGCAATTGAAATTTGTGGAAAGTTGAATCTTTCTCATCAGGTAACAGAGATGTTTTCTGGGACTCTTTATCCTACCTCGAATATTTATTTTCCAAAAATTTATGATATCAAAGTGAAATTAGATGAATGGATGAAGAGTCCAAATACTTTGATTCAAGATATGGCTTTAAGGACGTTGGGGAAATATAATAAATATTGGGATATTTGTCATATCTTGATGGAGGTTGCTGCTGTTTTAGATCCTCGTTTCAAGATGGGTTTGGTTGAGTTTTTCTTTCGCAAAATTTATCGTGAAAGTGCAATGTTTAAGATTGATGAGGTTCGACAGAATTGCTATGATTTGTTGCTTGACTATCAATCCAGATGTTGTACTTTGAATTAAAGTAGTTAAGATTGGCGGTTTGGAAAATTCAATGTCGTCGCTGTTGACAGTAATGTTAATTTGGATGAATGTCTTGATGAGTTTGAAGAATTTATGGTTTCAAAAACAACTTCTACTACTAATGTGCGTGTGACTTCGGAGTTGGACACATATTTAGAAGAAAGTCTCTTGCCAAGAACTCGTAATTTTGATATCTTGAACTGGTGGAAGACAAATGGAGTTAAGTTTCCTACTCTGCAGAAGATGGCTAGAGATATTTTAGCTATTCCTGTTTCTACCGTTGCATCCGAGTCTACATTTAGTAGTAGCGGGAAGTTGATTAATCCTCATCGTAATAGGCTCCATCACACTACAGTGGAGGCATTGATGTGTTCTCGTCGTTGGTTGTGGAACGAAGTGAATGGTAATAAAAATTGATTAACTTTTTTTTTTATTATATTAAACTATAACAAGCACTATACTTATTTTATTCTCTCTTCTTTTTTTCTTTTTCTGTTAGATACTTCTTCGATAGGTGATGGTATACAAATTTTTCCTTCAATGCTTGATGAAAAAGATGATCAAGACGATCATGATAACGAGTAAAGAAGCATAATCGATGTATCACGGAGCTTCAATATGTATTTAACTATGTGGATTTCAAACTTGATATTTTTTATGTTAGCTATGTGAAACTTGTTATTTTTTATGTTCTTGTGAATTTTATTACTGATGGATTATGTTTTATTATGATGGATTTTTTATATTTATTTGTCTGTAATAATTTAGAAATGTTATGCATGAAATATGTTTTAATTTCTTGTGTTTAAGAAATAAAAAAATGAATACAAAAAATATTGATGATTCGGGGCGGGGCGGAGCGAGGCGGGGTATGGGTTTGGGATTTTTTAACCGGGGCGGATCTCGGGTCCGGGCGGACCCATACCAGACCTGCCCCGTTGCCATCTCTAGGTTAATCCTACTAAGTATTTTGAGAAAAACCAAAGAAAAACTTTCAATTGCTAATTCAGCCAGCCTCAAAAATCAATTTCAAACTCTCCAAATCCCATGTTTACAATGATTGAATATGTTTCAAAACTAATTTTGTTCTTATGAAAGATCTTAATACTTCCATAATTCTTGGGAATCCTTTCCTCCAAATGCTTAATCCAATAAATGTTGGTTCTGAAGGAATTAGAACCAAACTCATGGAGAGAGAAAATCTTATTCCTGCTACAATTTCCTATAACCCAAAGAGATATCAAAATAGTTCAAGATACTTTTATATTCCAGGAAAACATCCGATCAAGAAAAACAAATACTCTTCCTAAAAGATGAGATTTCCCACAAAAAGATAGAAGAACAATTTTCTGCACCTTTTGTGCAAAAGAAATTTCTCGAATTCCAAAACCAGATACAAAATGAAGTATGTTCTGAATTACCAATTGCCTTTTGGGAAAGAAAAAAACATGTTATCACCCTTTCATATGAAGCCAATTTTGATGAAAAATAAATTCCCACCAAGGCTAGACCTATCCAAATGAATCAAGAGCTCTTAGAATATTCTAAGAAAGAAATTCAAGATGTTCTTAATAAAAAAAAGAAAAACTAATTCAGCCTTCAAAATCTATTTGGTCTTGTCCAGCCTTTCATGTTTAGAAATATACTGAATTAGAAAGAGAAACTCCTAGGCTAGTAATAAATTACGAATCCCTAAATAAAGCTAAGATGGATTAGGTATCATATTCCCAATAAATCTGACCTTCTTAAAAGGCTCTATAATGCAAAAAATTTCTCTAAATTTGATATGAAATCTAATTTTTGGCAAATTCAAATAGATCAAAAAGATAGATATAAAATAATTTTTACTCTCCCTTTTGGACAGTTGAATGGAATGCAATGCCATTTGGACTAAGAAATGCTCAATCAGAATTTCAAAAAGTCATGAATGACCTTTCTACCCCACACACTTCTTTTACTATTGTTTATATTAATGATGTTCTATTCTTTAGTGAAAACATAAAAAAACATTGGAAACATCTACAAATCTTCCTTAAACTCATAAAAAATAATGGTCTTGTAGTATCGGCCCCCAAAACAAAGTTTTTCCCAATATTATAGTGGATATTGATTCTACTTTGGTGTTTCATGATTGACAGGGAAGCAGCTCCTCCCAAGCACCTCATGCATCTCATGTGGGAGTGCAAGAGGAAATTGACAAAATTCCGAAACTTCAAGATCAGTTTTTGTCCCAGGGAAGTCAATTGGGCAATTGATTTGTTAGCCAAAAACGTTGCAGCACAACATCTGGCAACATTTCAACCTTTTGTCTACCACCAATGCCCGAGTTTTTTGTTGGAGATTTTAGATCAAGATATACACTTTATGTATTCCAGAACTGTCAAACTTTCTTGTAAACTTCCCTTGCTACAGATGTAGATAAATAAAATAAGTACTTTTTGTTCAAGAAAAAACATTTGGAAAATTTTAGATAAAGCACAATTACAAAGATTTCTAGAAAGTTTGAATTATGCTTCAGATTTTTACCCAAATCTATGATAAATATGCAAGCCCTTATATGGTGGGTTAAAATCTCCTCCACCACCATGGACCCAACTTCTTAGTATATGTCATCCCGCTACACCCAAAATTTTTCGAACCGATGCATCTGAAATAAGATATGGAGGTATCCTTACTCAAATTATTGAAGGAAAATAAACTATAGTTTGATATTATTTGCAGTTCGGAAAACCACAGTGCAATAAAATTATCATACTATAAAAAGAATAAATACTATCTATAGTTTATGCATTTCAAAATTTCAAGATGATTTACTTGATCAAAAATTTCTCTTATAAATAGATTGCAGGGCAGCAAACTAAAGATGTTAAAATTTGGTTTCAAAACAGATTTTTGCCAGATGGCAAGCTTTGTTATCTGTCTTCGATTTTGATATAGAATATATAAAAGGATCTCATAATTATATTCTTGACTTCTTGACTCGAGAATTTTTGCAGAGATGACCAAAAAATCAGAAGAACAAAAACTAAAGGTAAGTCCTAAACACCAAGCTAAATACTCAAATTAGAGTATCCTCCACTCAACACCCCAAATGCACCAGAAATATTGCAAATATTACGGCCACAAACTCTTCAAAATCCAAGACACTAAGAATTCTACCGCCCTCTGTTCAACCCACAAAAACTCCTACTCAATTAGCTTCAACTCAACCTGGAAAATTCTCAGTCAACCACAAACTTCAGTCCAGAGTACAAATAGATTCACTCCCTTGGGAAAATCAATTCCTCTTGATCCCTCCAAACTTGCCCAAAGCTATAAAGATGTAGCAAAAACTTCTTCTGCTAAACCAATTAACACTCCCACAACTCCTTCAAATTCCTCATACATTGAAAGAACAAATTTTCATCTTGATTGTGTCATCGAAGATGAATGGATCAATGAGCACACCCAAACTGATCCTATTGAAATGGAAAATATAGTGCTTGATGAAAGGCACAACAGGATCTATGAAGATATATAAAAAACTCAATAATTTTATAAGGACATTCTCATCTCAACAAAGTCCATTTATATTCAAAATATGCCACCAAAAGGAGCCTAACAAACTCCTCACAAATTGGCTACAGAATTTTTTATTTTTTTTTATCAATTTCATCATTTCCTCGTCTGATTGGGGAAGTAGCCCATATGAATTTAGAATTATTCCAAACAAAACCTATCCCCTAGTCTCCTACTGGGATTATATCAAAGCTTCCAGGATTTCCTACTCAAACAAAATCAAAAGAATACCATGTCCTTTTACTTCTTATTTGGCACCAAAATTTTACCCATCAAAATACCAAATTGGTTTATCAGATGGTTTTCGGCCGTGAACCACAAATTCTTCCAAAAGAGTACAAGAATCTTTCAAATTCTTCTCTGAAAATTTACAAATCAATTCATTTCCACGTCAACACCTTCCCAATCTTCTCAAATTCTATATCCAGTTCAACCTTACTTGGATACTCAAAATCGAACCACAATTCAAGTCCTTACAAATTGATGAAAACACCCAAATTTTCTCTCTTGGGAAAAAATACTGCGTCAAGTGGTGGGACAAGATGAAAACTGTAAATTTTGAACAGACAACAATTCTTGAATGGTTTCAACAAAATCTTAAATATGGCAGGACCTCCATAATTCTTATAAAAGAGATCAATTCCCAACAAGAATAATTTTTACTTGAGAAGTAAAATTTGGCTGCAAGACCAGCTCAAGCCTCTACCAAGGAAGAGATGGGAAAAAATTCTCTAAGAACTTCAAAGTGATAAAGAAGACTCTCCATCTCCAGTAAATCTTGCAGAAGAAAACAAGGATGAGTGCTTCGGGATATTCAGTCCAATTCAATAAAAAAATTTCTGTTGACAATCATTATTGGCCTTCTTATCCCCGACATCCACTATGGTGACTGCATCTTATCCCTGACATCTACTATGGCAACTACACCACTCAACTATGGTGAATTACTGCCAATATGATTGACAACCACCAACAAAATTTTAGCAAAGTGAATGATGCATTCGAAGACTCAGAAGTCCATCAAGTTTTTAAATAGACCCAGTTGGAAGGGGTAGGGCATAACTCACTTTTGAGCACTCTTCACCCACTCTTCACTACTCTTTAGCAATACATATTTAGCAAGATCTTGTAATATTCAGGAAACAGAACAAGAATGTCTTTGATGGTTCATATCTCTGAACATCCCACAATTCTGTAAAAAGATTCTTGTATTCCTCAAAGTTCAAAAAAATATGTTAAGTAAGTTTCTACTTCATTTTTTGGTTCTTAATATTGTTTAAATTCTTGCATTTATTTGTGTTATTTCTACATATATATTTTCAATTTAAAGATCCTACAATTCCTTTGTGTTTTCAACAATGGTCCTTATATTTGACTTATTCTTGGTTGTGGTATCCTGGTACTAAATTATATCAGAGCCATTTTTTGTTATATGTCTTCAATTATGATATAGAATATATAAAAGGATCTCATAATTATATTTTCTGACTTCTTGACTCGAGAACTTTTGCAGGAATGTCCAAAAGAGCATAAGAACAAAAGCTAAAGGTAAGTCCTTTAGCCAAAACACCAAGTCAAATACGCAAATTAGAGTATCCTCCACTCAACACCCCAAATACACTGAAAAAGTTTCAAATATTACGGCCACAAAGTCTTCAAAATCCAAGACCACTAAGAATTCTACCACCCTCTATTCAACCTACAAAAACTCCTACCAGGTCCTAGCACTACAAAAAACTACGGGAATAGGAACGGGTGTAGACGCCTATTCCAACTACCGTTCTAAATAGGACCGGTAAATGGAACTGTTGTGGAATGGGAAACCGTTGATGACGTCACTGTCGTGGTAATTGTAATAACGGCACGACCGTTCCTATTTGAGTGTCAAAATATGTGAGCCAATTTGTATACCTATTACCGTTCCTAAAGAGGACCTGATATATTTTGGACTTCAATTTGGAACACATGTGTGAAATTGGGAACGGTCAGTCGATCGGGAACACTTACCGTTCCTATGTGGGTTCCTATGGCCGTGTCTATTTGGACCGGCCAGCTGACCGTTCCAACGTATAGTCCTACATAAGACTCTTTTACGCCATGGGCAAAAATGTAATGCAATTACCATTCCATATTGTGAGTATATAGTAAGTGCAATATTGTTACAATGACCGTTCCCAATTGTGCTCCACTTAGGAACGGTTCGGCTGTGTGTGCCTCATACCTTTCCTAATATGCCATAACGGCTATATTACAACGGTAATATTACCGTTCCTGTCACCCCACCTGCGACCGTTCCTAAAGCTGGAACAACGGCTATATTTCAACGGCTAGTTATGTGTTCCAAATAATATTCCAATGCCCGTTCCAATATTTTCTATATATATGTCCCCCTTCTTTCTCATTGTTCTTATAATTACTCTCCAACTCATTTTGTTGTAACTCCCCCTTGATTCTTTATACGGAAAATCGAACATATCAATTACCGGGTGCGAATTTTGCATTGATATCGATCGCTAGGTGTTTTGCTCAGGTAAGTATGCAAAATTTATGTAATTGTTAGTTATATATATATTCTCATCATTTAATTACGTAGTGTTGTGAATTATACGTAGGACCAATCAGGTTAAGACAGTTGAGGAAATGGATGTATGATCGAGACGTCCTGGGTGTGATGCCGGAGTTTGAGGACGGTGTTACAATATTTTTAGAATGGGCCCACTCCCAGCGTGCATATATGGAAGGGACAAGATTAAGTGTCCCTGTTGGAAGTGCAAAAACGAACGGTTCAAAACACCATACGAGGTAAATTTTGATTTGTGTATGAAAGGGTTTATGCCAGAGTATTATAATTGGACTTCGCATGGTGAGGAGAGGGTGCAGGAATATTTTGAAGCATTGACAGCGCCCCCTATGCAGCAGCAGCAAACGCCACCCATTCAAGAGGAGGGTAATTCGCATTGGGGTGATGCAACTCAGATGGATTGGGCACAGAGGATGGTATTCGATGCCGTCGAGCTGTCTTTTTGGTCTTCGTACAACCAGGAGGGACCGACTGATGATGGTACTCGGTATTGTCCATCTGATGTGGGTCCTAGTTCATATTACGATTCGGGGCCCTATGATTATGTGTCTGGCTTGTCAACCCGTTTTTTTGATGTAGTTCATGTTGTGGACCAATTGTTGTAGAACGGCTGCACCACCTCTCAGTTGGCGTCAATTGCCTCTTTGGTGTTTATCAAGCCCGAAGGAGGTTTTTCCGAGCATACATATGATCGGTTATGCCAATAGGCTGATACTGTAATACCCCACGATCACACTTTCCTCACCGATTATTAAAATACGAAGAAATTGATAAGAGAATTGGGTTTACCAGTTCAGAAGATTGAAGCTTGCAAAAACGGTTGCATGTTGTACTGGAAGGACGATATCGATTTGGAATATTGCAAGTTCTGTGCAGACGCTAGGTACAAGCCCACCAGGGACAGAAATCCTAAACGCAAGAAGTCCCCGTATCCATTCTTAGGTATCTACCGATTACCCCTCGGCTGCAGAGGTTGTATGCGTCGGAGGCCACAGCAGAGCATATGACTTGGCATGCGAGCCATCAAAAGGAGAAAGGATCTATGTGTCATCCATTTGATGCAAAGGCTTGGAAGCATTTTGACCGGATGTATCCTGATTTTGCAGCTGAGCCTCGTAATGTTAGACTTGGGTTGTATGCATGTGGGTGTACGTACACATGATACTGCGACAAACCAGGCATTCATGATGCATGCCGCATTGATGTGGACAGTGAACGACTTTCCTGCTTATGGGATGGTGTCTGGATGGAGTACCGTCGGTGTTATGGGGTGTCCAGTTTTATGGAGGACACACGGGCATTCTATTTACAGCATGGTCGGAAGGCATGCTATTTTGACTGCCACAGGCAATTCCTACCATCGGTTCATCCTTATCGCAGGAACAAGAAAGCCTTCACTAAAAATCGAATGGAGAGAAAGGTTGGACGTCCGAGGCTGACTGGAGAACAGATCCGACCCCATGTCGATGCGTTTAGTGTGGCTGTCGAACAACTGTTGAGTGAACCAAAAGGCTACGGTGCCGACCATAAGTTGACGAAGAAAAGCATATTCTGGGAGCTTGAATACTGGGGGGCGCATCTGATACAACACAATCTTGATGTCATGCATATTGAGAAGAATGTGTTTGATAATATATTCAATACTGTGATGGACATCAAGGGGAAAACGAAGGATAATCTGAATGCACAGAAGGATGTGAAGATCATATGTAATCAGCCGGAGCTTGAGGTGGACGAAAGGAGACCGAACGTGATGCCCAAGGAGGTATTTACACTGACGAAGGAGCAAAAGAAGAAGATTTATGAGTGGATTCATTGTCTTAGGTTTCCTGATAGGTATGCCTCTAACTTGGCCCGTTGCATCGACCTGAAAGAGTTGAGGATGCACGGCATGAAGAGCCATGATTGTCATGTATTCATGCAGAAATTGATTCCGATTGCCTTCCGTGAAATGTTTCCAGAGCACGTGCGGGGGGCCTTGATGAAAGTGAGCCTTCTATTCCAAATCCTATGCTCAACAACACTAGATGTGGCCAAGGAAAAAGAATTAGAAGATAGTGTAGCCATCATCCTGTGCAACCTCGAGAAAATTTTTCCTCCTTCTTTTTTCGATCAATGGAGCATCTAATTGTTCACCTTTCATATGAGGCGCGCGTTGGGGGGCTTGTGCAATACAGGTGGATGTACACATTTGAAAGGCAATTAAATAAATATTGTTATATATATATATATATATATTTTTAAGTAGCAATTAATTTGCATTTTAATAAATACTCGTATGAATAGATTCCTACGCGATTTAAAGAAAAAGGTGAAAAACAAAGCACACGTTGAGGCGTCAATTGTAGAGGCTTATATTGTCGAAGAAATCGGGCTTTTCTCCTCTCACTACACATTCTCAGCAAGCGAAACAGACCCGGTCGGAACGATGATCTCACGAGCAAAGACGATTGAATAGTTCGGTCCATTTTCAATTACCCAGGCCGAGCAAGTAGCGCCTTGAAGAAGAGATGGCTAAGCAGTGAGGAACTTCATGTTATCGAGACATACGTCTTGTGTAATTGTGAAGTAGTTGCACCGTACTACGAGTAAGTGTCTTATACAAACATAATTATCTCAAGCCTTCATTTCAATTTCAATTACATGTATATTTATAACTAACAATTTCACTGTAACAGGTCATTCTTGAATGAACTGTTCGAGCAACATAATTCGGATGACCTAATAATTGATCAACTAGTGGTGACACAATTCAAGGATTTCAAGGCTCATGTAAGTGTCATCGATTTCTTGTAAATGCGATCTGCTCATTAATTTGTAATCAATTCCTTCAATTGCTATATATATGATGAACTGCAGGTGAAACCTGAATTGAATCAAACAAACGGCGAATTATTGAAGTTGCATTATTTGGGGCCTAGAGCAGAAGTGACGACATACCCGGCTTACTTCGTCAATGGCTTCAATTTCCACATTGAACGTCACAATGTCGGGAAGTCAACAATGAATTGTGGTGTTTGTGTGAAAAGCTCCTCATATACAGACACGGATTCTGACTTCTATGGAATTTTGGAAGAGATAATTCAGCTAGATTATCCACACTTGAAATAGAGGTTTTTCAAAACACCCTATATATTTTTTTTTGTTTTTATTGTTTGTAATTTCTAAAAAAAAAAATTGTATATTTTTTTGTAATTTCTGTGAATATAGGGTTGTGATTGTAATTTTTTGTAAACATGGGGTTGTAATTGTAAATTTTGTACAAATATGGTTGCAATTATAATTTCTGTAAATTTTGTTTGATGTAATTGTAATTTATGAAAAATTTCTGATTAATCAGTGTTAATTTGGTGAATATTCTGCAATTTTGTAATCATTGTTGGCGATTTACTGATTATTTTCTGTAATTTTTATGCAATATTTATAATATCTGTGATTTTTGTAATTGTGTATTTTTTGTGATTGTACTGTATTTTATGAATTTTCTGTAATTGTAGGTAATTTGTGACACAATTTTTCTTTTTAAAAATCTAAAAAGTTGAAAATGTAGTTTTGTGATTTTTATGCAATTTCTGTAAAGTTTCTACAATATAGGATATTATTTTCTAATATTATTAAAAATTTGAAAAAATATTCTGTTTTAAAAATCTGAAAAATTTGTATTTTTTAAAAATCTGAAAATTCGGATATTTTCTGTAAATTTTATATCATTTTCTGTAAATTTAAAAAAATTCCAGAATTTTAATGTACATTTCCGAAATTATGAAAATTCAAAAATTTTCAGAAAAATTTCTGTAATTTTAAATTTTTTTGTGATTTTTCTGATAATTTTTTGAATTTTTAAAATTTTTTATGTCATTTTCTATAAATTTAAAATATTTTCATAATTTTATGTAATTTTTAAAAATTATGTATTTTTAACAAAATTTTAAATCAAATTTGACTCATAATATATGAAATTTGTTAATTTTCTAAAATTATAGAAAATTGGGGTAATTTTTTATAATATTCTGTAAGGATATAGGCAAATATTAGTATTTAGTATAAATATATAGAAACATACAAGGATTTAGTGCAATTTTAGGATGAAATTTTGGAATTTAGTATAAATATATAGAAAATTTAGAAGAATTTAGTGCAATTTTAGGGCCAAATTTTGGAATTTAGTATAAATATATAGAAAAAAAGAAGGATTTAGTGCAATTTAGACAATATTGTAGGAAAATTTTTAGTATTAATTTTGGGACTTGGTATATAATTTTAGGATGTAGTTTGCATAATTATTTTTTTCAATTCATACGACTAATAATTTAAACAAAAATTGTAGATCATGTCTGGTCGGCATTTTCCACCTCGAGGAGGTGGACGTGGCCGCGGTCGCGGCTCACCGGCCATACCGTCGGCCGGTGTTACTTCCCAGGATGGGGAAGCAGTGTTCCAACCACCACCACCACCGGCAGAGCAGGCACCCGCACCACCTGCGCCGAATCAGCAGCCCGGTGCATCTACCGCTGTACCCATCGAGGAGGGTGGCGGACCATCCACTACCGCACCGGCGGTCGATCCGGCCCGTCCATGGGCTGCCCCACCACCACCACTCCCACCGGCCCCACCACTCCCACCACCATCCGCGCGTCAGTACATCACACTCGCATATGCGAGGTATATTTATATTTTTTTTTAAATTTTTTAGTAATTTAAATTATTATTTTTATGTCATACTAATTATTTTATAATTTCAGGAGTGATCGGAAGATCCACGAGCGCATGTACACGGTCGTGCAAGGAAACTATCCCCATCCTTGGGGCAGTTTGCGCAAGGTGCCGCCAGAGCACCAGCATTTCTGGTTTGAGAGTTTGAAGGTAATGGCAATTAATTTTTTTTTAAATATTTTAACAATCTAAGTTCTGATATATATATATATATATTTAATACAGATGACGTACTAGTGGGACGCCAACGACGAGTCGATGTTCAAGATCTTCCACATTTGGGCGGGGAAGTTCTTCAGGAAGAAGTTCGTCCTCACCAGACAGTCCCTGCAGAAGCCTCTATGGCTGGCGAACGAGGTCTGGCGGCAGCTCCTCTTGTATTGGGAGTCCCCGGAGTTCAAGAAGGAGTGCGAGAAGAACAAGACGAACCGGAACGCTAACCCATCTATCTCCGTCGGTATACACAAGCGGAATTTGGTAAGATATTTAATGTTATTTCAAGTATTTGTTATTATTAAAATTAAATGGTTATAACTGTTTCCCATTTCTTTTTACAGGAGGAGCCGCTCGGCCGGCCAGTGAAGCAGATGGAGTTATTCTCCAGATGCTACAAGAAAAAGGTCGACGGCGGCTGGAGCGGGCCGAGGGCAGCAGAGGTGGCGGTAAGTTGTACTTCAAACATTTTAATTTATTTTTTTTAATGCATTAAAATATTCTAATTTATTCTAACTATTTTTGCAGGAGACGTTCCAGAAAATGATGGAGGATCAGCAGTCTCAATCCTGGGGATCCTCCGGTCGAATCAGAGGGCTCGATGGCACAGACCGAGCAGGAGATATGGCTGGCTTGCATCGAGGGCAAGAACAAGGGCCGAGTATTCGGTCTTGGTTCTGAGGCCTTGGGTCTCAGCTAGACCGTTACCTCGCCACCACCACCGCCACCGCCACCGCCATAGCCAACGCCTTCGTCAAACATGGATGGTCGGATGGTCCGCCTCGAGGAGATGATGATGGACCTGATGGGCATGATGAAGGCCATGCAGACCAGTCACTCCGGCGCCGGCCCATCACGGCCTCCTAGAGACCCCCCCCTTCCATACATTGACGAGATGGACGAGGACGATGGGGACGAGGAGTAGATTATGTATTTTTTTTATTATTTTTTGTAATTAAATTGGATAATATTCATATTTAATATAATTTTTATTTCTAAATTATGCATTTTTTCATATTTAAATATTAAATATAAAATCAAAATAAAAAATATTATTAATAATTTAATTTATATTTTAATGATAAAATTATTACTGTAAAAAAAATTAATAATTCATTAGTTAGGAACGGTACTTTAGACGGCATTTGAGCGCCCAAAACCATTTCCATATTTGACTGTTTTAAAATCAGTTACCATTCCCAATACCGAGGAAAACACCATTCCAAATTTAGAGGACAATCGTTCCTAAAAACGGGTAAAAAACGAATTCCAAATTATGGACAGACCGTTCCTATATGTATTCCAAAATCAATACTTTCGTGGTTAGGCTTCGTTCTAAAGAAAATACCAAAAACCGGTCAAACGTCGTATTCCAAAATAGGAGTGCAAAAACCGTTCCCAATCACCGCGACAACATAAATTCTAGTTATTGTTCCTAGTCTATACAACGTACCGTTCCAACTCTTATTCCAGAAACCATGCTAGCATGTATCTACAACTTATGCTGACAATTCCAAAAGTTTATAAGGTGTTCCAAATGCAAAAATTATAAATTCATACATACAAAGGTAATTAGGAACGGTATAGAGAATGTATACCAAAAACCATTCCCAAATAGGAATGGTCGCTGCGTTACCATTCCTAATTATTAGGATCGCCTCTTATTGCCACGGATTGCCTCTCGTTCCTGAACCGTTCCTAATGACTCCAAAAGGATCCAGTGAACTACCGTTCCAAAAGTTAAAAAAAATCGTTCATATTACCGTTTCAATTCCCGCATTTTTTTGTAGTGTAGTCAAGAGTCCTAGGTGAGTGGAGTTGATCGGAAGTTGCAACTTCACTTGAGGTGGTTGGCTGAGCATGGAGTGCCTCACCCCACGTATTTTCGGCAACTCTTGTGTAATATATAGATTATTGACGAGATATAATTCGAAAAAAACCAAAAAATATGTGGTTGTTGTTTTGGTTTCGGTTGATTTAGGAGAAGAAGTTGTTGATTGGAAACACTCTAAGTGGGCATGATAAATTTATTTATTTAGCATCTTAATTTTGTGTTCTGGTTATGGGTATTTGATTTTCATTTCTTTGGTATATTGTCTTTTTTTATTGTGTAATGCAAAGGAGAAATGATATAAATTTTTCAGGGTTTATTTTTTTATTTGTTTGTTCTACGATTTGTGGTATCATATTATGTATTTTGTTTAACAAAATGGTGCATTAGATGGCTTCACCAGCTGCCTGAGTTCTCTAACCTTGTCTTTGAAGCATGTATATTTTGAGATTCTAGAAATTCTACATGCAAGCTTGCGTACGTCCAAGAAATTGTGATCCCTTCTACAACAAACTAACGCAAAAGACATCAGATGTACTTCACACACATGTAGAAATCCTGTTTCCATGTTTGCTTTATATTTTTCATACTCTTGAGGAAGAAAAAAAATAATAATTATAGCCATGCGCAGCGTTTCAAGCACGCAAAATTCAAACAAATGCTCCTCGTGCCCGACATCACATCACATTCACGAATTTTATTTTATTATTTTTATATTTAAAGTCTCAAATCCTTGTAGTTGACGTTTATTGTTGTAGTGATTTGACAATGTCTCCTGATAGCGTGGAAATCTCAAAACTAGCAGTATGATGGAGTGAAACATAATAAAGTCATCAACAGACAATTACAACAACTCTAAGGCCACGTCTAGGGATGCTATTGTTGTTGAAATCTATACCTTAGCTGAATTGACGATCGCTTCACAATCATTGCTGAAATACACCAATGCTCGAGAAAGAGGTTTGCCTGATTTTTCACACTTCCTATTCAAGGGTATTCTACCAAGATTTCGGTGAGTTCTAGTGATTTTGACTATATTTCCTAATAGATTATCTGCTAGGACTGTTCTCCATAAAGACGTGAGCCATGCTTCTTTTGTATTGACTTTTTGAGTTTCCTCAAATCATCTTCTCGAATTTTGAAGTCTTCGCATAAATTTGCTCATATAACTTCTCCGTTTTAACTGCACAATCCAAAAATATTCCCTGCTTTCATTGTAAAGCAAAGTCTTGTTTCGTTCTATAGTTCAAATGTTCCCTGCGTTATAAATTCAAATATCAATACGTAATACAAAAAAAAAAAATTAATTCCTGAATAGAATCCAGGTCAGGATACAATTTGTAAATAAGCGCGCACCTAGACGCAGAATCTGAAGCCAATGGCACGGTCTCTCTAGAGCATGTTGTATTAAGGGGTAAATTTTATCGTTGTGTTGTAGCACACCGAAGATATGTGGTTCACAAGGTTATGGTTTTAGTTAGCGTCGTTGGGTTGTATATCTCGCACCGGTTGCAATCGTTTTTTTTTTTTCGCGATGCAGTTATAACTAATTGCAGTGATTAAATTTAAAAAAAGATTTTTCACTTTATATTATTATAAGTATGATAACGATTAATTAATTAATTAACAAACAAATCCCTTTAATGGCGTGGTTGACACACACACTAGTTGCGCATAATTTATTACTCTCCTCTGTTCGGTGAACCAATTCTCAGCTACATAAATTTAGATCCTTCAGTCTTCTTTGGTAAACAAATTGAATCCTTCTTTGGTGTATAAGTAGAAAAAGGCTTTTGATACCATTTCATAAGTACAAGGGGGAAAGATGACAAAAGTGAGTCTCGTTCGCTTAATATATAGATGCAGTGCATATCTTCTCGTGATAAATTTTTTGATAGGGAACTTTGCTAGACGGAGGAATATGCGATGGTCAGATAAGCTGGCAATTACTTGGTCATAAGACACACAGAGCTACATTGGTTAGCGTGGTTGCGTTGTCTTTATGGCTGGTGTTTGTGTTACATATAATGATTTGTCATGCTCGCTCCTTCTGTTGTATTTATTGTGTTTTTTTGGTTTCAGTGAACCAATTTTCACCTATATATATACTAAGTGCTCCGAACTTTGTCTTCAACAAGCTTGCGGCTGTTGGAGGGTGTCTTGACATTATAGATGCAATGTTTCTGTACATGTTTTTCGTCAGTGGCACGCACACTATTCATGTGATTGTTCTTATACATTAGTCTATTGATGGGTACACTTAAAGTTTTCAGCATTTTAGTGTATATTTTTTGCGGTGCATGTATTTTTCAAGTAAAATTATTGATATATTTAATCAGCATTTAATATATTTTTATGTCAAGATAGAATAAAGATGAAACAACACATTGTTAAATGCAATATTCATGTCTTTGGTTTACCGGTCTTTCATTGTTTAATACAAAGCTAAAATGTGATATTCATTCAATGCAATTTCAAAATAATGAATAATAAAAAATAGATCCAATAAAGCTCCCTCTTTTGGTTTGTTCCATCGCCCTAAACATCAAAACTATGAACATCAATTTTTGTGTTGAATTTTCCAGAGTATTATTCTTATTATTTTTATAATACTTTATCATCCCACCGCCTTACGTCTCCATTCTTTATTTGCCTTCGGTGCATTAATACTACCTACTATAGAAGTGTATGTTCGAGAACAATCTTCGATAGTGGTATTAATATGCCTTGGTGGATTGGGAGCAGTGAAGAGAGGAAAAAATAAAAAAAATTAAGCATTGCCTTGTTTACTCTCTAGGTGCACTTGGTGTTCTTGCTCTTCTTTTGTTGATTAAGCCATCTTCTAACAATTTATCATTCTTCTCCAGATTCCAAACTAAATCAAACTAATATTGCTTTTTAATTAGACTGTGAGGAGTTGAAGTCCCCTTATGTCACCGAAAATTCAATCTTAGAAATTTTTTATTTGTTTGAAACGTAGATGACCATGACCTAATCAGTTTTCAAAAATTGTTGCTTCAACTCTTCCACCGTCCGATTAGAAACCAATTTATATCATTTAAAAATACCAAACCTTAAAACTGAGGTTGAAAACATTGGAGCCTAACGATGCAGCTCAAACTTACAATAACAAGCTTGAGAATTTAACGCCAAGAATCAAGATGGTAGGGTAGCCATTAGTTTGATTTTTTAATTTCTTTTTCTTTTTCTCGTCAAGAGTTGTGTTGTCTTGTTGTGGTTTGCTTATTTTTAATTTTTTCTTAACACGAAGAAAGGGCATAGTTGTTCAGTTGGCTTTGTCTCCTTCGACCTCAGAAAGAAAACTGTAACTGAGGGCAAATGGGTAGGGATTTCTAAAACGGTAGATATCCATTGCACTGATTTTATATTATTCTCGTTCTTTTATCTAATTCAGTGTCTCGTATGTTGGTGTAATGTTCACGCCTTTGGTGTACCGGAGTTCAGTTGTGCAATATTATGCAAATATGTGATATTCACATTCTATGAATTTATAATTTGTTTTGTAGGATGAGTAGATACCATGTTGTCACTCTATTTTAGCACATAACCTCCTGGGCATTTCAATCCGTGCATAGCCCGGTGTTATTCCCTAGTAGTATAGATTATTGATTAAGAGGGTGTTTGGCTAAGCTTATAAGCTCCTCAACATATCTTATAAGATGTTTGAGAGCTTATAAGCTCCAAAAATTTGTTTGGCAAAATTTTTCTTAAAGAGCTTATAAGATCTCAAAATAAGATGTTTTGTACCTTATAAGCTCTATAAAGAAAAGTTACAATTATCCAACTTTTATTGAAACATCTTATAAGCTAGCTCTCTCTCTCTCTCTCTCTCTCTCCATACACACAAACAGACACACACACAGTACACGCATAGTACACACATAGTACACACACTCTATCTCTCTCTCACACACACACATAGACACACACTCTCTCTAGGATTTTAAAAAAAATTATTGCTAGTTATTTTTTTGGCAGTCAAAAAGGAGAAAATGATTAATTGTTAAATAATAAATTATTATAGTTAAACAAAAATAAGATTGCTATTGATATTATATACTGAAAAAAAATATAATTAAAGACATTATAAATTATACGACTAGACATAATTATTGCATTAAAAAAACATCAATTATATATCTATATTACTGTTCGACTAGCATGAATAATATACATATATATAGATATTATTTATATTCAAAATTTTAGGTCATAATCCATCATTTTTATTTATTTTTGTAAAAATAATTATCTATTAATTTTTTATTTGGATTTAAACCAATGTATAATATTTATGAAATTATTTTAGAAATATTTAAATACAAAATATGTTAAGAAATAACAATTTATTTGATTCTAATAGCATCATGTCCTTTTTGGTCATCTTATCAATAAAAAGACCTTATTATACTAAACATCTTATAAGATGTGAAAACATCTTATGAGTTCTAACATCTGATTTTGTCCAAATGCTTTAGGAGCTTATATTTAAAATAAGATTCAATATTTTATAAGCTTCTAAGACATCTTATAAGATGTAAGAGCTTATAAGATATTTTAAAAAAGCTTAGTCAAACACCCTCTAAGCGGACTATGTGATTCTATAATTATGGTTTAAATCTTTGTTTTATTTTTTGAGTTTAGAAAATTGGATTAAATATTTCGTTTGCATATTTTTTTTATATTTTTGTGGAGGGATAAAATTAAGAAAAAATATTTATAATTTCTTCAATGAAGAGGGTAAAGTGAATATTTTCATATTGAAATTCACACAAAATAAAGCTTATAATAAAAAAAATTGCATAACACCCCTCGTGTTATGCAAAAATTGCTAAAAACTTACCTATATTAATTAAATAGCCAAATATGACCCCTATAATCATAAACCCTACAAAAAAGACCATCTCCGTTAAAAATAACAGAGAGTTACTTGTATGCGCTGGAAATGAGAGTGGGATAACATTTTGACATAATTCAGGCTTTGACCTCTTTGGAAGGACAAAATTACCCCTATGTTATGCAATTATCTCTCTCTCTTTATTGTTTTTGATTAATTTCTTTATCTTTTTCCAGTTTTACTAATAAAATTATAATAAATACTAAACAATTAGTATTCATCAATATTTATATGAACAAAGTATTATTACATCAAATTAAGTTATTATACATATTTAATAATATTAGAAATAAATTACAGTAAATTATCTTATGCAATTATCCCCTCTTTATATTTTTTATATTTACTAAAAGAATAGGATAAATAATAAATAGTTAATATTCATCAATATTTATATGTAAAAAATATTATTACATCAAATTAAATTATTACACATCTTTTACATATAAAAAATCAAATTATATTTTTTTGTGTTGAATATATTTTAAATAAATTACAGCAAATCATTTTAATGTTTTAATATATTTATATGTAAACATAAAAATACATAATTAATTAAATTTACTATATTAAATTTTCAAAATTAAAAACACAAAAAAAATTAATAAATAAACATAAAGAAAACAAAACAAGCTTCATCGTCCCCAACTATCCCCTCCCCACCTCCACCTCCACCTCCACCTCCAAGCATCCGCCTCCGCCCGTTTAGCGTGCGACGCCCCTCTCGCCGCCTAGATCTGGGAGGCCACGGGCGTCGTCGCCCACCCAAATTTGGGCTGCTACGTCCTGGACAACGACGCCTGTCATCAACCAGCTTTGGGCGGCGACGGGATCGTCGCCTACATGCTGACGGCCGGTGGAGGGCCTCTCCACTTGTCCGGAGGGCCTCTCCACTTGCACCGTCGTATATATATATATACACACACACACGATATATATGTAGCATATATATATATATTATACTTGTATATATATATATCATATTTTTCTGATACTTTTTTTGTTTATACATAAATACAAAACATACTTTTAAAATGCTAATAATGTGCATTGTTCATTTTAACTATTGAAGATCAATGACTACTAAAATTTAATTTGATCTGACGATTCTAATGCGATTAAAAAAATTTTAATAGTTATTATAATAACTATAATTTATAATGCATAAGGGTATAACGAGAAATCAGAATGAAATTAATGCTGTTAAGTCAAATAAACGGCAAGAGAAGCGTGTGCAAAATTACAGAATATTTTTGACTTATATTTTTAACATAGGGGGGTTTTAGTTTTCATAACACGTGGGTTTTTATGCAATTTTCCTCTTCTAATAACTAAAACATGACTCAAGCAAATAATTAAAATGTAGCAGGGATAGACGGGCTTGTCACTCTCACTCTTGCCCTCTTTTCTGTGCGCCATGGCCGCAGCAGAGCAGCCCCTGAAAAAGCGAAAGTTGTACGAACCGCCACCTCCAAAATCTCCGTCGCCACAGCCACCACCACCACCACCACCGCCGCCACAAGAACCACCTACACAACCTCCGCAGCCGTACACACCTCCGCCGTTGTCTCAGGAAGAAATCTTGCGGAGGCGCAGAAGCCAAGAAGAAATTCGGAATGCTTTTGAGTGCTATAAGAGAATAAAGTGGTGCATCGATCAGAAGGATAAGCGTTTTATGCCGGAACTGGAAGAAGCCTATCTCTCTCTCATCACTGCCGCTAGAGGTTAGGGTATCGTTCTTGATGCTTCCTTTTATTATTATTAATTATTTTTTTATCTGTTACTTGGAGAATCACGGTTCGTCCCTTTCTTTGGTTCTAAAAATTCGAAAGAAATTAAAATATTGCAGTAAAGATGTATTTTTGTCTTTACTTCAGTGGAACTTTAGAGCATAAAATTTAGGGTTCGATTTTTTTTTGTAACTTTTTGGTTTTATGTTGTTGAATAATACCTGAGAAGCCGTTGTCTTGGTGGTGTGTTACATTTAAGTAGGACCGCCAATAGAATTGAGCTGTGCAGGATGATGGATACTTATTCAACCAAGCTTTCAACACTCTGAGTTTCTGTAACTTTCTCAAATGAAATGATAACTTGTGTCGTTTTGATCTTATGAGCATTGAGTGCTAAATGATTTGCATGTAAGTTGCTTGATCTCACCATTTGCTTGGGTTGACAATATTTTCGCGGTTCTGGTAGCAATGGACCAACCTTGGTCATGAGCTGTCTCATTTAAGTTAAGCTCACCATCCTAATTCTTGTTTGATTGGGAAATCATAATGTGATTTGAATGCTTCCTCCACCCTGCCTCGCCCCTACCACCACCAATCCCAAACTCCAATACCGAAAATTGACATTTTGATATCCTATTCAGATGACAGGTCCTAGCATCTTCAAGCAATAGGAAAGAATAGTTCTCGCATCAAGGGATATCCTAATAAATAATAAATAAGACCTGTATCATTCTCAAGGTTTAGGGAAATACCGATTGTTTACAACAATATAGAGGGGAAAGAGAGTTGACAGGTCCAACCTGGTTGGGCATGAAAAAAGGAACGTAGTCATGTCTCTATGCAGATTTATCTTGTTCTGTTGCTTGTGGTCTATATTTTTGTTAACCTCATAAACCATCATTGCACACATTTATCTGAAGCTACATTTGGGGTGGTGGAGCAGTACTTGAATCATACAGACTATTATTGAATGTCCCTATGGCCACTTATATGGTGGCAGGAGTTGCTAAATAGTTGACCCCTGTTTTTCAATTGGATCCTGATATGATTGAAAATACCTCTCTACATATATCTGTGATAAACTGAATGCACTTGATATGGCATGTAAATTAGAGTGCTGCCACTAATTACATAGTATATGGAGAAGAAAATGACTGGGACGCACTAGTTAATGTTGTTGTTCTACCACTGAGTTGGTGGTACATCCATACTGGCGTTCTTCTCTTTGTTGCCCTGTCTGTACCTAATCTTTGAGGTTTTTTCCTTAGGCAAGAACCAGAAACCTGCAGTATGTCAACCGTTGATTAGATTCATGTCAATGGCACTATGTTCAATGTGATTAGTACCGCTTACTTTCTACTTTCAAAGGAATATCTGGAGTTACTATACTGAATGGATAACTCTGTTAAGAAGATTATCTTTACTGTTAAGTTTATTGAAGGGGAGCTCAACGTAAAACTTCCGAAGTATACACACAATTGAAATTAGATTTTCTTTCTAAAGCTTTTCAATATTAATTTTCGACTTTTGTATGCCTATGGTGTGTAAATAAAGTATTCCACCTCAAATTAATATGATTTTTATGAATCTGATTGGTTGCATTTTCATATTTTTCAATAAGCAGAATTGTTAAGTTATACAAATTACGCTATGTTGTATGACATGGGGGCAAAAGTTGTAATTGGTAATGAATGAATTTCATGCCCTAGAAGAAACACGGCTTAAAGCAGAACCCAGTAGGAGGATGCTTGCTGCGAAGGATATCTCGTGTTATCCATTTAATTCTACAAGTTGGATGATCTGCATTCGTTTTAAAGTGATTGATGCCCTAATGTATGTAAATTGTAACACACAAAAGAATTTGAGAGCTTCTATCCTCTCATGTATTTACCAATCATGTTTCATCATTACAAGAAAACCAATCAAGTATTTGATTCTTTGTTTACGCACACACAAGCTAAAGATGCTTGCTGAAATTTTTTGAACAAGGCTGTTGCTCTTCTATTGGTAGTACTGGGCACCACCCGAAGCATGAAAAACTACCTTTGGACTTTTGCTCTCTTCGTTCATCATATAGAAGACAATTTGTCATATAGCTCGAAAATAATTACTGATTAATATCTCACCAACATATCACAGATAAAGCACCCATAATTTAGATCTCCCTTCCAGTATGTCACCAATGTCCAATCTAGATATGATGTCCAACTGCGTATTGATATGGTCAAGCACTCTCTTCTATGCTGCCTATATAATGTTCAAGGACAAATAGAATCATGGGATGCTGGTGTTAAAGTAACAGAGGTTCACCAAACAAGCTGCTTGAAGATTCCAAGCTTATATTTGTCCACTATATTACCAGTCCTGCTGTTATATAAATTACACATGTTGTCTTGCTGAATTTATCTCAATGAAAGTCGATTCATCTTGTACTTTAAGATTATGCGACCTTCCATCACTAGATATCAAATGAATGATGTATGGTTTTGTGAAGTGAATCTCTACTAAAATTTCTTGATGTGAACTTAAGTAATGCCTTTAGGTGAACTGTCAACCTCTTTCTATGATAGAACCAGCAATAAATGTGGAAATTTAGTTATTGTATTCTGAGTTTTTATTAAACAATTGGAGTGGCTTGGGCCCGTTTGATATTTTATTTCCTTTAATTTCCATGTAAACTTTTGTGGAAATTTATGATGCTATAATGCTATTGCAGGTGGACTATGTGTACAACGTCTAGTGGCAGAGCACATACCGCGCTATGCATCATATTGTCCAACTGCACTTGATGCTGCAGCAAACGTCGTAACAAGTATGTATAGTCGGTGCTTCATAGTGATAAGTAGGGGAGAAGACATTGATGGTATTGCTTTTGAGACTGCTAAGACCTGCTTATTAGGTCTAGTTGATATCTGTCAGCCTGCTGCTACTGAGGCCTCAACTTCAGCAGTTATTCAAGGGATATGCTCTGCAGTTTTTCTCAATGTTTTTACTTTTTTCGTGTCCTCTCTTGAGGGAAAAGATGTCTTTGATATTGTTGACTGGAGAGTTCTGAGAATTTATGAAGTTGCAGAATCATTTTCTGATTTTGAGCGTGAGTTTTTGGAGGAAGATAATTCTGTGTTACTCAAATTGGCTAAGTTTCTTGCACTAAGTTTTTTGAGGATTTTCTTCAGTTGCCCTAAAGATTCACTTATTGCTTGCTTTGAAATCTTTGAGTCCACGGGAAAGGAGGGGGCACAGAAAGGAAACTACTTTCTTCGCCAGTTGACAATTGAACTGAATGATATTGGTACTCATCATCTGGATGAGGGATGTTATGCTGAATCATCCATTCGATCCAGCGGAGCAGAAGGTGATGAGAAGCAGCCTATGAACAGCTGTCCTCCTCCAAAGGGGAATTCTTTATCAAATAGTACACCAGCTGTAACAAAGAACTGCTTGTTAGGACTGGTAAGATACTCTATATTGTAATGTTTCATACTTCTCAGATTGATTCTATGATGAAAGCATTCTGTTAGTCCTGGTATTTGTTATAGGAGCTGTTATTTGTTTTCTATTTATAGCACTTGCTAATTCTTTTAGGGGAAATTT
Source organism: Sesamum alatum (assembly GCA_034509735.1). Classification (NCBI taxonomy): domain Eukaryota; kingdom Viridiplantae; phylum Streptophyta; class Magnoliopsida; order Lamiales; family Pedaliaceae; genus Sesamum; species Sesamum alatum. The sequence goes on from JACGWO010000004.1 coordinate 16,065,076, forward strand.
TAGGACTTTTGGTAACATGGACTGGTCTGTGGTGACCTGTGGGATTGATTTATTGTTGATATATTCTTCTGTTAGCTAATCCTATTCCATAGTTAGGACTATTATTACCTATTTTCTGACAACGAAAGTACTCGTAGTTGGTGTTCTAAAGGATCATTCATCCTTGCTAAAATTTAACTTCATGACTATGGAATTTGCGGAAGCTGAAACCTTAACTCAAGCTTTGATTGTATAACCTCGTTGAAATTCTTTTAGCATTCTGTTTATATATCTAATAAAATCAGCTTCTATGCATGTAAGATATTACCCTCAGGCACTCATGTTATAGATTTGATATCAAGCTTGCTTCCATTCATCTAAGGAACTCATGAAGCAGGTAAGATGAACTTTCTAACCTATTCTATGCTATATGAAATTTCCTTTTGTTAATGACTGCATAAAGTATGCTGGTTCTGATGGTTGGAGTTGCATAAAAAAGAATGATCTTGTAATAGAAAGTGGGATTTAAAGTCTAGTTGGAATGGCAACCTATCAAATGGTCTAGAGAACCGTTCCTGTAGCTGAAGTGAAAGCACTGACATGTTGCCTGCACTGTGGGTGATATTATCAGAATATTTGACTGTGTTCCCACATAGCATCTGTGAATGATTGAACAGCTGTAAGTAGTAGAGCATATCATTCTATGCTTTTAATACTGTCATATTGTACTATCTAAGAGTTCACTAAAGCCTAGTCAGCCTCTTCAATGAGCTGAATGCTCATGGTATTCTCCTGTTTAGCTTTCTGTATCGTTTATAATACTGGTTAAAGCTTGTCTAAGGATGCTTAAGATTATTATTATTGTTATTATTATTTTATATTGACTGCTGTATTTTTGATTTGCAGGTTCTTAATAGAGATCCATCGCTTAAAAATTTGATTTTTTCAAGGTACAGGATGCTTTGTGATTCTGCATCTGCTGAAGTCGTTTCTGATATTACATCTGTTCTAGAAGGAGTATTTGAATCCTTTATTCTACAAGTCAAGGCAGAAGACCGTCAACTAGATGGTGCTGAAGGTACTCCTTTTTCATCTCATTATGTGAATCAGTGCTTGGTTTCTAGAATATCTAATAAGCAAGGATCTCCATCTTTAGGTTCAGGGAGAGATTGTCCACAGAAACTTTCAGGCATCCATTTGAGAAAAGCTAGCGCACAAATCAATGCTGGAATTGATCCTTTTGATGAAGAATCAAAGTCGATGGATTTTCATTATGGGGATCCTGGAGATCACTCCAATGCTAAAACGTTCATGCCTAGGGAATTGTTGAACCGACAGTCTTTCTCACCCAGAGCAAGAGCGCCACGGGATTTCAGAAGCAACTCATTCAATGGTAGGAGCCATTCTGCCCAGGTAGAGAGGAGTCCACTTCCAAATATCGACCACCCTATACCTGCTCTAAGATCCTCCACTGAAGCTGCAAATTCTCCTTTTGAATCTCCAAAGCAAAATATTCCCCCTCCTCATTCTTCAACCAGCCATGCAATATGGTACTCTGATGGAGACCCAGCTGCCATGGATATATTTCCAGCTTCAAAACAACTCTGGCTGGGGTCATTAGGTCCTGATGCATCTGAAAGGCTTATTAGGTTTCAGTTTGAGAAGTTTGGTCCGATAGATCAATTGCGATATTTTCCATTTAAAGGATTTGGTACTATTGACTACAGAAATATTATGGATGCTTTGAAAGCTAGGGAACTAATGCGGGGGCGTTCCCCTTGGGGTGCCTGCCTACGGATAAAGTTTTTGGATACAGGATTAGGAACAAGAGGAGCTATAAATGGTATTGCTGTTGGTTCTAGTTGCCATGTTTACGTTGGAAATGTTTCAAGCAAATGGGCGAAAGATGAGATGATGCATGAGGTCAAGAAAGTACTTCACAAGGGTCCTCGCACAGTCATTGATCTTAGTAGTGAAGGTGCATTATTGATGGAATTTGATTCACCAGAAGAAGCTGCCATTTCAATAGCTCATCTCCGGTGGCATCGCAAGGAAAGTAGTAATTTTTTCCCTCCTCCCTCCAACTTAGGTCCAGCGAATGTAATGATGCATGCTGAAGGTGCAAGGCCTTCTCCTGCTTCCGTTCATGTTGATACGAGAAACAATTTCCCTGCTAATAGCATGATTGGATCCCCTCATGCTCAGCCTTTGATGGAGAAGCCTCCTGAGAATTATTTCAATAGGACATCGGGGTTGTCTTCATTGCTTCAACAGTTACGTGCAAAGTATAATCTCACTCACCTCCAAGGTTCTTTTGAGAATCATACACATGGTGCTCCAATGCGGGAGCATGAACGAGCACCAACAAAAACACTTTGGATTAATATTCCAAATATAAGCCCCTCGTGTATCACTGATGATGAGCTTTTGGCTGTTTGCAACCTTGCAATCAATAAAACTGGATCTGTTGTCAGGATGAGTAGAACAAGTATGCCAACAGGTTCTTATTGGGTTATCGAATGTAGCAGCACAGATGCAGCAAATACTTTATTGAAGAATTTACGAGACTGTCCTGGGATTTTCTTCCAGATAGAATTCAGGTTTGATATTGTGCTAAGTTTCTATATTTTCTGCATTTTTGTTGTGCATCTTCTCCATCTCAGTTTCGACAATATTCAATTGTTCCTGATCTGTCTGGTAGTTATTCAGTCTCAGTCTTACATAATTTTGCCACAGATTTCTTAAAGTTTATCCTAGAGATATGTAGTCGGGATACTTACTATCTTCACATAATTCTTTCATGTGATTGGTAAACTTTTAATTGCCATCTGAAGCTGAACTATTTGCACCAATGTTTTCATCAGAAATCCTGCAAAGCCCCATGCAACAACTCCCTCAGTAAGACCCGACAGCAATTCTCTGGAGCTTACTTCACCAAGAATAAGTCAGGAACATTGTGGGCCTATGATGCAAACTGTGCACCCTTTCCAGTCAACTTGGACTGCTGGGGGAATTGTGGAAATTGGAAGAACTGGTACAACTGAACAATCGTGGATGTGTGGAAAACCTGAAAGTGGAATACGTCCTGGAGTAAGCATTGCATCCATATCACAAACCCCGGGACCATCTATTACACCACAGCAGCCGATTCAAGCTTCTACATTCACTCGACCTGTCTATGCACCTCCTAATAGTTTATGGGATGCACGTGGGCTGGGTCATCATCTGCCTCCAAAGCCTATTCCTTCTGCTGTGCCTGCTAATGCTCATGGTAATCTGCAAGGCCCACCATTTTTACCTGCTTCTGTGACTCCATTGGCACAGATACAGGGAAGTTCTATGGCACCATTTGATCAGATGTTCTCTATGCCTGTTGTTCCTCCTCCATTATCATCTTTACCACCACCTCCACCTAATTTGCCTCCCTTACCTCCTCAGTCTGATTTCCGGCCTCCTTTGCCTCCACAGCCTGAGTTACAGCCTCCATTGCCTCCAACACCTCCACCTCCACCTCCACCTCCGCCTCCCCCCCATTCCCAGCCTCCTGCGTTTCCTCCTCCCCCTAGTTCTCCACCCCCACCTCCTCCGTCTATAGCTGCTGATACAGAGACTAGGTCTTTGCAGCACTATCCCTGGCAAGGGATATTGAGTAAAAGTGGTGTTTACTACTGTACAATACATGCACAACGAGTGGACTCTGATATTTGCAACTACTCGAATGCTATTGCTGAGCCTGCAGAGTAAGGATTTATGTCTTACTTTGATCTTCATACAGAATGAGGAAATGTCCTTTTAATTGTTTTCCGATGAATGTGCAGATGGCCTGCTAAGTTGGATATGACAAAACGCACTGATCTCCGGCATGTGAAATCAACATTTTCTAGTACCCCACCTCACAGAGTGAGTCGCAAACTTTTTGTGGTTGCTCTCTCTGTGTGTGTATGCAAGTGTCCTCTCCAAACACAGTGCCTTTGGAGTTCTCATTGATTCCCTTTATGCTCTTATGTGATTGATTGTCAAAGAATATCCATTTTATTTGTGGTTTGTAGCAATGAATTTAAGGTTCAGTATAAATCCTGCCACACCCCATACCACTGAAAAAAAGAATAGAATACTAAAAATTAATAGGTATAAGTACATTTACACCCCGTGATCTATGTTCTATTTACACAAACCTCCCCTGTCTTTTGCGTATTACAGAAACCACCCACGCTGGTCAAAGAGCAAGTGTAGTTTGTGTAATGATGTTGACGTATTTGGGGGGTGTATGTGTAATTTTTTAAATTGTAGGGATGGTTTGTGTAAATAGACCATTGGTCTGGGGGTATAGATGTAATTATCCTTAATTAATAAATGTACTAGACACCTTACAAGAATATTCTTCATTGAGAAAGATAAAGGATTATGTCAATATCTTGCAATTGCTTCTAATTAGTACCTTTTTATTGATATTGCTAATTGGCATCATAGGAAGTGAACTAATGTGGACCAGATTTCAGTGCAATTGTACAGAATAAATATTCTCTGCCTTTCTATTGTCTTTTCGTCCATTATTTACTCAAGGTCTCAATAAATTAAACTCGCTTGGATCTGACCTGACTGGTTACACAGTAACACAGAGTTCCTCTTGTGAAGGCATAAAGTAGTATTCAGTGCGGCCTTTGATAATTATGACTGTACACCGTTTATGTAACTTACAAAAACATCAGTAATATTGTATTCCTGAAAATGCGGCCTTTTAAAATTTTGAAGCAATAGTTTGTTGTTTGTTCCTTGTTTTTGAAATATTTTGTTGGATTATTTTGTAATAGTTCATTTGTAAATCCTTTTTAGTTTTAATTTTAATATATAGAATTAAACCACCAATCAGCCCAACCAAAAAGATCCTTCCTACCCAACCCGAATCACACGTGTTACGAAGATAATTGGTTTCTTACAGTTAAATTTCTGCCAACACGAGTGTTGTTGGTTTGATATTCTCACAAAAGCGACCTAATCGCACTGCCTATGCCCCTAATCTTGTGGCATTTTGAAGGTCTTCAAAGTCTGCCTTAGTTAATTTTTTCAGCTTTTGCATCCTACTAAGTGTTGTTTTGCTGAACGAAGTGTGCTTGGGATATATATGCTCATGGTTATTCTGTGGCAATATCAATGTTAGATAAGTGGTGTTATATTATGTTGGGAAGTTGTGTTTATCTTAATTTATTGCCTAATGATTTTATCTCTATGTGACAGAGAGAAATTTGTTGGCTGCTTCCGTCCTCTAATGGCGATCACAAGGGTGTAAGTTGAACCTGCAATTGGTTTCTATTTCTCCTCATCCCTTCATATCACTTGATGTTGCATAGCAAATGTCTGTGTGTAAATTTCTACTGTTTTGCTCTTTTGCTACTACTAGCAACTATCACATGCATCGCACGTGTAGAAATGTTAGCACTAAATAGAAAGTTAATTCTTAAAATTAAAAATATGTTTGTAGTGTTCACTAACTTCTATACATAGTTTTGCATTAAAATCAATTAACACACAAGTAAAATAGTATAAAAGACTATCCAAAATTATCACAAAATTAATTAGTTAAAGGCTTGAAATCCTTTATTTTGGATTTTTGATAAGTAAGCTGATTTAATAAGAATTGATTATTCATTATATGTAGGTTTCTAATAGCATGTTTTTATTGCTTAAATTTTTCATGTCATATTTTGTTGTTCTACTCTTATGGTATTATATTAAAAAAGCAATTGGCATAGAAACAAAAGTAACAGTGTATATAAATGATTATCTAATTTTTAAAGTCCATACGTAAGAGATTTGGTCGTATTTTTCATAAGCAATTGTAATTGAATAAGATCGATGTTTCTATTTGCTGATATCTATTTTATTCTTAATATTTGTTTGTTTTATTTTCTGAACATTAACTTATCCTTATAAAATTCCCCTTACAGATTATTGTTATTTATTTATCATTTTTTAAGTTCTAAATTTTAACTTAACTGTCTCATTTTCTATTTATATTTTATGGTTACCAAGTCTATCTCCCTAATCAGTTGGTTCACTTAATTTGGAAATACAATTATATAACTGAAATCTAGCCTATAACTGACATTTTAGTGTGTGGTTATTTCAAATCTTACTTGTAAATGATATTGTTTAATGTTGGTTCGCTATTTTTCAAAGCTTTTGCGTATATTTTTAACATTTATTATACAGTAGTATATCGTCTCTTTTTCTGTTCTTTGTCAAAAAAATTTTACTTGATTTTTTCAAATGGACTCGGGTTATATGAGTTGGTTCTTTTTAAGAAAAAGTTAATCTAGCTTTAATAAACTTCTTTAGTATCAAAATAGTTTTATTTTATATCATTACGTTCTATATTTGTTTTAACTAAATTCAATACCGACTGCTCTAAATTTTTAAGGCTGGTCATTCATTATATGTGCATTTTCTTCTCACTTCAATTGCATTTTTATATACTAGGTCAATTTTTAAGCGGGGGGAGGGGGTGGGGTGTATTTAGATGGTTTTTCTGGTTTTAAGTTGTAAATTTGTATTTCATATAATTAAAATTTAGTCTATAGCTAATATTTTAGTTTTATTTATTTTTTCAGAATCTTACTTGTTGATGTTATTGCTTAATGTTTTTCACTATTTTTTTTCAAGTTTTTTCTTATTTTGCTAATGTTAATTATACAACATTATGTATATTGTCTCTGTTGCTGTCATTTTGTCACTATTTTGTATTTCTTTTTTTTTTTAGATTGATCGATTTTGTAGTAGTTGTTAGTTACTTTTGATGAAAAATTAATATAACTTAAATAAACTTTTACAGAAATTAGAACTACTAAATAGTTCTTTTTCAATTAGAATTATCTATTTATAACTAATTCTTATTTATCGTTAAAAATAGTCCTTAAATTATCTTTCACAAAAGAAACAAATGTAAGTGGGAATTCACGCTTTTATTATAGTATAAATATAAATATAATAAATAAATAATATAATATAGTATAATAAAAGAGCACTTAATATAAAATGTTATTTACTGAAGTTTAAGCTTTATATTTTACAAATGCAGTTTATTTAGATTTTACCTTCAAATGAGATTCACACTTTTATATATAGTATAGATAGATACGGATATTTGATTGAAATAGCACCTAGAGGCATCTACCTGAGCAATATGTGAGGTAGTAATAGAACACACCTAACATTACAAATTAGACCACATCCTGCATATGCATCTTTCTCTGATATAGGCAATTGGAGTATTGACGTGTTCTATTTACTATCAAAGACCTTTGCGTATCTGCAACATTCTCATGGGTCTGTTTAATTATCATGTCTGTTCGCTACCGAAGCGATTGAAATTTTAAATCTATGTTGCAGTTTCAAGATTTCATATCGTACCTGAAGCAGCGAGACTGTGCAGGAGTAATCAAAATCCCAGCTGCAAAGTCCATGTGGGCAAGACTACTTTTTATTCTCCCATACTCGCCTGAGATGTGTTCCATGCTATCCATTCCTCCTAATCCCTCACTTTGCCTGATCGGGTTGATTCTTCCTAAAGAAACAAACTCCGAATTGGCGTGATAGGAGCACGACTCATGCTCTATGAAACATTTCAAAACACAAGTAGACGACATGATCCCGTCTCTTGTGTGTTGGAACTGTCAAATTATGACATTGCTCCTTGACATAACTCCTAGTTATATTGCAGATGGTACTTGGTTTGGTTTTGGGGATTTTGACAGAAATATAGAGGCAGAATTTGTAGTATAGTTTATCATATTGCCTGACTCAACTGTTGATCCTTATTTAAGCCAGCCATTGCAGATGCTTCATTTGAGAATTACTATGGAATTGGTCATTAACTGGCTACAGTCTAACTATCCAATTCAAAATCATACTGCAATCCTTGTACAGGAAATTTTTGGCAAGTGTTTCTATAGCTCCATATTTTTGTTTTCGTAGATTGGTTAATTTATAAATGAATCAACCATGATAATGGTTCTATTTGTGATAAATTTTCCTAATTGGAGAAATTTGCTTTCAAAAATCTCTTTTAGGGCTAGTTTACTTCTCCAGATTGGATTTAATAAGGAGCCCAATCTAGGATTATCTTTAATTTACTTTGCAAAATAGGGGCTCGAGCTTTATTAACGAAGTCAGGGCATATCTACTGTTCAACCCCCTTTCGAAATCTAATTGGGGGTCCATTAATTATCAGCCGCAAAGTAAGGGGTATATTGAACAAGCTAGGGAAATGTCCTTTTTTGTCCCTAACTTGTGACCAATTACATATTCTACTGTTCCCCCCTCCCCCCCATTTTTTTTGAAGCGATGATATATCTATACTATTATATAAAGAAAATCTCACTTCACTCACAAATGACGGTTAATTACACAGTTGGATTAATTTTTGTGAGGTTATAAATGCTCTTCAACCGATAATATAATTAATTTATCTAACTTTCAAAATTTTACTAATTGATAAATTAGTTTTTTTTTTTTATTATTTTTTTTTAATGTGATGTAATGGTTTATATTTTATTCTTATTTATAATAATAATATATTTTAAAGCACAAAAGAATATTTATTATATGCACGTAGGGACGACGTGCCACAGCAGCTAGTATATATTAAATTAAACAGAACAACCAAGCAAAACAAACACCTTAAAGGTCCAAGTCTCCTCTGCTTAAGCACAACTAAATAGCAAAGCAAAGAAACAGAAACTAATAACAATCTACTTACTAATACAAACCACTCTGCAAAAGGACGAGGCACAGAGAAATCTGCTAAACCAAAAGAAAGAGATCATAAATCCCAGTCACTACTGTGAATCCTGACTGCATGATCACATTTGATCGAACCTGTGTTGGGTTTTTACACCCTCCAGTAACACACACCGAAACAGAAAAATATATTCCGATTACAGACGGAATGCTACAACCTTTCGAGGTTACAGATATGGGGATACGGGAGTAGGGCAGGAACACACAAAAGAACTAGAAATAGATTAATATAAAACAGATTCAGCATAATCAGTAAACCGAACTAGTAGAAGGCTCAGATTGCCCAATCCGAGGGGTGGGAGGTGTCCCGGCCACCCAAACGCCAGTGGCCCACCGGTTGCACAAAGCCCCAAAGCTACACAAGCCAAAACCGACCACAGCACAAAGCACAAGGGACACACCTAAAAGCCACACAGGCTTGTGTCGTCCACTCAGGACCTAAACACACGGCCACTCAGACCTTACCGATCACAAAGGGCCCCAGTGCGAGGAGCACAACCCAACACTAAGCAGAAACAGTTCACAAAGAACGAATAGGAGAGGGAGAGTAATTTTTGGATCTTTTTTTCTTGACTTAAAAGGGGGGGGGTGGGGGTGGGGGTGAGAAAGCCCTTTTATATGGCTTACAGTTCAAAGCACAATGGGGGAGAGGGGCGGTGAAGGCCATTTCCGATGGCATGGATTTCTTTGGTGAAGGTGAAAGAACTAAGGAGACAAGAGAGGAGGAAGGAGAAAAGGTGAGAGACAGTGAAAGAACATCTCAGCAGATTAGGGTTAGGGCAACAAAAAAGGGGCTGCACAAGTCGGGTCGGGTTCTGGCGGGTAAGGGAGTGGGCTGGGTCAATGGATGCGGGCCAAATGGCTTCGGGCTTTGACCTTCCAGGATGGGCCAAAGGGGACATGGGCCACCTTCCAACATCTCTACCTTGGACCATGGACCCTTTGGAGGATCTAGTCCTTTTTCAGATTGGGCTAATTCATCATCGCCTTGATACGTCTGGGACACTGAGAAGGTACCTGCAAAACAACAGAACACTCTTGCAAATTTTTGGGTTAGTAAAGAAGGAAAAACAGAGAACAAAACATTCTGAAAGCAGTAAAATCAGTAAACATCTACATTGCTATCTTCAATTACAGCATTTGTTTCTTCTTCACTATCCTGATTCCAATCCCTTTTATCTTTTCTTGATTTTCTACAGTCCTTAATATAATGCCCTTTAATCCCACAATTGTAACACTTTCTTTCTTTCCTTTTATCATCTTCACTCTCATCATCTTTTGATTTAGACTTAAAATACTTATGTTTGTAACCTGGATTCCTAGTCTTACCCTTCATAAAGTTCACTTCCATTTGGTTTCGACAAGTTTTGTTAGCTTTAATATCCATCTCCTTACTCTTTAACCCATTCACAACAATTTCTAGATTGACATGATCTCTACCATACTTAATGGAAGCTTTAACATCACTGTATGAATCAGGAATGGCATTTAAAAGCACAATAGGAGAATAATCATCAATATTCCTATCACCTGTTAACTTAATGTCCTGAACAAGTTTTGTGAACTCATCAAGATTCTCATCAATGTTTTTAGACACATCTAACTTATACCGAAAAAATTTCTCAAGTAGAAAAAGCTTGCTTGGCAACGAGTTTTCAGTATAAAGCTCTCCCAACTTATCCCACAAATCTTTAGCAGTTTCCTGCTTACCTACCTTCCTAATCACAAAATCTGACAAATTCAAGATAATGGAAGAATAGGCATACTCATCGGTTTCAATTCGTTTTTCTTCAGAAATATTTTCAGAATATTTGCCATCAATGGCTTTGAAAACCTTTTGTTGAATCAAGATAGCTCTCATTTTTTGTTGCCAAATTGAGAAATCAAAATTTCCATCAAACAGATGCATGTTGTAAACAACCATCACAAAGATGATTTAAAGCCAACGGATGCAGTTTAAACAAGTAAAGAGAAGTGGAACCTTCTCTACCTTCAACCAGATACCCGACAGCCTCAAGGGCCCGGCCAGGCGAAGGAATAGAGAAGGGGTTTGGTCGAGGTCGAGAGCAGTATGCACTAAGTGATAATAACAGCAGAATCAACAATTCTTCACCAAAAAGAGCACTCAGGCAGTTTATAACAGCAGTTTATCAACAAGATATCAGAGTTAAGCACTTAGCAGGATCGCACAAAGCCGATTACCAATAGCACTAAGCAATTAAATAACAGCGGAAACTAATATATGTTTTTGCACAAAGCATAAAATAATTTAATCGCAGAATATTGCACAAAGCAGTAGAAATACACTAAGCAATAACAGTAGCACTTAAGCACTTAAATCTAATTCAACTAAGAAGAAATATATTAAGAGAGTTTGCACTTAGCAAGTTATACCGCGAAAGGAATACACTAAGTAAAACAATAGCACTAAGCTGAGTTCAGAATGTACACTAAGCACACACAACAGAATGCACAAAAGAAAAAATAATACAAAGCGGAAGAGACTGAATTTTGCACTTTTGCACTAGCACTAGAAAGACACAAACAGTAGCAACTTGTTTAGCACTAAAACCAAACTTTTCAAAGAAAATTTGAGCACTAAGTTTCAGAGAAATTTTAGCACTCAGTCTGTTTAAAAATAAAATATTCAGCAATAAAACACAACAAAAGATGCACGCAACAGTTTATTGGTACTAAGCAGTTTTATGCAGAAGAGATTCAGCAACGGACAGATTTTAACATGAGCAGATTTTAACACCAAGCAGTACGCAGCAGGATATCAGCCGAAATACTAGCATAAAGCAGACTATGAACTTAAGCTATCAGAACACACTGTAAGCAGTAAAATACAAAAAAAAAAAGGATCGGATGCCTCTTACCAAACCTCCGACGGCCAGCGAGAGCACAGAGGCTCTGATACCACTGTTGGGTTTTTACACCCTCCAGTGACACACACCGAAACAGAAAAATATATTCCGATTACAGACGGAATGCTATAACCTTTCGAGGTTACAGATATGGGGATACGGGAGTAGGGCAGGAACACACAAAAGAATTAGAAACAAATTAATCTAAACAAATTCAGCATAATCAGTAAAACGAACTAGCAGAAGGCTTAGATTACCCAATCCGATGGGTGGGAGGTGTCCCGGCTACCCAAACGCCGGTGGCCCACCGGTTGCACAAAGCCCCAAAGCTACACAAGCCAAAACCGACCACAACACAAAGCACCAGGGACACACCCAAAAGCCACACAGGCTTGTGCCGTCTACTCAGGACCTAAACACACGGCCACTCAGACCTTACCGACCACAAAGGGCCCCGGTGCGAGGAGCACAACCCAGCACTAAGCAGAAACAATTCACAAAGAACGAATAGGAGAGGGAGAGTAATTTTTGGATCTTTTTTTCTTGACTTAAAGGGGGGGGGGGTGTGAGAAAGCCCTTTTATATGGCTTACAGTTCAAAGCACAATGGGGGAGAGGGGTGGTGAAGGCCATTTCCGATGGCATGGATTTCTTCGGTGAAGGTGAAAGAACCAAGGAGACAAGAGAGGAGGAAGGAGAAAAGGTGAGAGACAGTAAAAGAACATCTCAGCAGATTAGGGTTAGGGCAACAAAAAAGGGGCTGCACAAGTCGGGTCGGGTTCTGGGCGGGTAAGGGAGTGGGCTGGGTCAATGGATGCGGGCCAAATGGCTTTGGGCTTTGGCCTTTCAGGATGGGCCAAAGGGGACATGGGCCACCTTCCAACAACCAGCTTGTAATTAAACAACATCCTCTCAGATTGTCGCCATCTCTGTTGCACGTCCTGAAATTTCCCCTCCATAACTTGTTTACAACGTATGTTCCACAGAGTCCAGCACAACATGACAAAACTTTCCTGCACCTCTGGACCTACTTGCGTTAAGACTTAAGACCAAACATACCCACGCCCGAGTGCTTCCCTGCCAACGTGAACTCAACTCTGAAGGAATGTGAGACAGCGCCCGTAGCAACCTCGCCTCTTGACAGTCTAGCAGTATATGTTTCAAAGTCTTAACATCTGCACCACAGGCCGAGCATCCTGGATCAATCTCCCTATTTCTCCGAGCCAAGTTATCCAGCGTTGGCACAACATTAGTACAGATCCTCCACATCAAAACCAGAACTCTCGGAGGCACTCTGATCTGCCACAAAGTTGTCCACAACCTCTCCAACTGTAGTGGGGTCCCTGACGTCGAGGCCCTCCGCCGATCCTCCATGACAACATGTTTATAGGCACTCTTCACTGCGAATCACCCCTCCTTATGAAATCTCCAACACCACTCTCCTGCGCTTATTGCCTCCCCCACCCAACCCCACAGCCCCTTCCCTGAACAACCCCCTAGCCTCAAGGATACTTCTCCATGTCCACGATGGTCTACGACCAAGTGATGCACCCCAAAAACTCCCTTGGTTAAAATATTTTACCTTAAGGACCTTACTTAGTAAAGAATCCAGTCTCATAATCAACCTCCAGCCTTGTTTGTTGATAGCAACACATTAAACTCTCTTAAAGATCGAAATCCCAACACAACTTAGCCCATGGTACGCAATGCACTCGACACTCCCCCTAGTTATGCTACCAAAAATCCACCATCCCTGACTTCCAAGCTATGTAACAAGTAATCTGGAAGATGAAAATATGACATAGCATAAGTAGGGATTGCCTGCAAAACAACCTTGATCAACACTCCTTTACCAGCTCGAGATAAAAGCTTAGAACCCCATCCATTCACCCTATCCCACATACGGTATTTAAGATATCTAGATAACGCCCCCCGAGACCAACCCCCACCCGTAGGCAATCCTAATACTTATCATGATTAGCCACCAACCGGACCCCCAACACACCAGCAATAACCCTTCTCCGCTCATCCCTACTTCGACCACTTACCACCATGCTAGAATTATGTTGATTGCTTACTTGGCCCGATGCACTCGCATACATCCCAAAATCCTCTTAATCTCCATCAACTGCCCCTACTTAGCTGCACAGAACACCAATATGTCATCAACAAACAACAAATGAGACACTGGTGGTGCCTGTGAAGCTATCAACACCCCTATCAACCTTCCTCCGCTCTCAGCTTCTTGGTTAAACAAGAGAACGCTCCACCAAGCAAGTGAGGAGAAAGAGGGTCTCCCTTACGAATCCTTCGCTCCCGACAAAAATAACCAAAAGGTTCACCATTCAACGTTAATGAGTAGGAAACTGTAGTGACTAGCAACATTATCAAATAAACGAATCTATGATGGAACCCTAATCTAAGAGTATACATTAAAAGTATGAATTCATACTATAACACATGGAATTCTGCTATAATTCTTCACCAAAATCTTTCGTCAAAGTAGGAGAGAATTGCGACTTGCAACAAACAAAAATTCTTTTCCAATTCTTAATCTTAATGCGGGTGTAAAATCATCATTTAACTATAAAATTTGACTAATACCATCAATTAAATGCAGGATTGTTTATTTATCACAAGAAATAGTCAGTTTAAGTAAATTGCTCACTGTTGATCCGAGTTTTATTTATCATACATTTAAAATCGTTTTATCCTACCACCTATTTAGTACATATGTGAAGTAAATTAGTCCTCAATGGATACAACTTTTACTTGGATCTGAGCACCTCATGAGAGTTTTTCTTGTCATTGAGACATTGTGTCTCAAGACTCAGATCAGTAATGTTTTCCCTCATTAACTTTATATTAAGGCAATGCTGTAGCTGGTTTGAGTTGACCTGGTCATGCATTTCATGTATACATGTAGAATGTACCTAATCTATCATATGCACTTCATATCCTGATCCTCAATCATTCACTTCATCGATCCCATCAAATCCGCTTAGGCGAGAAAAAGGCTGTTACACAGATAAAACCCCTACAATCCAACATAATATGCCAATAAGCCTGCACGATATCACTCGCGACACAGCACATCAAGGAAAGTTTTCAGGTTTAGAAGATTTTGAAACAGGAACACATATCAAAATTAGAGTGTGGGGAGTAATGATGCCCCCTTTATTATTTTCCCTAAGCTTAAGGCAACAAAGTGGGCCCTGTCTGTCGGCTCAACGGGCCCATATTGTGCTGCCCCAACAACGAAAGGGTCAAGCTTAATTTATCAAAATCAGGCTAACATGACAGGACTTTAAAATAAGGCCCAATCAACATGCTCACATATTGGACAGGGGGATGGCATGCCATCCAGATTCTACACGTCAAGGACTATATCAGCCTAAAACATCTCCAACTAACTCTTTCTATATCATCGGGACTAGCTAGACCAAGCAACTAGTAACACCTTCCCTATTTCTTGGGTGGACTAGGCAATATTGGTTTAAACGGTCTTAATTTTTTAAAGATAAGTCAAAATTTGGTGTGGATACACCCGTTTGTTAGCTAACTTCTAGAGATTTCTGGTGATATGCAACTTGTCTTAACTAACTCATGAATCTCGCTCTAACTACCTCTATAATAGAGATCATATTGCTCTTAAAGAGGTAATTTTAATCATATACATTCAACACACTTTACACTCTCGTAAACAACAAGTCTATGAGTTTCTAGCTATTTTCCACACCCCACAAGCTTATTTTAGCTTTAGTTTTGCAACCAGGCACCTTATATTATTTATTTAATTATTATCTCATATTTTTACTAATTTTTAAGTCACGTTCATTTACTAATATAAGCATCGGAGTCCTAACTTCTTTTTTTGCAGGTTATTTCCCCTTTGATTTTAAGACTTGCAAGAAGTCCCTTCGAACATTGTGGTGCTACTGAACTTCGATATGCATCAACGAGTATAATCCAAGAGAATGTTCAACCAATATTATATTGGTCCTCGATCACAGATGATAAATTTCATAGGCTAAATTACCTTTTTAGTCCCATAAAGAAGGGACTTTTCCTTTTTCGTCCCACGCTTTACGTGATTTCCAAATTGGTCCCAATTTTAATAAAAAAGTGGCCACGTTAGTCCCGACCCCTAATTTTCCATCTATACTTAACGATTGACCAGTCAACCGTTAAGTTGTTACTGTTGGCACAGTAACATCAGTTTTGGAGGCAAATTTTGGCGCCAAAATAATTCTCCTCCTATAATTAGCAGCTGTTGCAGGTTAAAAAACACAATTTTCACTCTCTTCCTTAAAATTTTAATTCTCTTGCTGAAAAATTCTTCTTCTTCTTCACAAAGAAATAATGTCTGAAAGGAGCACCATAAATTGCTTTTGTGGAGAGGTTACTAAGCTACGTACGTCATGGACAAATGCAAATCCCGAAAGACGTTTCCACTCGTATGCAAAGAGAAATGGTGGTTGTGGCTTTTTTGCTTGGGAAGACAATCCTTTGTGCACAAGGGCACGCATTATTATTCCCGGATTGCTGCGTCGCCTAAATAAGATGGAGGAAGAAAATGCGAAGCTTCGTCGAAAAATTAAAATTTTGTACTCTCTTTTATTTTTTGTTTGGTTATCATGTTATGGAATTTGGGAAAATAAGTTATTATCCTATTTCCATGGTTTCTGTATGTATATCAAACAACAAACTTTAGTTGTTTGAATATGGCATTGTTGGTAAGCAAATGCCGATTTTGTACCTGATATTATCAATATAATGCAAAATTGTATTAAGCCACTGTGCATGAGATAAAGTAAATGTAGACAACATTTAAAAAAAGCAATTGAAATTGTATTAAGCCATTGCCAATACACAAAATGTAACAGTATTCTTCTCAATATTTCAATAGATAATGCTCAAAGCACACAAAACACAAAAAAACCAGTGTCGGGACTCCAAATTAACGGGGTTGGAATGTAACAATCACACACGTGAGTTTCACGTGTGTGATTTTGACTCCAAATTAACGGTTGACTGGTCAACCGTTAAGTATAGACGGAAAATTAGGGGTCGGGACTAACGTGGCCACTTTTTATTAAAATTGGGACCAATTTGGAAATCACGTAAAGCGTGGGACGAAAAAGGAAAAGTCCCTTCTTTATGGGACTAAAAAGGTAATTTAGCCAATTTCATATACAAGCATTTCGATTTAAAACCTATATATTAGGATAACCATAATAAACTTCTAATTTTTTCTATTGTAATTGATTCTACTCAAACATCCAAAATAAAACCTATTATCTTATTAACCAAAATTAATAGTATTTCATATTAATTCAATAATAGCATGTGTATAGGTGAAAAAAACTTAAACCTTGATCAAATAATTAAGATAATTGCAAATACTCAACCTAGTTTTCCTGCTCCTACAAATTAATTGTACAAAACACATAATCAATCTACTTGCAACATGCCCAATTATTCATGAATATTACGAATCGTAAACATTATGAATATGAGTAGATTAATTATCTATACCTTATTATTTAAAGAGCACCTCTTTGCTGTCTTAATTTTTTTGATCTGTTATTTTTTATTTTTTAAATTATTTTAACATTTTTTGTTTTCTCTCAACCTCCATTCTCTCTCTCTCTCTCTCTCTCTCTCGCTCTCTCTCAACTTTCATAATCTTTTTTTTACCGATGATCCCTTGCCTGGTGGTGAGGTTGAGGTCTCACAACCAAGAGATCGTGGCTTCGAGTATTACGAATGTAGGGTGTTGTCTAGTTTATCCATTTGTATGATTTATTTGGTTGCTTTAATGTTGGTTTTGGTAGATCTAGAGATGTTGTTATATTGTGGACTAAATATTGAAATAGCACTTGGTTGCTGTAGAAACATTGCTGTATTTTAAATTAATAGTTTATCGCTCATTATAAAAAGAAAAAAACTTCCGCATCTTTTTTTCTTCCCCACTTTTCTCTCAATGACTTCCCACAATTTTCATTATTTAACTAAAATATATATTTGAAAAATTAACAATTATATTATTAAGTTTTAAACTAATTAATTCACACACATTTTGGGTGTGCCACACACACTGCTATTGAACGACTTGTCCATCGTCTCTATCAATATTGTGCTTAATGGTTGGAACATATGGATATGCAAATACTATATATGTTTTTAAATCCTGAGCAATAAGATTCAATCTCAATTATAGTTAACATATAATGCTCAATATGGATTTCCATGTAAACCTCGACAATCAAAAAAATTTTCAACTTGGCCTTGTTTTATTATCTTCAATCTAAAAGAGCATAATGTCTATATTTTCACTGCATAATATTGTTATTTTTATTGCAATCAACCAGTAAAATTTGTGCCTCACAATAAATATAAATATAACAAAAGCAAAACAAATAAAGAAGATAATATGCATCCTTCCCTCTATTTTTTGATGTATACTAAACTCTATTTTGACCTAAAATCTCAGTGAGAAAAGAATTGAGAAATTTGAAGTTCAAAAAGTTGTATTATGAAAGTACTACAATTTTATCCAACAATCATTAAAATGCATGTAATCACATTATATTAGAGAGATTATAATGTCAAAGTTTGGTGTAAATTTTTCTTATTCGATTTTTATTTCTTTAAATATTTCATGAAAAATCCTTTGCTCCCAAGTGAATTTTAGCAATGAAAGATTCCATCTTGGAAACTCAACTTTGAATACTCTCTCTATTCTTATCTGCGCAAGCAGAAAAATTGAACAATAATAATATTATTTTACATATGGTTCGTAAAAGACAAAATATTAATCACTATATTGATATTATCCATTTAAGGGGTATAGTAAAAACAAATACGACTCGTCCCTTCAGATATTTTAATCGCATAATCTACAAGTTGTAGCTCATATATAATAAAAAAGTAAATAATATAAAAAATATTATATAGAAAGATACAAAAGAAATAGAGTTTTTATGCGCATCTAATTATTTATTCCTTTAAACAAATATAAAGTTGTTTCTTCTTTTAAATTGCAAATGAATATTTTAAATGTTTATAAGCATTTTTTCGGGGACCACAAGAACATATTATTATATAGAGATACATAAAAATCCAATAAAAAAGAATTATTATAAACCAAGTATAAATGTCTAACAAGCATATATTTATGTATGGGCATATATTTGTCTATGCAGTGGATCAAAACACAAATTAATTAAACATAATCTAAGAATGGGAAAGAACAAAAACAAAATGTATTGATGAAAGTTAAAGGAAGCATACGTACTTTGGTTAAATTCATTTTACCCCCTTGAACTATCCAAATGAAAGAATGGGGCAAAAATGAATCGTGTCTTCATTCCATAGAATGTAAGGTATATATACATGTACACTTTTCATGATTCAAAGAGTGAATCTTGCCTATCCCATGATTCTAGCATAAATTATATACACATCTAATCAAATCATATATACACACCTAATAGAACAATATACACTACACACATAAAAATATATATTCTTAATATAAAATATATCCTTGCCTAATACTCCCCCTCAAGTTGGTGCGTGTAGGTTACGAATGCCCAACTTGCGAAGAAAATAATAGAACTGTTGTCTACCAAGACCCTTGGTCAGAATGTCGGCGAGCTGTTCAGTAGTACGGACATATGAGGTTGCAACATCCCCACATTGTATCTCATTCCGGATGAAGGGACAATCCACTTCAATGTGTTTAGTCCGCTCGTGGAACACAGGATTGGCTGCTATATGCATGGCGGCTTGATTGTCATAATACAAAACGTATAGGTTCGCTGTGTGCCACACCCAACGAGAATAGGAGTCCTTTTAACCATTTCAATTCACAGACCGTAGTGGCTATGGAACGATATTCTGCCTCTACCGATGAACGAGATACAGTATGTTGTTTCTTTGTCTTCCACGATATAGGCGAGCGACCCAATAGAATGAAATATCCCGTCAAGGATCGCCGTGTCAAAGGGCAACTAGCCCAATCTGAGTCACAATAGGCAAACAGACGCAGATCACTATCCTAACGAAAAATAATATCTTGTCCTGGATTTCCTTTCAAATACCGCACTACTCGCAGTGCTGCATCCCAATGAGCTTGGCGTGGGTTTTGCATAAATTGAGCCAAAATATGAATTGAATAGTTTAGCTCGGGTCGTGTTATAGTGAGATAAATCAATCTGCCAATCAAACGTCTGTATTGCTCAGCATCACCAAGCAACGGCCCCTCAGCCAAGGCTAGACGATGGTTTTGTTCTATCGAAAATGATGCAGGCTTTGAACCCAACAAACCAGCTTCAGAAATTATGTCCAACGCATATTTTCGTTGACATAAAAATATCCCTTCTGAGCCACGAGCAACCTCGATTCCAAGGAAATATTTCAGTAGACCCAAGTCTTTCATGTGAAAGCAATCACCCAAATAGATCTTAAATTTTGTTATTGCTTCTGAGTTATTTCCAGCAATGATCAAGTCATCAACATAGACAAGCACATTCAATCGAACCCCATTTGTACTATAAACAAACAAAGAATAATCGGAGTAGGATCGTACGAAACCATACCATTTCAAAGACGCTGCAAGTTTAGAGAACCAACACCGCGATGCTTGTCTGAGCCCATAAAGCGATTTATTCAACTTACACACTTTATCTGTCGAGACTGTGAAACCTGGCGGTAATTTCAGGTACACCTCTTCATCGAGATTTCCATGCAAGAACGCATTATGCACATCCATTTGATGTAACTCCCATCGCTTAGCCGCAGCTACTGCAAGAAACGTACGAACAGTCACCATTTTGGCAACCGGGGCAAAGGTCTCATTATAATCCAGCCCCTCGACCTGCTTGTTGCCTAGAACAACCAGTCGTGCCTTATATTGTTCAACTGTTCCGTCTGAGTTATACTTGATCTTGTATACCCACTTACACCCAATCGCCGTTTTTCCCGGAGGTAAAGCAACTAGAGTCCAAGTCCTATTGTGTTCAAGAGCTTTAATTTCCTTACTCATAGCTTCTCTCCATCTAGCATCTTTCACGACTTCCGAATACCGTGATGGCTCCATTCCCGCTGTCACTGCAGCTAAGAAAGCTCGATGT
Source organism: Sesamum alatum (assembly GCA_034509735.1). Lineage (NCBI taxonomy): Eukaryota > Viridiplantae > Streptophyta > Magnoliopsida > Lamiales > Pedaliaceae > Sesamum > Sesamum alatum. Next base: position 16,085,857 of record JACGWO010000004.1, read on the forward strand.
TTTGCAGAAAAATTATCACATGTCACATAATGAGCTATGGGATAAGGAGTACCTGAGGAGTTTGATTGTGCGGTAGCAAGTGCAGTGGGGTCCTTCAAACGACGAGCTGTATATATGACGTATTCCTTGAATTTGGCAGGCGGTTGCTTGGACCAAAAACCCCTACCAAGTGTTTCTTGTTCTACTGTAGGCATAGTAGGCGGATCGACTGTATCCGACATATTTTCACAATTCGCCTCATTACACATTCCAGCTTCAGAAACTTTGTCGGTTTCTACCTCATGAGTGGTGTCCTCCATTCTCCCCCTGTCGAGCATGATATCTCCATCTCTAGACAAACATCTATACTCATTGAGTTCATCAACATAGTTAGAGCCATCTGGATTATGTACCTTTATAGGGCTGGTTTCATCATTTCTCGTGCCGTCTTTCTCAAACGGAAACACTTTCTCATAGAACACTACATCACGCGACATAAAATATTCATTTTTTTCAATATCATAAACCCGCCAACCTTTCTTCCCAAAGGGATACCCGACAAATATGCACTTTCTGCTTCTTTCTCCAAATTTGTCCCGGTCACAACCCTGCCGATGCGCATAACATAGACAGCCAAATACCCTCATCAGGTTGTACTGTGGTGGCTTCCCGAACAACACTTCATATGGCGTTTTTCCATCAAGCAGTAGAGTAGGTGTTCTATTTATCAAGTACCCAGCCGTCAGGACACATTCCCCCCAAAACTCTACGGGTAGGCTTGCTTGAAATCTTAAGGCCCTTGCCACGTTCAGTATGTGTCTATGTTTCCTTTCGACCCGTCCATTTTGCTGGGTGTCCCAACACAAGAGGTTTGGTGCATAATTCCATTGTCCAAAAAAATAGGACTTCAAACATAGAAATTCACTACCATTGTCACTTCGAATGATTTTAACGCGTTTCACAAATAGAACATTATTCAAATAAATATGTTTCCAAAACATATTGTCCCTTCCTTCATTGCTGTGGTGTGCTCGCCATTTGGAAGTCCCACCAAACACGGTGAAATCTTCCTCACACCAGTCAAGAGCTTGATATCTCCAGTCATATGTTGTGATGCTCCTGTATCTAATATCCAATCATGACAATAAGTCTTACCAGTGAGTTTTTTCTGATGCACCAATCTTATGAGTGTTCAAGAGGTTCAAGATCGCAACCCATTGTTCATTGGTTAACCCGGGAAATGCGCTTCTATCAGCTTCGATCTGCTCGTTCTGATGTTGCCCAACACCGTTAGCTATTTGTGCCACATTTGCTCGAACATTACTACGCCCACGTCCAGATGTATTTATCCCACCTCGGCCGCGTCCAGGACCTTTTCCTCCTCCTCGGGGTTTATCTCCCCACCAATCTGGATACCCGATGATTTGGGGCCTCGTGTCCCGCTCTTCCACATTGTGTGCATGGCGTAATTTTGTCCTTAGTCTTCACTGCTGCCGCCCTTACACTTTGTCCAGCTTGTGTTGTAAAGACCACTGCATTTTCTCGTTCATCTTGGGTTCGTGCAATATTACGGTGTCGTTCTTCTTGAATAATCATAGAATACACTCGCATCAAACTTGGTATCGGCTCCATGCTCAGAATATTTGATCTCACTGTCCCAAAGACCGCATCATCCAAACCCATCAAGAATTGATGGATTCTTTCGTTCTCTTGCTTTTTCATTAGTTCGGCCGTAATATTGCACTTGCATCCGCTACACTAACATACGGGTATCGGTTCATAACTCACTAGTGCATCCCACATCATCTTGAGTTGGCCATAGTACGAAACCACTGCTTGTCCCGCTTGTTTGCAATTTGCAATGTCTGCTTTCAATTGTTGAACCCGTGGTCCGTTTCCTATAGAAAATCTTTGTCGTAGGTCTTCCCACAAGTCTTTTACGTTCTCCATATATTTTATGGTAGAACGTAAACTTGGTTCAATCGTATTAAAAACCCATGCCACAAGCATGGAATTCACCATCCACCAATCTTCGATTTCTGATGAATCGTCACTCGGTCGAGTCACAGTTCCATCAATAAAGCCAAGCTTCTTTTTGGCTCTAAGTGCATTCCTCATAGAACTCGCCCACTCATCATAATTTTCTCCTCTCAATTGGACAGGAGAAATAATCATCCCCGGGTTGTCAGACGGATGCAACGTATAAGGAGATGCAATCGTCGAATCATTTCCGGAAATCGTTCCCTTCTTCTTGTCATCGTTGGCCGACATTCTCTTTTTTTTTTTTTTTTTTGTGATCGGAATGTTGGTTTGAAGGTATAGTGTTTTTGGTTGAATTTGTTTTCAAGGCTCTGGTACCATGAAAGAATGGGGCAAAAATAATCGTGTCTTCATTCCATAGATGTAAGGTATATATACATGTACACTTTCCATGATTCAAGGAGTGAATCTTGCCTATCCCATGATTCTAGCATAAATTATATACACATCTAATCAAATCATATATACACATCTAATAGAACAATATACACTACACACATAAAATATATATTCCTAATATAAAATATATCCTTGCCTAATACCAAATGGTATAAAATCCCTTTCTATTTAAAACCTTCAAAGACCGCCATAATTTTGAAATTTCGACTAAAACGACAAATATATTCGTATTTTTTAATGCATTTTGAAGACTTAATAATGAAATTCGAAGAAAAAGCAAAATATCCTAAATTTATGTTATTTGAAGGGTAAAAAATTAGTTGAAAAGTTTGTTGTTAAGATATATATCTTTTTCCCTAAAAAAAGTATTTCTAAATAATTTCCTTCCTGAAGGCTATATACTCAAACCGTTTTTTTGTTTGTATTAATTTAATACAAATAACATCATGATTTGTTTTGTTGCTAATATTTTTATATTTGTTGAAACTTACAATATAAAATAAATTTCTACACCACTTAATCAATTAAGCTTTTCGTGTAGAATAAAGTATAGGGAAGAACTTGATGTTTTTCATTGCACAAAGACTTTTCAAAGTAATTTTTACGTAAACTTCATATTTGTAATAATCTTTCACGATTATTTCTAATATGAGTACTATACTTTATTAGTATAATATTGTATTGATCTTTTATATACTTAATTTAGTTACCTAAACTGAAACTAACATGTTGTTTAATAATTCTTATGTTGAATTATTAAATTTTATAGGGGTCAAAACGCTATTTAAACCACAATAAGAAGTTAACTGAATTTAATTCCGTATATGTTAAGGCATAAGGCTATTAGAGATAACAAAAAAGAGTATAAAGTTATTTTTGTCCATTTAGGTAGGATTTACATAATTAAAAGATTATTTCGATGTTTTAATAATAGAAGGGTGTTTGTTTATATCACCCCTATAGTATAAGGAGGTAAAATGAATTTAACTCTAAATAAATTTCAGTAATTAAATATTATATAAAGTATATTGATATTACAATCAAAAAGCATTTCAATATTAGCTTATGAATTTTATTCACTTTTAGTAGTCATCTTTGTAAACTTCGACGGTAAGAAAAATTTATTAAATACTTTATTGAAAATTTTATGAGATTTTATATAAATTAAAATATATATATTATGCATAAAAAATTAGGCTAAACTCCAATTTCTCCTCCTGTGTTTTCGCGAAACAGCTAAAAACTCCCCTGTGTTTTAAAAATTGACGAAAATCCTCCCTCTATTTAATAAATTCAACAGAAAACCCCCTTTACGTTAAAAACTAACGGAAGGTGGGTGCACGCGTCTAAACTGCGTTTGGGCCTGATTTTTTGTGTGTTTTGATATTTTTTTGTCCTAAATTGACTAAATTGCCCCCATCATGTATCTAAAATTAGCATGTTCAATTTGACTTTTTTTTGAAGGATTCTTTTTGCAATTTCAGCTCTCCTAAAAATAAATAAATTTGTTCTTAAATATATTTTAATTAAATATTAAAATATCAAAAAATAAAAAAATTACATTATAAAGATTAATATACTAAATTTTATTTTTTGAATTTAGATGTCTACATGAATATAAATGTTAAGCAATTACAATAATCATAATTTATAAATTAATTTAAATTATATTTAGTTTAAATATTTTTATTAATTATATTATTTTCTATAAACAATATTTTATTAAAATTAGTATTATATGTATTTAAAATGTAAAAGAATCTAATATATATTATAGACAAAATGATTAATTAAATATCTAATAATTATTATATTATCTAAAAATAATCTTAATTAACTAAAAAATATATTTCATGAAAATGATTACGATAGTTAAAAAAGATTTTTTTTTTAAAAAAAAAACTGGGGGCGACGACAACGTTGTTGCCCATAGCTGGTCTAGGCGACGCCGACCCGTTGCCCTCTTTCTTTTGTCTGGTCGCCATTGCCTAGAGTTGATCTAGTTGACAACGTCTGCAAGCGCCGTCACTCTTATATGCGGGGGACGCCACCCCCGCCCCCATCTGTGAGGGTGGCGTCGCTGTCTCCCCATTTGCGGGGATGGCGTAAGGGGTGGGGAGGGGGGTGGGCTAGGCTAGGGGTAGGCAGCGGGGGTGGGGGTCGGTGGGAGTAGGGATTTTTATTTAATATTTATATATAAAATCATAATTTATTTATTTTTATAAATTTGAATTATTTATATATAAGTTAAATTAAATAATTTGTTGAATAGAGACCTTTCATTGTTTTAAAATCTAAGGATTGAGAGTAATTGATTCGATCTGACGGTCATTATATAATAAAGAAGACAAAACGGTCAATAAAATAAGAAAATAATATATAATTGAAAAGAACATAACGGTCATATGACAAAAAAGTTAATGCCGTTAAGTCAATTTAGCGGGAGAGGGGCAAGTAAGCTACGTTTAATAAAACAGAGGGGGCTTTCACCTATTTTTAAGACAGGTGTGAGTTTTTAGTTGAGTTTTTGAAACACAAGTGGGATTTTATGCTATTTAGCCAAAATTTATGCTTCACATGCAACGTGCGTACAATATCACTAGTACCTGAAAAAATGCGTACAATCGCCGGTTGTGACAGAATTAATTGAAGTACTAAAATAACTTGAAAATTCAAGTTAAAACATGCAAGCATTAAGGATTAAATGCATTTTTCATCCTATATATTTTGTATTTTAGCATTTAGCCTTTTATCTTTTTAGGATAGAAAATAAGTCTTGTAAGTTTTAAAATTTTGCGATTTTGGTCCTTTAGTCGCCAGAGTTTGCAAAATGTTGCCGCGACAAAGCATGTGCTCTGCACGTGCTTTTCAAATTTGGGCTTTTGTTCCCTTTAGTCAATTTCTGCCAGCATGGAAGTAAATTTTCGTCCTATATCTCTTTCACTTTGACATTTTAGCTCTTATCTTTCTAAGGTTGCAAGTAGGTCCTGTAACATTTTTATGCTTCGCGATTTTGATCCATTAAATTGACCAATGAGAGCAAAAACTCCAAACTAAAAAGCACGTGCGAGGTACATACTTTTCTCTTGGTAACATTCGCAAACTCCGACCACGGAAGGATCAAAATTGCTAAAAAATTAAAAAGTGACAGGATTTATTTGCTACTCCAGAAAATAAAGGCATAAAATGTCAAAATGACTAAGTTATTGGATTAAAAATTCATTTAAGCCCAAGCATTAATAGTAATAATACTTCCAGGTTCCACTATATAAGCAAGTTTTTTCATGAAATACTCCATTGCAAGGGTAAGCAACATCAATAAATATTAGTCTAAGTGTAAAAATGGGTTATTCTCTGCACAACATAGTAGTACTCTCCATTGCTCTTAATTCTTTTCGCAATTACAATTCCCTCTTCAATGGGTCACAAAGAAAAAAGAGTGGAGAAAGCCCCTGACCTTGAGAGATCTCTGTTTCGAGACCACGAAATCAGAAGATTTATGAAAAATCATCAACTCCAAGTTTAACAGATTCAAGGGGATAGATCATAGGGGTGTTTTAGTTGTCGTAATCGACTTGGCAATAGTAAAGATGATCCGGGATAGGAGGTCGAAGGTTGCAAGGGTTTCCAAGATACAGTATTGGGACATGAGAAAAGAACAGATCATTAGGCATGCTGGGAGGTCTCTAACTGAGACCCCCGATACTTGGTGTATTTGATGCTAGTGAACGTAAATAAATGTCTTGCCATAAATTAAGGATAATGAATGTATTTTATAGGGCTAAATATGCCCACTTGTCTGGTATACGTGGTATCATCTCCAATTATGTGCGGTCAGATTATCAACGACTCCGATCGCGGGTCATCTAGAGCAGGCCAGTGGACCGGGTCGGGGATCATTTATGTGATTTCCATGTGCATTTATTAATTATTCCCATCAAAAGGCTATGAAATCCACGACAGACTTCACTGGCTTTTTGAGCCAGTTTTTCATGATGATATGTTGAAGTTACGACGATATATACTGCTCCAACACCAATTCGACATTGGTAGTGTCCTTTTCCCAATAAACCTATCTAGAAAAGTAAAAAAGAGGAATTAGACTCTAACTTGAAAAATTATTCTAATACAATAATTAGATTAGTTTTCAAATAAATTTTGCTAAGACTTGTTTTGTACTGTAATTTTAAGTATCATTAATTAAAAAAATTAGAGTATAAATGTCTAATACTCAGGAGAAGAAAAATATTAGTTTTGATATTACTCTCACTAAAATCTTGGGGTTGATCAAGATAAGGTGACAAACTTCATTTTGGTTGGGAAAAAACAAAGTGTGAACCCATGATCTAATGGAGGGTAATAGAAATGGATTACTTAAACACCAATACACCCACAATACCTTCAAAATATTCCAAACATAGTCCTCAACAAATTTTGTCAAAACTTAATTTGATGATCGATGCTCTTTCTCTTTTCATGCTTATCTCTTACTAAGGTCAATTTTTGTTGTTATATTCGAATAAAAAGTTGCAAAACTCAATTATAATACTTCTACTTTAATTTGTAAAGACATGAAACATAGCAATGTGTTTTTTGCCAAACAAACTATTCCCATTGATAAAACCTAACTTAAATTAGGCCAAAAAATCTATAACCATGAAAGAGCTTGATTCAAACGCTCAATATAGAGCCCCCCTCATGGACTTTGTATTTGCAAACCGAGCTGACACTCCTAGCAAAATAAAGAAAGAAAACAAGAAAGAACAGAAGGCATGGCTGTCTTCAATACCTCCTTTGTGTTGATTCTCATATCAATTGTCTTCATGTCAATGGCACTAGCATCTGTAGGTCACAAATTGTCGGATACTGAGATAAAGAATTTGTGCTCCAAGACCAACAATCTTGGGGGCTGCTACAAACTCTTAAAGTTTGATCCTCGCACTACAAATGTGGATGCAAGAGGCCTTGCTGAAGTTTCAGTTGATTTGGCATCTAACAAGGCCAACAAAAACACATTCCCTTCTCAACTCCTTTGTTAACGCAACCAAGTGATTCTCTGGTTGAAAAATATATACAAGTTGTGCTCCAGCAATTATAATGATGTCATTCGTGATCTCCAAGCCGTTAAGAATTACTTACATTCAGGTGCTTACAAGAACATACATGTTCAAGTGAAGGATGCCTCTGAAGAAATCAAACAGTGCAAGAAAGTATATGGTGGAGCATCGAGCGATCGTGGCACACATAAAGAAGAAAAAATCATGAGTTTGATTTTATTCTCAGCATAGTTGAGGTTACATTGGACAATCTTAAGAACTTAGGAAATCGTGTGTGGAAACCACAATCCATTCATTTCATCTATATCTGTACTAGGTAACAACAAAGCGTTATGCGTGGTATGAAATGTTAGACTAGGTGACCATGTAAGTCAATTTTGGCAGGAATATGTAACCTATGTCTAGACAATTTCTGGTGTTTGATAAAAACATTTATGAATAAACAAGTGAAAATTCATATAGCAATACTTTGTTTACGTTCACTTATATCTGCATTTACATTTCTGTTGACTATGCAAACAAAGCCCACGGACTGATTTCGGGGGGACTGGGACTACGCTTGGAGGTAGGTCCATGAAATCAGTCTTACCGAATCAGTCCAGAAATCTCCAAGTCAAGGAATCCCGAAAATGGGTACCGAGATTCCCTTTGAGACTTGCACTAAGCATCTGCTGTCGTATTTCATCGACGGGTGACGAAGGTCGTCTAAGCAGTGTTAGTGGGTCAGCATGCTAGGAAGCAGCTGACTGAGGTGACTCGCGGGAACCGTCTTACGGAGGACCTTGAGTATGGTCAACAAGGTATGATGTGTATCCCGGTTCCAACGGTACAGGCCAAGTCCTTTGACTTGAGGACTGCTGAGTTCACCTGTGCATCAGGTCTGTATCTTAGATATGTGAGAGATTGCCAAAATACTCTTGAGTAGTCATAAGCCATGTCTATGCAGCTCGGGTGTACAGAGTGACAGTATTTTCCAAGAAAGGATCTGTCTCCTGTCAAAAGGTATTACAGTTGAGTCTCATGTACGCTCTGTGTCTTGTCCCTAAAATCTGTGGCCACAGTAATTGAATAGAATTGGAAGGTTTCCCTTGCGGCGTTTAGCAAGGACAGACCGACACTTAGGTCCAAAATGGGTACCTGCTTTTTCCGTGCCGCTAGACTCTAAGTGATGAGACCGAAGACAGAAGGACAAGTGTACTGTTAGAGCCTAAATGTTCATCCCCAATTATTTCACCTAGTCTCTAGTGTCATGGACCGTTGCTAGATGGCCACCCATGGTAACGGACGGATTCTAGGAATCCGACCAAGTCTAGCTGAAAGGTGAACCTAAAGAGTCACACACTATCCACACACACTTAGTATTTAATTTTGGAATTAAATATTGGAGTAAAGGAATGATTAAATTAGATTTAATCGGGTTCCTATTATTTTTTTTTCTTGGAGAAATTAATTCCTTCTATTGATAAAGGGAATTAAATTAATAAATAGGATTTATTAAAGGGTTGATTATGGGCTTAGAATAAATATTAATATTATTTATTATATTTATTTAGCCTTTTGGAATATTTAATGGGATTTAAATATTCCATTAAATTAAAATCAACGGTTGAGATGGAAAGGGAGATGGAAGCCTAGGATTTGTTTTGACTTAGACAAACAACTAGTTTGACTAGGACTTTGACTGTCAAAGTCACTAGACAAATTAGAGTTCTTAGAGTAGGAGTTTAAAGTGGATTAAACTCTCCTCTATAAATACCTCTAGCTTCCAACTTTTTGAAGGATGATGAAATTCCAACACACACATAACACACACATAATTTCGCCTCTCTCCCCTCTCTCTCGTCCGCCCTCTCTCTCTCCACTCTCCAAGAAAAAATATTTTCTAGTTCTTTTGTCTTGGAAACATTGAAACTTAGATGAATCAATACCGTTAATTGATAACGTGTTGTTGATTCATCCACTCCAAAATATACACTTGTTCGTTGCTAGCACGACGTGCAAGATACGTGGGTGGATCGTGTGGCCACGATTTGCGAGGGTTCTCAAGAACGAGATCTCGGTGCAAAAACGGGGAACAATGCGTGTTAACCGTTTTGAAGACGAAAACGACAATGGGTAGGTCTCGTTTTATTTTCGTCTCTCTTTATTTTCAACTCTATTGGCCTCCATGATTTCTTTACATGTTGTTTAATCATGAGATACACCAAACACCCGGGAATCTCAGGGTAGACTCCTTGAGCGTGTTCTTTTATTATTAAAAAGCATGCGTTAATTTTTGTATGTTATTTTATATCGCGCTTCCGCATTCGCGGCAATTCCCGGGACGATCCACCGATTTTCTTTCATGGTATCAGAGCCCGGTTCGGTGTATAGGCTAGGGTTTATGTGCGTTATAAGCATGAAACGTGAAATTGGCATATTTTTTATAAATCTTGATTTTCTTGATTTTAAAGCATGTCGTTTTTATTGCTTTTGATACGTGTGTATTTTCTGAATATTGGTATTTTTCTGTTTTTCTGGGAAACGGGGTGAAAAAAAAATTGAACGGGAAAACGAGAAACGACGCAGCCGGCCAGCCGGGAGGGCTGGCCCAGCGCGCAGCCGCGCGCTGCCGGCAGGACAGACGCCGCAGGTAGGGAAGCCTGCGCTCGCCCGCCCAGCCGGTCGCGCAGGCGCGCGCGCACGCAGACGAGGGTGTCTGCGCTGCGCGCAAGGCTGCGCGCCTGAGAGTTCCGTGCGCGACGGACTCTGGGGCAGTTGCCGCTAGGCCGCGCGCTCCCGGTAGGCGTGCCCAGTGCACGTCTGCGTGCGCACTGCGCATGGCGCGGTCGGCAGCCAGCAGGCCATGCGCGCGCGCGAGGTAAGGGAGCCTGCGCGCGCGACGACCTCCTGGAATGCCCGGGCCACGCGCGTGTTGCCAGCCAGGCGCGCGCGCACGCAGCAGGGGCCTGCGCTAGCGCGCGCAGGGGGCGGCAGGCTGAGCCTGCTGCCCTGTGCGCGCGCCGGCAGGCCGCTGCCGGCGGCTGCTGCTAGGGGTTTCAAAACCCTAGTAGTGTTTTCTTTTATTTTTTAATTATTTTCAGTTTTTAATTTTGATTAATTCTGAAAATTGTTTTGTGGTTCAATTATGCCTAATTTTCTAAAGACATTATTTTAGGAGTAAAATAAATTGGATTTGGAATCCCGGGGTTATTTTACTTAAAATAATGAGGAAAGGTTTTTCTAAAACGAGAAAATCTTATTACCAATATTTATGTTTTATTTTTCACACGTTACGCACATATTCATTATTATTTTTGAAATTTATGATTGGTGAATCATGTGTTGTGGTATATTGTAATTATATGTGGGATCATGTGATTATGTGTGTTGGATGGGAAATGGATGATCATGAGCCCTAGACCGAATGTATTGATTATTTTTATGTTGGGCCTGTGTGCCTCTTTTACTGCTTTCTCCTTCTCTCTTTCTAGTTGCCTTGGGGAATAATAAGGCATTCTACCTTCCTCCTTATGTACTCCCCGGTTTTTTGGCTGGGGGTTTCTTTTTTTTATATTGTAATGAGAGGTAGAATAGGAGTGAAGGTTTCTAATTTTGTAATGGTGGAGAAAGAAGGAAAGACCCCATGGAGAGCCCAGACGGGAGGTCCTTGGACTTTTCCATGAAGTGAGGAAAGAGAAAAGAGACCAAGGCCCATCAGCATGATGATTGGGTTACTATTAATGTAATAGTAATATAATACGGGACCAACCCTAGATTGACCATAGATCCACTGCGGGCTCAGGTCGAATAGGATTCGGGCTCGTGATCATCCAACAGCGTGGCGTGCTAGGCTTTAATTTTGATGTTTATGATGATGGATGAATGGGTTATTATTTATCATATAACTGCTATGGATGGTTTAATTTACGCATTATGTTGCATTGTGAATGTATATTATGAACTCGTCATCGTACTACTTTCACGTTGGTACCAATGTCAAAATATTAGACCCTAGACAAAGTGGATTTGAACTCTAGGAGTTTGTCCATGCCTTCCAATCCATGGCATAGGAGGAAGGCTCTTTGGTCAAATTAGCGTGGGTCTCACGAGTCGTGGCACGTTATTGTACTTAAAGGAAGCTGCACTATGTCATGAACGAATGGGTTGCTGTTACCTATCTCACGAGTCGTGGGGTACCAGTGGGTCTGTGGCCGTCGATTGGGTTGGGTCTAACGCCCAATTAACATGATTCGCTTGGAGTCCTCAGGATCATGTGAAAGGGTGAGGCAATAATCTTGGGAATCTCGTGGGAACGAGAATGGTATGGAATACCTCCCACAGGAATCTTTTTCATGGCGAATCGTAAAAAGCGGGGTATGGGAAAAATCGCTGTGGATCCCAAGCCCACTAGGAAAGGATTTCCCAAAAAATCATGTTTGAGAGTACTGTGTTTTCGTATAAATAGTGGGAGGATTAAATGACTAAAGTCCATGCATTTACTTATTTTATCAAACCACCGTCTTTTATTTTACTGCTGATCGCGCGCTGTTTTCTAAAAATGTAGATTTTAAAATGTCTAAGAACCCACTTTCTACCATTTCTTGAGACAAACAAATTCAATAGAACAAATTACAAACGACTTTGGTTGCGCAATCTCAGGATAGTCTAGATTACAAGAACCAAGGCTACGTCTATGGACGAGCCTCTCCCTAGGACCTTGCCGGAAGATCCACGCCAGAAGAACGTGAGACGTTCGAGACTTCATAAGGATAACCGGAAGGTCTGTAGCATCAACTTTTCGATGACCAATGAGATTCAGAAGCAATATAAAGGCTAGACGATGTCCCTTCCATATGGCTCGCCTTAAGGATCTGCTATGCAGTCCCGGACCGGCATACTAGGTATGTTGCAACCAAGGCATTCTTTTGGAACGAAAATGACAGAAGGATTCCTCTGTACAAGAGCACGGGGTTAAAATGCTTACCCTGGTGGAAAAGCTCGAGGACCTAAAGGCAGGTCTCGATAATGAAACGTACATAGATGTGATCCTTCAGTCACTCCCACCCTCCTTTGACCAATTTGGGCGTCAACTACAACATGAACGCACTTGAGAAGGGGCATTCATGAGTTGATCAATATGTTTGGTGCAACGAGGCAACGACTAAGAAGTCCACGCCTTCAGTATTTTTTGAGTGCTTCAACTTCAAATACGAAAGGCAAGGGTTTCACTGCCGGACGTTGGAAGAAGAAGAAAGGGAAGGGCAAGGCCGTCAAAGCAGCTACGAACACTAAGAGTGTTCCCATTGCCAAAGAGGGGAAAGGCAAAGGAAAGGGAAGGTTGTCTCCAAGCAACAGTCGAAGGCATATGACATATGTATCAACTGCCGTGAGAAAAGGCATTGGAAGAGAGAGTGCCCCAAACTCTTCTCGAACCAGGTATTTATGTGATTGAGGTTAATATGGTCACTAATTCTGCCTCTTGGGTATTAGATACCGGCTGTGGAGCTCACATTTGCATGACTTGCAGCGTTTGAAAAAGAAGCAGAAAACTGCGGTAACGTAGCAGGGACATGATCCTGAAGCTTGGGAATGGCAAGGCCATCTCGGCAGAAGCAGTAGGATCCGCCACTCTAGTGATTAGTGATAGTATTAGCATAGATTTAGAGCAAGTTTATTTTGTACCTAGTATGATTAAAAACATCATTTCCATTCCATTGTTGGACAATAGTGGTTATGAGTTTAGAATCAATAAAAATTTCTTTTATTGATGAGGTGTGGAATTGCTCACCTACTTGGTACATTGCATAACGGACTCTATATCATGCAACAAACGAATATCGTCCTCAATGCACAATACAAACAAAAATTAGATAATAACGGAACGCACGACTGTGGCACCCCTAGCTAGGTCACATATCCCAAGATAGGATGAAAAGGTTGGTAAGACTCAAAGAACCTAGAGGTTGGACTTGAGCGATCTAACCAACTTGTGAATCCTGTCTAAGAGGGAAAATTGTTGGAATAGGTGACCAGAAAGCCAATAGGTTTGGCAATTTGTAACCTATCCGACAACTTGATGTGAATGTAATATTATCATGTGATGAATAAGATGAGTATTCGTCACCAATGTACCTTCTTTGTTGCGCTCATCTACATTTGTTAAATACGGTGTTTAAACTTATATCGTAACAAAGCCCACAGACCATGGATAACAACTCGTTGCAGTTAGGCCACGCATGGATGGTGGTCATGAAACCAACTGATTAAGAGTTGGGTCTGAAACATTCCAAGTCGAGGACCTCGAGACAGGGCATCGAGAGTCCTATTGAGACTTGCGTCAAGAGTCGTGTTCATTGGATGAGTGCCGTGTTTCATCGGCGACAAGCGTGGGACGCCTACACGATCTTGATGGGTTGTCGACTTGGGTCGAGCCGACTGGACTGACCCGCGCGGGGATCATCATATGGAAGCCTTGGAGGCTTGGTCGGTATGATTGTTTTCCCCGGTCCGATAGTACGGAGTAATCCTCAGACTTGAGGGATCATGGCAGTCGCGTGCACAGGACGGCTGTATCTTGGATCTGGCGAGAGGTAATCATTCTGTAAGATGATTATCATAAGCCTTGTCCAGTGCAGTCGGAATGTTTTGTAGCGAGGACGGTGGATTCCAAGAAAGAGGATCCGTCCCCCTGTCAGTATGTGATAGAGGTATCTCCTATGCACTCGGAGACACGTTCATGCTTGTTTGAAGCTGTTGGCCACAGTGGTTGGTCGAACAGGGAATTTGGTTTCCTGTGTCGACGCAATGAAGCATACGTGGTCTCGAGTATTAAAGCATAGATGGTTAGTCAAGGATGGGAATCGACGCCCAATTCCATACCCTAGACTAAGGCCGGGAGACGGTAGACGTAGATCGTTACCCGTACGGAATCGGGCGCCTAAATGTTCACGCCAATTCACCTAGTCTCTAGTGCCATGGACCGTTGCTAGACGGCCACCCATGGTAACGGGCCCTTGTGGACACGGGCCCAAGTCTAGCTGAGGGTGAACCTAAAGGGTCACACACCAAATCACCGAGGAGATTGAGAGCTCGACTTGGAGTCAATCTCGAAGATAAATAAGAGTAATTGGATTACTTAAGGGAAAGTCCATGATGGACGGGCCGGATATTATATCGGGCTTTCATTTAATCGGTAAATTGGATTTTCGATTAAATATGGAAAGTGGATGTTGAGACTTTGGATCTTTTAATTGGATTAAAAGATCAACGGGAATAATTTAATGGACATTAAATTGAATTTAATATTGGGTTCATCGTAATTGGATTACGATAAAACCCGGTCCGTTAAATCATACCCGAGAGGAGAAATAATTCCTAAATTTGGAATGGGAAAAAGTTGGACTTCTTTCCTTAATTAAACATGGCCGACACGCTCCCTTGGAGGAAGCAAAAATCAGCCATGTTTCATGCTAGGTGGTATTGTGACTTATCTCTTTTTGCGAAAGAGACAAAATCAACTCCAATCAAGCTCTTCCCTTTTGGTATGATTGATCATACCATAAATTTTGGTAGGCTTGATTGAAGAATTGATGGTGATTGATTGGAATGAATCTAGACATCCTTGGATGAACCTAGACACATTCCAATAATCACATTAATTATGTATATATATTAGAATATACAACACCAAGCACAAGTGATTCATTATTCATCTTTTCTAGGAAAAAGAGAAGACAAAAATCCTCTCCTCTCTCTCAAAATTTCGTGCTCCCTCCCTCTCTCACACTTGTGTTCTTCACTTGATTTTGAATCAAGAAGAAGAACAAAGTAAGTTTAAGAGAACACTAATTCATAGTGTTCTTCTCTTAAACCGATTCCTTCCTTAACCCGTTCTTTTCTAGCAAGAAGAACGTGTGTTTTTTCCGGTGTGGTGTGGATCACCTTTGGAGAATCCATACGTTTGGATTTCGTGAGCATTCCGGAGAAGGAACAACGCTAGTAGCCAGGAGCATACGCTAAACAATCAAAGGTAACGGTTTATTACGCTTTGATTGATTTCATTTATATATCTATGCCCTATGTGTTTAAATATATATTTTAATATTTACACATTCTACATCGAACGCCCGGTTGAGCACCCAAGGGTACACCCCTTGGGATTCGCGTATTTTGAATTTGATTTAAATTTACGCACTTTCCACGCTTTCTCGCTTCCGCTCGCGCTCCCGGGCGGATCCGCTTGTCCTTCAAAAATGACCAAGAAGCCCTTTGTAGGACAAAGCACGCTTGGCCACAGGTCTGTTGGACTTGGTCCATACAGACGTATGTGGGCCACTAAGGATGCAAGCTCGAGGTGGGTTTTTCCTACTTCATAACCTTTACCGATGATCATTCACGGTATGGTTATGTTTACCTGATGAGGTACAAGTATGAAGCTCTTGAGGGGTTTAAAGAATTCAGACTTGAAGTGGAGAACCAAACCAACTGCAAAATTAAAGTCCTATGGTCAGACCGAGGCGGTGAATACCTTAGTACGGAGTTCCTAGATTATCTAAAAGAACATGTATAATATCAGAATGGACACCTCCAGGAACACCACAGTTAAAATGGTGTCTCTGAAAGGAGGAATCGAACCCTGTTGGACATGGTTCGGTCCATGATGAGTTTCACCAAACTGCCCTTATTCTTTTGGGGCTATGCACTAGAAACGACGGCCAAGTTGTTGAATTTGGCGCCTACTAGTACATTAACCCAAGCGCCATATGAAATATGGCACGCGCAAAGCTTGCGTCCTACAACTACTTGAAGTGTGGGGGTAGCCCCGCATACGTCAAGAGGTTAGTGGGAGATAAGTTAGAATCCAGGTCTAGCTTATGCAGGTTCATTGGATACCCTAAAGAAACTGCGGGTTATTATTTTTTATGACCCCTTGGAACAAAAGGTCTTTGTTTCAAGAAATGCAGTATTCGTGGAGCAAGGCTTCCCGGAGGATATCCAACCTGATGAGCTGATCCTTGTGGAATCAAGTGATGGAATCCAGCCATCAGAGGTAGCCACGGAACCCTCACTTAGAGGATTCAGGATAGACAGCCGAAAGGGCTGCAAAACCTCGAGAGGTCCAACATGCTAGGCATGAAGGACAGCCTCAGGAACAGCCAGCCCCGTTCCTGAACCACCGGCTCCGATACAGTCAGCGCCCACAGTCACCACTGACGTTCCCGTTCTCCGTAGGTCCACTAGAGAGTCCAGAGCTCCAGTGAGATATGGCTTTCTAGGTGCGACCGATCTTTTGGATAACGATCCTAAGACTTATGGAGAAGAGATGTCAGACATCGACTCCGGGAAATGCTTGAGGCCATGAAAGCCAAAATGGACTCCATGAGCGAGAACCAAGTCTGGAGTCTTGTAGATCCACCGAAAGGTGTTAAGCCAGTGGGCTATAAGTGGGTCTACAAGCGCAAAACTTGGCGTTGATGGAGAAGTCACAACTTTAAGGCTAGGCTTGTAGCTAAGGGATACGCTCAATGACCGGGGTCAATTTTGAGGATACCTACTCGCCAGTAGCCATGGCTAAGTCCATTTGGATCCTGCTCGCCATAGCAGCATGGTATGACTATGAGATATGGCAGATGGATGTGAAAACGGCCTTCCTCAACGGTTTCGTTGAAGAAGATATCTATATGGATCAGCCGGAGGTTTCACGGTCACTGGAGAAGAACAGAAAGTCTGTCGTCTCCAGAAGTCCATCTATGGCCTCAAACAAGCCTCCCAAAGTTGGAACACTCGCTTTGACGAAGTAATACGGGGTATGACTTCATCAAAAAATGAATCCGACCCTTGTGTATACAAGAAGGTCAGTGGGAGCTCAATTGTGTTCCTAGTGCTTTATGTGGATGACATTCTGCTCATTGGTAATGACGTTAGAATGTTAGGAAACACAAAAGCATGGTTGTCAATCCAGTTTTCCATGAAGGACTTGGGTGAAGCCTCCTACATCCTAGGCATCCAGATTGTCAGGGACAGATCTAAAAGGGTGTTAGGACTCACCCAAAACTCGTATATGGAGAAAGTCCTAAAGAGATATCGAATGGACAACTCCAAACGAGGATTCCTTCCCATGAGGCATGGGGTCAAGTTGTCCAAGAAGCAGTCCCCACAGACTGATGAGGAACTTGAAAGGATGAAAGTCATCCCCTATGCTTCTGCCGTAGGTAGCATCCAATATGCGGTCCACTGCACTAGACCTGATATTGCATACGCTTTGAGCGTAACAAGCAAAATATCAGTCCTGCGTAGGAGAGGCACATTGGAATGCTGCTAAGGGCATCCTTAAGTACCTAAGGAGGACTAAGGAAAATGTTCCTAGTCTATGGCAATGGAGAACTAATTCTGGAAGGCTTTAAGCGACGCTAGCTTCCAGTCTGATGACGATGATGCCAAAGTCTCAATCGGGGTACGTATTCAAACTCAATGGAGGAGTAGTAGCTTGGAAAAGTTCCAAGCAAGCAACCATTGCTGACTCCACCACAGAGGCTGAATACATAGCAGCTTCAGAAGCTGCTAAGGAAGCGGTTTGGATGAGAAACTACATCCAAGAGTTGGATGTGGTGCCTAGCATCGTCGAGCCCGTTGTCATCTTCTGTGATAACAACGGAGCAATAGCGCAAGCAAAGGAACCGAGATCTCATCATCGTTCCAAACACATTCTTAGACGCTACCATCTTCTTAGAGAAATGGTAGGAAGAGGTGACGTCCGGATGGACCGAGTCAACTCAGCAGACAACACAGCAGATCCGCTGACAAGCCTATGTCGGCAGAGCGCTCATACGCAACATCTTGAGAAGATGGGGAATTAGACATATGGGCAATTGGCTTTAAAGGTCAAGTGGGAGATAGTTAGAATAGGTGACCATGTAAGCCAATTTTGGCAGGATTATGTAACCTATGTCTAGACAATTTCTGGTGTTTGATAAAAATATTTTATGAATAAAGAAGTGAAAATTCATATGGCAATACTTTGCCTACGTTCACTTATATCTGCATTTACATTTCTATTCACTACACAAACAAAGCACACGGACTGAGAATCGATTTCGGGGACTGGGACTACGCTTGGAGGTAGGTCCATGAAATCAGTCTTACCGAATCAGTCCAAAAATCTCCAAGTCAAGGAATCCTGAAAATGGGTACCGGGATTCCCTTTGAGACTTGCACTAAGCATCTGCTGTCGTATTTCATCGACGGGTGACGAAGGTCGTCTAAGCAGTGCTAGTGGGTCAGCATGCTAGGAAGCAGCTGACTGAGGTGACTCGCGGGAACCGTCTTACGGAGGACCTTGAGTATGGTCAGCAAGGTATGACGTGGATTCCCGGTTCCAACGGTACAGGCCAAGTCCTTTGACTTGAGGAACTGCTTAGTTCACCTGTGCATCAGGTCTGTATCTTAGATATGGTGAGAGATTGCCAAAATACTCTTGAGTAGTCATAAGCCATGTCTATGCAGCTGGGGTATACAGAGTGACAGTATTTTCCAATAAAGGATCTGTCTCCTGTCAAAAGGTATTGACAGTTGAGTCTCATGTACGCTCTGTGTCTTGTCCCTAAAATCTGTTGCCACAGTAACTGAACAGAAGGGAAGGTTTCCCTTGCGGCGTTTAGTAAGGACAGACCGACACTTAGGTCCAAAATGGGTACCTGCTTTTTCCGTGCCCTAAACTCTAAGTGATGAGACCGAAGATAGAAGGACAAGTGTACTGTTAGAGCCTAAATGTTCATCTCCAATTTTTTCACCTAGTCTCTAGTGCCATGGACCGTTGCTAGATGGCCACCCATGGTAACGGACGGATTCTAGGAATCCGACCAAGTCTAGCTTAAAGGTGAACCTAAAGAGTCCACACACTATCCACACACACTTAGTATTTAATTTGGAATTAAAATATTGGAGTAAAGAAATTATTTAAATTAGATTTAATCGGGTCCTAATATTTTCTTGGAGAAATTAATTCCTTCTATTTGATAAGGGAATTAAATTATTTAATGGCTTAGAATAAAATATTAATATTTATTTATTATATTAATTTTTAGCCTTTTAGAATATTTAATGGGATTTAAATATTTCATTAAATTAAAATCAACAGTTGAGATGGAAAGGGGAGATGGAAGGCTAGGATTTGTTTGACTAGGTCAAACACTAGTTTGACTAGGACTTTTGACTAGGTCAAAGTCCTAGACAAATTAGAGTTCTTTAGAGTAGGAGTTTAAAGAGGATTAAACTCCTCCTCTATAAATACCTCTAGCTTCCAACTTTTTTGAAGGATGATGAAATTCCAACACACACACAACACACACATAATTTCGGCCTCTCTCCCCTCTCTCTCGTCCGTTCCCTCTCTCTCTCCACTCTCCAAGAAAAAATATTTTTTAGTTCTTTTGTTCTTGGAACATTAGAACTTAGATGAATCAATACCGTTTGATAACGTGTTGTTGATTCATCCACTCCAAAATATACACTTGTTCGTTGCTAGCACGACGTGCAAGATACGTGGGTGGATCGTGTGTCACGATTTGGAGGGTCTCAAGAACGAGATCTCGGTGCAAAACGGGGAATAACGCGTGTAGCCGTTGAAGAAGAAAACGACAACGGGTAGGTCTCGTTTTATTTTTCGTCTCTCTTTATTTTCAACTCCATGGCCTCCATGATTTTCTTTACATGTTGTTTTAATCATGAGATACACCGAACACCCGGGAAATCTCAAGGGTACACCCCTTGAGCGTGTTCTTTTATTATTAAAAGCATGCTTTAATTTTTGTATGTTATTTTATATCGCGCTTCTGCATTCGCGCAATTCCCAGGACGATCCACCGAATTCTTTCATGAAATGCCCAGGAAGTTATGCATTTAAATGCAGTGACAACAGGTTATCTATTGACCCTATGAAAATAAATTTACAAATTCGTAGAATGTGAATATCGCATTTTCCCACAACACTACAAAATTGAACTCCGGTATAACAAAGGCACAAAGATCATACACTAACATAAGGAACACCGAAGTATAAGAAACGAGAATAGACTTAAAACATGAAGCTGTAGACATCCAACATTTTAGTAATCCCTTCCTATTTTCATCGAGTTAAAACTTTGCTTCCGCAGTCGAAGAAGATAAAGGGAACGTTTCGAAGAACTATTCCCTCAGATCACATAGTATTGTAGTATTTTTTATACTAATTTAAATTATGGTGTAATAATTTTTTTATCTTTATAAAACCATTTTATATTACATTAAAGTGTTTCATATATTTTTTTATAATATTTCAAATCCTAAAAGTTCATAAGTTTAAATAAAAATGCATATTAATTCTATCGTGTTATTTAATTTCCCCTAAAATTGACATCAAACTCCAACTAATTCCCTAATTGAGTACAGTGAAAAATCAATATAGACACCATATATTTCCAAAATTCCCAACTTAAAAACTCAAATAATCCACAAATATATTCAATATATACAACCATATGTTTTTCAAAAATTCAAATAATCGACAAAAATTCACTAATTCAACATATATATAACATTATATTTTCAAAATTTCTAAAATCAAAAATTCAACTATCCACAAATAATATATTCAATATATATAGCAATATATTTTCAACATGAGCTCTAAAACAAAAAGATTCAGACCCATATCATTCAAAGCATAATTGTACAGATCAAAGCACCGCACGAACACAAATCCCAAGAAACAAAAATAAATTAAAATCCAAAACAACGCCCAATAAAAAGGAAGAGAAACAAACACACATACACAAATACTTCATAAATAATTAGTGGGTTGTGAGCCTTACCAAGCAGTCATCATCAAAACTACTAAAAGCTGGCGATGAAAAGTAGGCTGAAGAAAAGACAGGGGTGTTAGTGAGAGGCGGGCTGAGAGAAAGCAACAATGCGGGACGATGACGGGTTGGGGGTAATGGTGGTGTTGGGGAGAGAGAGAGAAGAGAGAGAGAGAGAGAGTAGTGGTGTCGATGGGGAAATAGAGAGAGGGAGATAGGGGGAAATGGGGAGAATGGGGAGAAAGGGACAGAAGAAGAAAAGGGAGTGAGAGGAAAAACTGCTAAGCTAGGCTTATATATAAAAATTTCTGCTCGTGGAAAATAAAATTAAAAAAATAGGCCACCTAAATTGTTAGTACATAAAGTGTTTGCGATGGTTTGTCTGTCAGAAAATCCATCACAAAATAATATCAAAATGAAATCATTTCTAAAGCCCGCCGCAAAAACTTTTGCCTCAGCTATGGTGTTTACCACAATTTTTGCAACAGGCATTCTGAATTTTATTTTGCTCCAATTTTTTATTATTCCGCCAAAGTCTAATAATTTGGTGATGGGTGTTGCGACGGTTGTGTGACAGAAACACCTTAAAAAAATAAAATAAAAAAGACGTCGTTTAGATTTTCATCATAGAGTCTGTCCTGAAAAACAAAAAATTGTCGCTAATTTTATTGCATATTTATTTTTAAAAAATTTGAAAAAAAATAAAATTACCGTTTCGAACGCTTAAGTGATTGTAGAAAGTAAAAAATTTGTAATAAAAACATTGAATAACATATAAAAATAACTATTGTTATTTTCATACATTTACGGTGTTTCATAAATAAATTTTTATAATTGTAGGTACTGTACTGATCTTACTGTGATCATTTGTCGTTGTAGTGCATGATTCGAAACCAGACCATTAAAATATGATCAAGCTGATACCATTTACTTGGGTTTGAAGTTGAAAAAATTCGATTAACAGATGTAGAGATATTGTATCCGGAAACTAAGACTAGTTTTCAAGACGACATCTGCGACAAAAATTTGAGACATTGCCAAAGCCCGTCGTAAAATGTTTAATTCTCTTTTAAATTTCTCTCAATTTTTTTTACTTTGCAATGGGTTTTACCACTGTTTTTTTGCAACGGACATTTTGAAATTTATATCTCTATAAAAATATATTATTCCGCCAAAATATAAAAATCTTGCGACGAGGTCTGCGATAGATTTTTAAAAAAACCATCCGTCACAATTTTTAAAAAAGATAGTTTTCTTGGGACAAAAATGTGATTACGATTGGTCTTTGCCAGAGGTTGCAAAGTCAACCCATCTTTCGGACGCATTTGGGACGGACTTTTACGATGGGCTTAATTTGTCGCAAATTTTGTAATAGGATTTACGACGGGTTACCGACGGGCAATAGACAACCGTAGGAAATGCTAAAAAATTATCGGAAATTTCCTATGCCCGTCAAATAATGTCTTGAATTTGGGACCAGAATATTCCATTGCAAAAAGCCAATCAGAATTCGTAGACGGCAAAAAATTGTGACGGGCTTTCCGACTGTCATAGACGAGACTGACTCTCCGACGTTTTCTGCAATGACATATCCCTAAAAAAATTGAATTCTTTTTTCCCGACACCAGATAATGTCATCCATCACAAGTTTGTCTCCAATTCCATTGCTCGTAGGGACAGAATTGTTCCATCGCAAAAAATCCATCCCAAAAACATATTTTCTTGTTGTGGGCGTAACGCTATAGATATGACAAAAAAGAAGTATAATGCTATTTTTGTCCATTTAGGTAGAATTTACATAGTTAAAAAAATTATATGAAAGTCTAATAGTAGAGGGGTGTTTTTTGATATCACTCTAGTACAAGGAGGTGAAATGAATTTAACCCTAAATATTTTTTAGTGCATAAATATTTATAAAAAATTATATTAATATTACGATCAAAAGCATTTCAAATTTAGCTTTATTAACTTTTAGTAGTCATCTTTGTAAGCTTCTATTGTAAAAAAAAATATATTAAGTAAATTTATTGAATTTTTCAAATGAGATTTTTAATAAATTGAATATATATTTTTAAAAAAATATTTATGCTTCACTGACAAGCTGCATTCATTTTATTAGTCCCTAAAAAGGGGAAACATTTACGGCAACTTTGATAGAATTAACTGAAGTACTAAATAAGCTGAAAACTGAAGTTAGAACATGCAAGCATTAAATACTACTTGTTAATGATACTTCCAGTTCCGACTATATAAACAAGCCTTTTGATAAAATACTCCATTGTAAGAGAAGCAACATAAAAAAATATTAGTATAAGTGTCAAAATAGGTTATTCTCTGCACAACATTGTAGTATCTCTTCATTGCTCTTAATTATGTTCGTAATTATATTCATGGTTCAAAATATCGGCTGATTTCCGCGATGATATTGGCCAAATACGTATCCGTAATCGGTCGGTTGCTAATCCGATAATAACCCCCCATAACCCTATATTATCCGAGATTGCTTTGTACTGCCGATAACATCCGATAGCATTCGATATTATCGACGGATTACAATGATAATATTGCATGTATCCAATAATATCGTCAATAATATCTAATGATATCGGCGATATTATGAGTCTGAGGAACTTTAATTGTTAATGGTGGTTGGGTACAAAGGGAAGATGGAAACAAAGCTGTCGATGAGAACCATGCTGATTTGCAAGTTTTTGATTCTATTAGTTTAAAGATTGCAAGCAGAGGATGTGAGAAACTTTTTGATGCTTGTATTTGCAAGTATTTAACTATCCTGTCATTGAAGCAATATTAGATAAAGAAAAATGTATGATGAAATTTTATCATTTAAAGCGAGACGCTGACAAAGTGGCCTAAGTTGTTGAATCTTGCTGAAGAAAAGCGAGAAGAAAGCTTGAGTGTCAGTCATGCGTATGTACTTCTAGCTTAGGGGTTGAAGTAGTGATTCTTGGCATTTAAAAAGTAGATTCAAGAACGAAAAAGGTTGAAACAAATAATAAAAAGTGTAGCAATTTTTTTGGATTAAATTAAACTCTCGTAACTATGAAGTATTGATAGCTCCCCTTAAACAAAACGAGTCATCAAACTTTAGTGCATGATGCAAGTTATGTTTGATATGATAAAAACTTTTGGTTTGTAATATTATATGGTAATAGGTGGAATACTTAAATATTTTTTTATAGTTTTTATTACTTTTTACAAAAATTTTTAAGGCATCGTATATAACACATTTACTTCGTATCGCCAGATAATATTTTCGATACGCGGCGACCGATGTGAAACAATTACCCGACGATATTATCGCTGATACCACGACTTTGAATCATATTAAGCATATTCAACAAGATGGATCATAGGGGTGTTTTAGGTGTTGTAATCGACGTGGCAATAGAAAAAAAGGCAATGAAATTCACGACAGACATAACCAGCTTTTCGAGGTAGCTAGTTTGATGATAAGTTGAAGTACGACTATATATACTGCTCCAAACAATTACAAGCGATGCCATCCGAAACCTAAATTTGGCGAAGAGAAGCTTGGATCCCAATGGTTATTGGAATCTCCGCATTCGGACAGATGACACTTTACAAGAACTCCAGAGTTATAGCCATGAATATGACAGGAGTCAATCGACCCAAAACATATTAGGAACAGGCATAAGGAATTCAGAGTTTAAATTGAAATTGTTAAGGTTGCCACTAACAATTTGCCGAGAGAAGATGATCAACACTACAACCAATTCGACATTGGTAGTGTCCTTTTCCTAATAAATCTATCTAGAGAAGTAAACAGGAGGAATTGGACTCTGACTAGAAAAATTATTCTAATGCAATAATGATTGTTTTCAAAATGAATTTATTAGGATTTGTTTTTGTACTGCAATTTTTGAATTTAATTAATTAAAAATATAGAGTAATATTACTCCCACTAAAATCTTGGGGTGATCTAGATAGAGATGACAAACTTCATTTTGGTGGGACTATAAAGGAAACAAAGGTGTGAACCCATGACTAAATGGAGTATGGATGATTACTTAAACATCAATACCCCACACAATAACCTTCAAAATATGCAAAACAATAGTCCTCAACAATTTTGTCAAACATTAATTATGATGATTGTGCTCGTTCTCTTTCATTTTATCTCTTACTAAGTTCATTTTTTCGTTGTTATATTTGAATAAAAAGTTGCAAAAATCAATTAATACTTCTAATTTAATTTGCGAAAACAAAAAAACTATAGCAATGTATTTTTGCCAAACAAACTAATTTCCATTAATAAAACCTAGCTAAAGTTTGGCAAAAAAAATCTATAATCATGAAAGAGCTTAGTTCAGCGTTCATTTAAGAGTCCCTCCATGGACTTTGGTATTTTCAAACTGAGGCAATACACTCCTAGCAAAATAAAGAATAAAGCAAGAAAGAAGAAAACATGGATGTCTTCAATACCTCATTTGTGTTGATTCTCATATCAATTATCTTCATGTCAATGGCACCAAGCATAAAATAGGTCACAAATTGACGGATACCGAGATAAAGAATCTGTGCTCCAAGACCAGCAATCCTGGGGGCTACTATAAACTCTTAAAAAAGTCTGATCCTCGCACTTACAAATGTGGATGCAAGAGGCCTTGCTGGAGTTTCAGTTGATTTGGCATCTAACAAGGCCAACAAAACACATTCCCTTCTCAACTCCTTTGTCAACGCAAGTCATGATTCTCGGTTGAAAAATATATACAAGTTGTGCTCCAGCAATTACAATGATGTCATTCGTGATCTCAAAGTTGTTAAGAATTACTTACATTCAGGTGCATATAAGAACATACATGTTTAAGTAAAGGATGCCTCTAAAGAAATCAAACAGTGCAAGAAAGTGTATAGTGGCGCATCTAGCGATCATGCACACATAAAGAAGAAAAATCATGAGTTTGAATTTCTTCTCAGCATAGTTGAAGTTACATTGGACAATCTAAACAAGAACTAGGGAATTGTGTGGGAAATCATAGTCCGTTCATTCATCTTTATCCATATCTATGTTTATACTAGGGAACAACACCACACACTGTGCGCGGCCGTGAAATGCCCCGGAAGTTATGCATTTAAATAGAGGAATAACATGATATCTACCGATCCTATTAAAATAAAATTTATAAATTCATAGAATGTGAATATCACATTTTCCCATAATACTGCGCACCTAAACTCCGGTATACCAAAGGCACAAACATCATAACACTAACCTACGCAACAACCGAAGTATAAAAAAATGAGAATAGACTTAAAAACTGATTCCCTAGACATCCAACATTTAGTAATTCCTGCCTATTTCTCTCGAATTACAGTTTATTTCTGTAATCAAAGAAGATGAAGCGAACATTTTGAAGAACTATGCGTTTTCTTCGTGTCCAGTAAAAACTAGAATAAAAAAACAATAGCATGACAACAAAATACAAAAGAGCAAATGCAGGAAACCCAATATCACATTCTTTTTTTTTTATAGTTCTTTTCTTGAAGACTCAATAAATGAACTAATGGCTACTCTACCATCTTAATTCTTGGCGCTAAATTCTCAAGCCCGCTTTTATAAGTTTGAGCTCCGCTATTGGGCTCCAGTGTTTTCAATCTTGGTTGAAGATTTGATGTTTTTGGAAAATTATAATTTAAATAATGAAGTCGAATACACGACATTTGTTTGCACCAAAAAAGACCTCGAAATATGTATAATGTGAATGAATATCACATATTTGCTTTGTATTACAAAATGGAAATCCGGAACACTAAAACTGCATTTAACAATGTTTGTTCCTCGTTATTCTATCCAGACATAAAAATATATCAAATGCTGATTAAGTATATCAATAATTTTTAACTTGAAAAATACATGGACCGCAAACAATATACACTAAAATGCCCAAAACATTAAGTAAAGCAATCAACAGACTAATGCACAAGAACAATTGCATGAATAGCGCGCGTGCCACTGAGGAAAAACAAAGTTTCTTTTTTTCTTCAGAATTGTTAAGTAAAATAAACCATAAATTAAAAAATAAAAAAAAATAGTTTGTACAAATAGTGCGTGTGCGGGGCTTCGGAACAATTTTCTTTATCATAATTCAAAAGAAAAGCAAAATTGAAATTAGCATTGTGCGTGCCAACCACAAGAAGTGCTATTAATTAAGAATAAAAAGTAATTATTAATAGAAAAAACAAATTAAACTGGTGCCACACAAATACGATGTACCCATTTGGTGTACATCGAATTAATTCAAGACACGAGTAAGATGCACAAGCACACAAAATGGTGAATTATAAAAGTAGACATCAGTACTTAATATTTTGTGTTCAACTGCTTCAAAAATAATCTATGCTGGATTAATTGCTTTATTAATTTTCGTAGACTTTTGGGACACATAGAGTTCCCAGAACAACCATACAACAAAGAACCAAATTTATATAGTTTAGCATCTGTACACTAAAGCCAAACAAGCAAAACATCTATCGAATGTACGAGATTAGTCCTTGGACTTGAGGAACCATGACAGTCACATGTATATAATGACTGTATCTTGGATTTTGGCAAACAAACGACCGTATCGTGAGATATCATCATTATAAAAGCTTTATTCGGTTTTGCAGTCAGAATATGTAGTGAGGACGGTGGGTTCTAAGATAGAATCCCTCCCCCGTCAGTATCGTAATAACAATATCTCCTATATGCTCTGAGACTCATATAAGCTCTGAAAATCTGTGGCCATAGTGACTGCTTGAATGAATAGGTTTTTCGTGTTGATCAGTAAAGTAATGAGGTCTCAAGTATTAAGTATAGACGCCTAGTCCAGGATGAAAACCGACCCCCAATTCCATACCCTAAACTATGGCTAAGAGATGGTAGATGGAAGAACCGTACTCGTATGTACTCAGGAGCCTAAATGTTCACACCATTTATTCACCTAGTCTCTAGTGTCATGGATTGTTTCTAAACGGCCACCCATGGTAATGGGCATTTTGGGTTATAGGTTAATTGAAAAATAATTAATTAAATTGGATTCAATTAATTTATGTTGGACAGTGGCTCAAGTCTGGCTGAAGGTAAACCTAAAGAGTCACACACAATTCACTGGACTTGAAAGGAATTAATTCCTGAAAAAACGGAAGAAATTTAATTAGATTAAATTATTTTAGAGATCATAGGTGATTGGATTATTTATGAGAATAGTCCATGGGTTGGATTTCCCAAAGTTTAATTAACTGGATTAATTAAATTTTGGGTTTAGCCTTTATAAATTAATTGGATTAATTTATTGACTCGATTTAATTTATAAATTTCATTTATAAATTAAAGAGAGTGGGCTTGGGTCTTTTAATTGGATTAAAAGACATGGAGGTTTTAGAGATGGGCTTAGTATTAAATTAGATTTCATTAAATAAATACATTGGACCTTGGGTATTATTTAGTTTAAATTGAGCCCGGTCCACTAGAACCTAGCCCAGGATCCTATTTGACCTACAATAGGTTAAGGAACAATTGGATTCTTCCTTAGAGTAAGTATCCATCGAGGGGGGTCAAGGAAGGGCTGATTTTCGGCTATGATGAGTTCTAGTTGGGATGGAAGTTACCTAGAGTTGGGGGCTGATATTCCCTATGGTACCTACAAAAGTATTTAGATTTAGGAAGTTGGGGTCCTTCCTTGGCGCCCTTGGGGCCATTGCAGAGCAGGATGTGATCTATGGCCATTAGCATCCGTGTTGGATGGTGATCAGCGGGGTGTAATACTCGTTCTTTGGATCGAGGGGTTGAACAGTCCTCTAGGTTTTTCCCTACTCTTACGGATGGAGGAGGCATGTTCGTCCCTCCTTTTGTCCTTGCTGTCCCCCTTCTTGACCAGCGAGCATCTTTTAGATTTATATACTTCTCTACTCGAGCTAAGACTTCATGAAAATTACTTTCAGATTTCTTCGCCAAGGATTGGAAGAGGGGACCCCATCCGGAGGCCTTTGGTGAAAGCACTGACCAACACCTCCTGATAGGTAGTAGGGACTCTAGTATTGCATTGTTGAAGTGCTGGACATATGTCCTCAAGGTTTCCTTTTCCTCCCGTTTGAGCCCGAAAAGGCTAATGACCGATTTTCAGTACTTCTTGCTGCTGGCAAATTGGTACAAGAAAAGGGAACTAAACTCTGCAAAAGATCTTACTGATCTAGCTGGAAGCTGGTTGAACCATTGTTGAGCAGAATCGATTAGTGCAGTAAGAAAAACACGACATTTAATACCATCAGTATACCTGTGCAACAAGGCTGCATTTTCGAACTTATGCATATGCTCAGCAGGATCTGTGTTGCCATTATAAGCAGGTACATGTGTAGGTGGCCTGAAATGAGTAGGGAGCTGTTAAGCCATGATGTTGACGCTGAAGGGAATGCCTCGCTCAGTAGGTAAGCCCTCATTTCTTACCTCTTGGCGGAGTTCCACCACATATTTTCTGAGAGAATGCCAGTACTCGGGGGGATCCTGAGATGCTGGGCCTTTGTTCGTGGAAAGCAGGTGCAGGATCGCCTTGTTGTGGTGCAGTGCGGATCGACAGATTAGCACCCAGCTCCTGTTGAGGGGATTGTCCTGCTCTGCTGGCTGGGATGCCTCAAAGCGCTGAATGGATGGTCGCCATGATAAATTGTCAAACTTTCTCATAGATGAGTGGTTTGGCAGTAGCAAGTAAGGTCGTAGGGTCGAGGGCAAGAGCTGGGCGTTGAGTCCTTCCAGTGTTTGCTCCTGGGATGGACCAGCAGATCCTGCTGCAGTAGGGAGGGACGTTTTTCCCTTGAAAGAACTGTTATTGCCACCATTATTTGAACTTGCCATTTCTCCACATCAAAGCTCAAGTTTCCGACAGACGGCGCCAATGATGCGTACCGGGATTCAGCAACGCCACAAAAAATCGAGTGACTTTCACGAAAATCCCAAGATTGAAGGGGGGACAAACCTGCAATTAGGGCTTCGCACTCTGATGCTTAAGTCAGTAATTTTCTACTGAATGAAATAGATGGGAAAACTTAAAATAAATGAGAATAATGGTAGAATAATATTATGTAGTGGCGAACGGTGTGAAAGTGAGCTGAAAACAACTGGAAAGTGGAGAGAATTTGAGTGCTAGTGAAGTGGTGAAGTAGAGAATGAGTTACTTGAAAAATGACTGCATAGTTAGTCATTTTATAGGGGCTCATGCGTCCGATTTTGGAGGAGTTTTGTTGAGAGCCATAGTCCAATGGAAATCCTGAAGAGTCAACTATCTTCTCCAACAAACTGCAAGAGAATCAGATAAGAATGGAAGAACATATGACCATTTCAATCATCCTGGCCAGGTCTGCCACCTTTTCTGGAAAGTGGTTACCTGTTGAGAAAATCCAGATCCAGCCAGCTCTCTAGGAATTTTGATGAGATCTCTCATGTGTGAGTCACCTGTACATCGTGGAATCCTTGTTGTACAATGACTAGACTTGCTGTACGAAGCTTTTTTCGTGGGTCTGCCACGTTATTGATAAACAAAAGGGGCCTTATGAATGAACGTCTTACTGTCTTGGGGCAAATGAGCTTGGCCTACTGGGATACTTCGCTCAAGAGCCCACTCTTTGCTCTTGGGCATATTAGGTGGGTATTTTAGGGAGCATCACTTGTAACATGGATCATATTCAGTGTTTTACGAATGAGAAATTGGTTTCTCTGAAGATTACTAAGATCGAGGCAGTAGAACCGTTCAATGCTCCAGTGGGTCCTACTATAATGGGAATCCCCGTATGTTTCTTACTAATTGCAATTTTTCATAATTTTATGAAAATTATTTTTTTTCGTTCTTAGAACATCAATTTTCCAACCCATTTTCATAGGTTTCCGATCAAAATATTTTATCTTCTGTTGATGCATTGGCAACAAAAGGTTGAAGGCTAACTTCCAGAATCCTTATAAAAAAAAATACACGTATTCTAAAGGCTAAAACATTAGGATGTGTTCCCACAACGAGTTTTCCCTATCTCAACAGTGCAACTCCCAAACCGCTAAACATGAGAGATCCAGAAGCCTACTGGCCTCACTAGGTGATTTCCCACATCTATTGATTCGGGCTTTGTGGAGCTGCTTTCAAAGAGAAGACAGTGAATACTATCATGAGAAAACCCATCTGAGCTAGCACATTTAGGAAGGGAACACAATGAAAGTATGTGGAAGGCTACTGAACAACTGCAAGAAATCAGATACCTAATTTTCAAATTTACAGAACATCATAAAAAAATAGCACGCATGACAACACTACAAGAGAACAGGCCTTCAGAGACGAAAATCAGAGATGGAAATTTATCCGTCAATAATTTTCAACCTTCAGAGATGGATTCGGAGACGGAAAATATTTACGTCTTTAATTATAAAATAAATTTACAAAACATAGATAGTATTTTTTGACAAATTGGTTTTTAAAAGAAAACTTAAGAAAATAAAATTATAAAAAATATTCTGTCTTTGATTCCGTCTCTGATACGAAATTAATTAAAAATATTTAAGACGAAAATATTCTGTCTTAGAATCTCTAATTCTGAGACGGAATCAAAGATGGAGTTTGAAAATTATCTTTTTTAAATATCCATCTTTGTTTCCGTCTCAGAATTCTAAATTTTAAGACGGAATCAGAGATGAATTTTGAAAATAATGATTTTTGAATATCTATCTTTATTTTCATCTCAAAATCTTAAATTCTGAGATGGAATTAGAGATGTATTTTTAAAATATATTTTTTTTATTTAATCTATCTTTGATTCCGTCTTAAAATGGTTTTGAGCCAAAGAAAAATTTTCTTTTCCATCACTAAAACTTTTTTACGACAACAAAAAGAGCAAACAGAGTTTTCGTATAGCCCTAATTAAGTTTCCCCATCCCTCCCGTGACAGCAGAGAAACTCATCTTCTCCGACAAGTGCTCCTCGCCCATATTTGCCGGCAACTACTCCTCGCCATCTTCTCCGGCGATTGCTCCCGAAGTTTAATCGTGACCACAAAAAGTTTTAACATGGATTGGACAGCGATTTGTGGGTGGAGGAGAAGAGTTTATAGCCAAACTAACAGGAAAAGGTTGGCTTCTCTTTGCTCATATCTGAGTTTGATTTCTAGTTTCACTATTTTGGATTTACTCTTTCCTGCGAATTTTGGTATGAATGTTTCAGCACTTTGTGTAGGTCAATTGTTTTGGTTGTTCTAGCACATGTTTTCAAATTGTTGCAAGTTGTAAACTATATTTTCGATTATCACAATTCCAACTAATCTTTCGAATGTACTATATTCTCTTCTTCATATTCCATTACAGAACTTTCTTAACAGTCATTTGAACCACTTAAACTTTTGGTTTCATCTAATGAGGAAGACAAATCGGAAAATCATGTTAACTTTGGGTGCAAATCTGTATATACTCTATAATTGCAATTTAATGTACTATAATTTCTTTGGATTTTCTAGGGGTTGACGGAGTTGGACTGGGACTTCTATTGCACCACAAAATACTTGGCCAGTAAGTTGTCCTTCATATGATATTTTATACTATCAAAAATCAGGAACAATTGCCATTAATTTCCTGGCAAGGAGTATATATATTTTCACCAACGGTACTCTGATTAGTCACTATTCTCTTTAATTTGCCTCTCTGATTAGTCATTATTCTCTTTAATTTGCCTTTCGTGAAGGATTTTTTATATATGGTTCTTGCACATTCCCCTCTCAGACAGAATATCATTCCTAGGTGTTGCTTATCTACCTCATTCCTCATATCCCATCCCCTATTCGCACAAGGATGAGAGAGACAAGGCTTTCTCACAATCCGACAAGCACAAATGCTGCATGAAAAGTTGGAACTAGGTGTTGGAATCACTTGATTCTACCTACAATTCTATTTTTCTTTTACTGGAAATTTGAGGTCTGTACATGAGTTATACTGAGTCTAATAAAGTCGCACTATGATGAAAGAACCGAAGCAGTAGGAAACAACTATCAGCTACACACTGTGAACTGAGTCATATGTGTTTTTGGCTTAAAATGCCTCATAATAGAAACCATTTTAATAAACTAACTGTAGCACAATATTATAGAAATTGGAGGGTAACTAGTAGAAACGTATACTAATTCTCTTTTCTCTCAGACCTGGTGAAGCTTGTCGAAAGCATGGTTAGACTAGAGCATGTGCGTACGCCAAATAGACCCATAAATCTTGTTGGAGAATCTTCCGGGGGATGCCGTGCTCTTGTTGTTGCTGCCTGTAACCCAGATATCGATCTTATACTAATCCTTGTGAATCCAGGTAACTCATTGAGTTTTGCTAAAATTGATCATGCAAATAATGAAAACTTAGACGGTAAAGCTTCATCTGTTCTATCTCTTCTTGGCAGCTACATCTTTCAGCAAATCCCCTCCGCAACCAGAAACTCTAGTAACGTTATCAACGATGACGCCTGAGCAACTCCGATCCAGTTTGCTCTATATGGTACGTTTGTTGTCTGGTTTGTTTTGCTTAATAAGTCATTCAAATTTGTTAGAATTAGGCGACAGTGCATCTCTTATGGCTTGTTGAAGCTGCATTATACGTTGTTGTATGGAAGCACAGATGCCTAATTCTCATTATTGCTATTGTCTGTCTTTCTTTGGAGGATAAAGTGACTTGCTTTTGTAGAAGACATAAATAATTTCTTTTTTTTTATGACAATTTAATATTTTTCTGGTAATACTAGAAATTGTTATACTTTAGTGTGTTAATAGTAATAATCCATGTTAACTTTTTCTTGATTAGGTGCTCCTTTTAAGACAGTGGCATCAGCCACAGGGAAAGGTCCTCCTTTGAAACAAATGATTACAGAGATATCTCAGGACAGTATAGCAATGTCATCATACCTTTCTGTAAGACTCAAACTTGGACATGATACATAAAAGCTGATGATCATCCACGCCTTTATTTCAAATTACAAACTCGTTGTTCTCCCTGTCAGGACTGTGTAGATCTTTTACTTTTCATTTTGTTTATTTCTTGTCAAAGTTGCTTTTTGTTGGAGTTGCATAGAGGTTTCTCTCTTTAGAATTGAGTTTGGATTAACTTAGCTTTTATAGATTAAAATGTAGATTTTCACATAAATTGTGTTAGGGTCACGGGATCTTTTTGATGTCTTGATTGCGCAAACGCTTGGCTGGAAGCTCAGCATGATAAAATTAGCTGCAAGGTTTGCCAATTCACAACTTCATGCTGTGAAAGTTGAAACACTAATACTTTCTAGGTTGTCAACCTACTCCATTCATCTGGGTTTTATACTATTAATGTAGTTGCTTTTCCTTAGGACTACTTTCGCATAGACCTGCTAAAGTTTTCTAACTCTTACTTAATAGTTCATCTTCTAGTCCTCTATGACTATCTGATTTCTATTCTATTTTTTGGATGAAGTTGATTTCTTACATTCAAGTGTTATGCGTGTTTTATTCAGGAGTTTTTGTTTATCATGCGGCTGATTTCTGTTTTGCAGTGGACAAGATCAGTTACTCCCAATTAGAGAGGAAGCTGAAAGACGAATGTTGGTCAAATGTTGTTAGGATGGCTACCAAATTTGGAGCCAAAATCATACCTTTTGGTTTTGTTGGAGAAGACGTGGTTTTGTTGGAGAAGACAACGTTGGTCAAGTAAGCTTGAATGTTGTAGTTTCTAAGCTACTTGTATTTTCACTGTCCGAAGAAGTTTACTAATGAAGATATAAACGACTTTAAGTATTACTTTGCTATAAACTGAAGTTATTTTAACACTCTTACGTGTAGAAACAGTGGAACTTTTTAAATTCTAATTGTATTAGTCCTATGTTGAGATTCACGCAAGTCCATTTACATTTTTAAATGTTGCACCAGAAGGCGATTATCTAACATAGAAGGGGATTTTGTAATCCTTTTATCAGCTACTCCTTTATTACAACGAATCTCCTAAGGAACATTCCATATTTCAAGAATGCCAAAGAAGAGCTTACAGATGATGCTGTGAAGTTGAGGTATCTTTATGCAACACCAGGCAAGGCATGCATTTGATTTTGAGATAACCACTTTCGCCTTCTAGCTGCAATGATGACCCCCAGATGTTGGGAAAAACATGCATTGCTGGACCTAATTGATTCAGTATTATATGGAAGCCACAAGCCTGGCGCCTGTTCTGAGCTACTATTCATCACAATATTTATTTTAGACCAAGTTGGGTGCATAGTAAGCTTATGAAACTGTTTATATTTTGTTTTTCTTAGTTGGGTGCAATTGGATCAACTATTATATCAAGTTGGACGAGTATGTTTTGGGAAAATCAAGATTTTTATAGTTGGTGTAAATTGGAGCATGTGAATGAATCTGAGTTGGTTTTATAGTTGTATGATATTTTTATTTTATTTTTGCTGAAGGGATAAATCACTATTATATCAACAAGACCAAATTATTGTTTTAATCTACCAAATTAGAACTTACACATGAATTCAGACACTGAGATAGCTACAGAATCAGAGACAGAATTAGAGATGAATTATCTGTAGGTGATTTACAAGTTTAGAGACAGTTTACCTACGGATTTAGAGATGGTTTTTTATCACATTTTTCTAAACTCAAAGAGGGATTCAGAGACGGAATTTTCCGTCTTAAATTCAGAGACGGACAACAGCTACGGAATCAGCCATTGGACCTTCAGCTACAGATTTAGCGATTAAAATTTCCGTCTCTGATTTTCTTTAGAGACGGATTTGTAGGCTTCAGAGACGGAAAATTTCGTCTCTAAAACCCTATTTTGTTGTAGTGCAACGGTAATTGTTAACAAACAAAGACAACTTACATAACCAACACACGTGAGAAACAACTGCGAAAGCGTATTTGATTTTGAGAAAGGTAAATTATTCAGTACAAAAAAATGCGGGATTTGGAGAGGTTTTAGGATTGGTTATAGGAATGGTTTGGGATGAGAAACTAAAGGTTTGGACCGGAGTTTGGAACAGGAGCCCTTCCGTAGTAATACATAGTGTGCCTAAATATTTTGGCATGGTTGGCCCTTCTAACCATTCATATTTAGCAACGGATTTTGTACTACTTGTTCAAACACCATTCCTAAATACGTCTGACCACCATAAAATATAATTCATTTTTTTGGAACACTTTTTCCTATTTTGGATGATTTTTATTTATTTTATCATACATGTTTTGCAATGGTCATTGTAACACAATCTACTTACATTATGTACACTTTTGATTGTGCCAGTTATATATTTAGGAACGATTGTTGGAAATTTTTTTGATCCTTCGTGTGGAATTAATTTTGGCATGCTTATGTCCTTTTTTTTTTTGTGGTATACATGTTGGAACAGTTGGCTCAATGTGCTTGTAATACACATAGGAACGATATTTAGGACGGGAATTGATTCTTAATTTTAGATACATATTGGAACAGTTTAATACAGTTTTTTGGAACGGTTGGTCGGATAATGGGAAATAAATTTTAGAATGGTATTTGCATTTGATTGAACACATTTAGTTATCGTGTAAAAGCCCGTTTCAAAATTAAATATTTATTAAAAAAATATTATTTTTATTTTTTAATAATTTGTATAATAATTAATTACTTAATTTAGTAAAATTAATTAAAATATTTTTTTAAAATTTGATTAATTATATAAATATTGAATTATAGAATCCAATTATCACTAATAAAATGGATAATTATGGAAGAGATATTATATTAATACAATAATTGTATGTTTACAAATATAAAAAAAGACTAATCTACACCCCGATACCCTCGTTAGCATGGTCCATCTCCTCAT
The DNA here is from genome assembly GCA_034509735.1 of Sesamum alatum. Classification (NCBI taxonomy): domain Eukaryota; kingdom Viridiplantae; phylum Streptophyta; class Magnoliopsida; order Lamiales; family Pedaliaceae; genus Sesamum; species Sesamum alatum. Next base: position 16,123,006 of record JACGWO010000004.1, read on the forward strand.
TGTTTGCTTCACGGGGGTCCGTTGGAGGCTGGGATGGGCCGACAGCCGCCTGCATCGACCTCACCATGCCCATCTGTTGACCATCATTGTCTCTAGCCTCGTCATCTGATCCTGTATGTTTGAGCGGGGGTGGCGGCAGTGACGGTGATGTCAACATCTGCCTGGAAGAATAGGCCTTAGAACCAAGACTGAATACACGACCCTTATTCTTTGCCCCCGACCGCTGCCAGCCACAGCTGCTGCTCGATCATCATCACCATGACCTCAATGAGGCCGGAGAATCGAGCCCTTCGGTCGTGGCCTGAGACTAGTGATTCTCCAGCAACTTCTGGAATGTGTCCTGCAAAACAAACAAAAATGTTAGTATTATAAAAAAAAAAAAAAAAAAAGCAATGAAAATGTTAAAAAAAACTATATGTTACTTACTGCCACCTGCGTGGCCCTCTAACCACTCTAGCTGGCGTCGGACTTCTTTTTATAGTATCTGGAGAATAACTCCATCTGCTTTATAGGCCAATCGAGCTCTACCTGTAGAAGAAAAGAACAATTAGCAATAATATTTGAAAATCATTAATCAAAAATTTAAAAAAATAGAAAATACTTATCATCTTCCTCTTCTTCATGCCGAAAGAGGAAGATTCCCAGGTAGACAGTAGATGTTGCCGCGGGGTTGGCCGATCGGTTGGTCTTGTTCATCGTGTTAGAATACGTGACCAGAAAATCAATTAGATTGGCTATTCTGGAAACTATTAGTCGATCTTTATCAAAGTAATATTATACTGATGGATAAAGTAAGTATTCACCATTCGCAAAATATGTTTGTTGTGCTCAATACTCACATTGAATGGCGTCTATATTTTTTTTTATTTTACGCTTCCGCTGTGTTCCCGGGCCGTACCAATTCTTTTAGTTTGCAGACTCATCCTTGAAGTCCGTGTTGTCCCAGTACAACTGTAGTTAGTGCCAGATGTCATTGGTCGCGAATCGCTTTTGGATGAACTTGCCCCCGAACATATGAAATACTTGGAACATAGACTCATCGTCATAGTCCCACTAGTACATGATCTGCAATAGCACAAAAAACGAAAAAAATGTTAAAATATTAAAAAAAATTAAATTATATGATAATATAAAAACTAAAGAAAAAAATACCTTCAAGCTCTCAAACCAGAAGTGGTAGTACTCTTGCTATACCTGCCGCAGACATACCCAGGGGTGGGGATAATTTCCTCACACCACCGCGTTGATGCGCTCATGTTATTTGCGATTAGACATGAAATAACATGTTGATTAGTGTTTTGAGAAAAAGAATCCAAAAATCACAAAAAAGAAAAATTAGTACCTCATGCCGTCGAGGCTAATATACTGAGACACTGATGGTGGGGCGACTGGGGGTGTAGGTGGTGGTGCAGCCCATGGACGGGTAGGATCTGCCGTCGGTGCGATAGTAGACGGTCCGACTTCCTGTGTGACTGGTGTCATAGTATACGGGTCAACCTCTAGTATCGTGTTTGGTGCGGAAGTTGAGGGGCCAGCTATTGGTCCTAAATTCAGAAAACTTTTGAGTTTTCAGATTTCTTTAAAATTACCTAATTTTCATAAAATCCTAAATTCACAAAATTTCTTAAAAATCATTGAAAAATATAGAAAAATTCGGAAAATTTTCAGATTGTTTTAAAATTACATAATTTTCATAAAATCCTAAATTCAAAAAATTTCTTAAAACTTAGAAAACAATTCTGAAGAAATACAAAAAATTCCAAATAATTTTGAGTTCTTTCTTTTTTTTTTAAAAAAATAGATAGTTTCCATACAGAAAATTCTTAAAAATTGCAAATAAATTCTAAAAATTACCAAACAATTCTAAAAAATACAATAAATTTCTGAAAAATACCAAAAATATTCCAGCAATATTTCTACAATATTGCAAAAATGTTTAATTTCATACATTTACAGAAATCCCAAAATATTTAGAATATGATGACACTTATCCAAAAGTATTTCATACATTTCAACAAATATTTACAAAAATCATTTCATACATTTACTATATTCCAATAATAATCAAAAAGTATTTCATACATTTAAAACATTTCAACAAATATTTACATAAATCATTTCATACATTTACAATATTCCGACTATAATCCCAAAATATTTACAAATTGCAAAATTCATACATTACAAATAATTAACAAAACACATGTAATAAAATTATTAACCTCTTGTTTGGGTGAATGGAGAGCTGCTGTCGAATGGTGGTAGTAGATGATGGTGGCGAGCAATAGAAATGGAGTGGTGGTGGTGGACGATGTGGCCAGCAACAAAAATGGAGGGTGGTGGTGTACAGATGTGGTGGTGGTGGTGGCAATGATGAACAGAGGTGACTATGATCGCGGTGGTGGTGGATAGAGAGCGACGAAAGGCGGCAGCGGGAGAGGTGACGAACAGAGAGAGAGAGAGAGAGAGAGAGAGAGAGAGAGAGAGAGAGAGTTGGGAGAGGATCGAGATGTCGTATCTGGTTTGTAATCATATAGATTCAAAATATTGCAACCTTTATTTAGCATGCGATTGTCAATCAGATCGTTAGGTATGGAAACTTAGACATAACTTGTACGTGTTCAAGTTTGTTGTTAAACCGGCTCACGGATGTTGAGATATCGTCATCGGAATGTGCACTAGACACTTTTGGAACAGTATTTGGAGCGGATGATCATTAAATTTGGCACGGATTGGTATAATTTAGTTATTGGAACCGTTGTTGAATACAATTAGGAATGGTTCCTTGAAATTACATCTAGGAATGATTTCCTATAACTTAATCGTTCCAAGTTTTAATTTTTCCACCTACTTTTTCAGAAAGCGCCATGATGAATATGTTGGAACTGTTTTTGGAACAGTCAAATTTGAAGAAGCTACCATTCCTATTTTTGAAATTCCCACTTTTTATTCTAGGAGGCGCCAAAAATTAATTCCAATAGGAGCGATGTTTGTAATGTCGTTTTCAAAAAACAATTCTAATTGGAAATTTCTCAAAAACACCGTTCAGGTTGGACGGTTTTTGTAATACTGTTGTTTATATATCTAACCGTTCGAAAATAATTTTATTTTGAAAACAAATATAATTAATACAATGTATAAACTTAAGTTTTTCATTACAAATTGGAAAGATAATTAAATGCTAGACACTCAATAATCATCTTTTTCGGTCTCATAGTCCTCAGAGCTATCTTTGTCTTCTTCATCATCAGATTCACCATTTGCCGAGCGGGATGTACCTGCTCCCTGTTTTTGTGCCACAAAAAGATTAACGACTACTTGTATACCATTTGGATCATGTAGGTCGTACGTTTGGTTGTCTGTAGCAACTTCTGGAGTAGGTATGACTTCCTCCATCCTATATGCGACAGCGGTCCACCTAGAGTCATCAACTACTTTTCGTTCCTTGGTTTTACAAATAGCCTTCCAGCTGTGTCTCTCTTCATGCTCGGGTACTCCATGTAGTAGACTTGTACTGCTTGTTGTGCCAGTATAAATGGTTCATCGTTTTGGCACACCTTTTGAAATTTACATTAATGAGGTAATAACGAGGGTGTATCTTCATACCTCTTATCGAATCGACCCAACGCCACTTCAACAAAACAATCACGCCCGTAATAAGTAGGTAATGCAACTGAATTATCTCTTTAACTATCCAATAGAAGTCACTGTCCATGTCTGTATATGATGATATTTTCATGCACAACCTACAATTCATAGTTTACTTGCCGACGTTGTGACGTTCAGTGTGGAAATTGCAACCATTTACGAAGTAACATAGGAATGTCGTCACTTCTGTCCTAGTACCCCAATAACGCAACTTCAACAATTCATTGACTGTGTATTTCAATTCGGGTTTCACCTACAATTCACATAGCAAAGACAAATTATGAATGGCCACTAGAAATGATATGCAACAATATACTAGGTTTGATACTTACACGATGTTTGAACCAATCCTTGAATTCAGTTGCCACTAGTTGATCAATGATTGGGTCCTCTGAATGGTTGTGCTAGTAGAGTTCATTCAAGAACGACATGTTTTAGAAACAATGATAATTATAAATATGCATGTTCAAACTCTCATGAGTTGAAACAACTATATATATGTCTCTATACATTTACTCATAGTATGACGTGACAACTTCACAATTGCAAAGCACGTACGTCTCAATTATGTGAAGTTCTGGACTGCTAAGCCACTTCTTCTTTGACGCACCACTTGCTTGGCCAGGGTGGTTCAAAATGGACCGTTGGATTTGATTGTCGTTGCTCGTGACATCATCGTTTCAACCGGATCTGCTTCACTTGCAAAAAATGTACAACTTGAAGTAGTGGCAACTGAAGAGCCTGATTTTTTTGACAATGTATGCCTCCACAATTGACGCCTCGATGTGTGCTTTGCTTTTCACATTCTTCTTCAAATCACGGAGGAATCCATTCATATGAATACTTATTAAAATACAGATGACACCAAAACTATATATATAGAAAAAACTAAATTGTCTCGTGTACTTACCTCTCAAATGGGTACATCCACCTGTATTGCACAGGCCCTCCAATGCGTACCTCATATGGTAGGTGAACAATTAGGTGCTCCATTGAGTCGAAAAAAGATGGAGGAAATATTTTCTTGAGGTTGCACAAGATGGCGGCTACACTATCTTCCAATTCTTGTAGCTTGGTGACATCTAGTGTAGTTGAGCATAGAATTTGGAATAGAAAGCTCACCTCATACATGCTCAGGAAGCATTTCACGGAAGGCAACCGGAATCAACTTCTACATGAATAAATGAAAATCATGGCTCTTCATGCCGTGTACTCTTAGCTCCTTCATGTCAACACAGTGGGCCAGGTTAGATGCGTACCATTAGGAAACCTAAGACAACGAATCCACTCACATATCCTCTTCTACTGGTCCTTTGTCAGTGTATATACGACTTTGGGTATCTTGTTCGGCCTCCTTTCGTCCACCTCATGCTCTGGCCGATTACATATGATCTTCAGACCCTTCTGTGCATTCAGATTGTCTTTCGTTTCTTTCTTTATGTCCATCGCGGTATTGAATATATTGTTAAACACATTCTCAATGTGCATGACATCAAGATTGTGCCGTATCAGATGCGTCACCCAATATTCTGAAAGCCTGTGATAGGCGTGTGGATCGTCCTGGGAAAATAGCGCGAATGCGGAAGCGCGGTATAAATTTAAATTACAGAATTTAAACATTCATTATACGTAAAGTATAGAACACGTTCAAGGGGTGTGCCCTTGAAGTTCCCGGGTGTTTGGTGTATCTCATGAATTAAAATACATACAAGCAATCATGAAGGTCATAGGATTTGAAAAGAAAAGGAGACGAAAACGTAAAAGAGACCTACCGATTTGTCATTTTCGTCTTCTAATCGGTACTCGCGTTGTTCCCCGATTTGCACCAAATATCGTGAATGAAATCCTCCAAATTGTGACACGCAATCCACCCACGTATCTTGCACGTCGTGCTAGCAAACGAACAAGTATTTATTTGGAGAGGACGGATCAATCACACGTTATTACTTAACGGGATTAATCCTCCTTTTGTTTAATTGTTAGCACAAAAGAACAAGAACAATTCTTGGAGAGAGAGGGAGAGGAGAGAGGCGGACGAGAGAGAGGGAAAGGCACACGATTTTAGTGTGTATGTGTGTGTTGAAGAATCATCATCTCTCTTATGGTGAGGGGCTAGGACTATATATAGAGGAGGAGTTTAATCCTCTTCAAACTCCAACTCTAAAGAAGACTAATTTGACTAAGATTTTGGCCTAGTCAAAGTCCTGATCAAAGTAGTAATTTGACCTAGTCAAATTGATCCTAGCCATCCATCTCTCCTTTTAATCTCAACCATTAATTTAATTTAATGGAATATTGAAAACCTATTTAAATATTTCAAAGGGAAATAAATAAATATAATAAATTTAAATATTTATTCTAGGCCCATTAAATTAACTTTCTAATAAATCTAATTTATTAGATTAATCTCTTTTATCTAATAAAAGGAATTAATTCTCTCCAAGAAAATTAAGGACCCAATTAAATCCAATTTAATCATTCTATTTCTCCAAAAATTTAATTCTAAATTAAATACTCAATGTGTGCGGATTGTGTGTGACTCTTTAGGTTCACCTTTCAGCTAGACTTGGTCGGATTCCTAGAATCTGCCCGTTACCTGGGTGGCCATCTAGCAACGGTCCATGGTACTAGAGACTAGGTGAATATTCGGAGATGAACATTTAGGCTCTAACAGTACACTTGTCCTTCCGTCTATGGTCTCACCACTCAGGGTCTAGGGCACAGAAAATGCAGGTACCCATTTTGGACCTAAGTGTCGGTCTGTCCTTACTAAACGCCATAAGGGAAACCTTCCCTTCTGTTCAATTACTGTGGCCACAGATTTTAGGGACATGACGCAGAGCATGTGTGAGAATCGACTGTCAATACCTTTTGACAGGAGACAGATCCTTTCTTGGAAGCTACTGTCACTCTGTACACCGGAGCTGCACTAGACATGGCTTATGACTACTCAAGTGCTTCTTGGCAATCTCTCACCATATCTAAGATACAACCCTAATATACAGGTAAACTCAGCAGTTCCTCAAGTCAGAGGACTTGACCTGTACTATTGGAACCGGGAACTCACGTCATACCTAGCCGACCCTACTCAAGGTCCTTCGTAAGACGGTTCCCGCGAGTCACCTCAGTTAGCTCCTCCCCAGCAGGCTAACCCACTAACACTGCTTAGACGACCTTCGTCACCCGTCGATGAAATACAATAACAGATGCTTAGTGCAAGTCTCAAGGGGAATCTCGGTACCCATTTTCGAGATTCCTTGACTTGGAGGTTTCCGGACTGATTCGGAGGGACTGATTTCATGGACTTACCTCCAAGCGTAGTCCCATTCCCCGAAATACGTTTTCAGTCCGTGGGCTTTGTTTGCGTAGTGAACAGATATGTAATGCAGATAAAGTGAACACAAACAAATTAATGCCAAATGAATTTCACTTCTTTATTCATTAATAATTTATCAAATCCCTGAAATTGTCTAGACATAGGTTACATTTTGCCTGCTAAGATTGGCTACATGGTCACCTATTCTAACATATTCAAGCTCCCAAAAGATACTTTTCGTCGTCCACTTGTGCTTGATACCATAGCCTTCCGAGACAGTCAACGGTTGTTCGACTGCAAGACTAAATGCATTGACACAGGCTCAGATCTACTCTCCATTCAGCCTCAGACGTGCATTCTTCCTTTCCACTCAATTTTTAGTGAAAGCTTTCTTGTTCCTGCAATATGAATGGTCCTGGAGGAGAAACTACCTATGGCAGTCAAAATAGCACGTGTTCTTACCGTGCTGCAAATGGAATGCCCATGTGTCATCCATACAAACTAGACACCCTATAACACCGATGATACTCCATCCAGACACCATATAAGCAGGTAGGTCGTTCATTGTCCATATCAATACGACGTGCATCATGAAAGCCTAGTTCGTGGCATTGTCGTGCGTCCGTACACCCACATGCCACAAATTCTACAACTCCTCGATCAATGACTCCAGGTACACATCAATCAGACGCTTGGGATTGGAAGGGCCGGGGATCACTATCGTCAGGAATGTATACTCAAACTTTATGCACATTCCTAGCGGCAGATTGTACGTTGTAAGTATAATGGGCCAACATGAGTAAGTACGACCATACTGCCTATGCGGTGGAACCTATCCATGCACAGGCCCAGTATAATAATATTAGGCTCAGCTGCAGAAATCGCGATATGTCCGGTCGCAATGTCTCCAAACCACTGCATCAGACGGATGACACATGAATCCCTTCCCCGTCTGATAGTTGGCACACCACGTCATGTGCTCGACAGTCACTTTCGAAGCATACAACCTCTACTGTCGAGGGATAAGCGAAAGGTACCTAAGAATAGCATATGGAGTCTTCTTGCGGCTAGGATTTCTCTCCCTGGTCAGCTTGTACCTAGCTTCTCCACAAAACTTGCAGTAATCCATATGAATGTCGTCCTTCCAGTACAACATACAACCATTCTTACACGCATCAATCTTCTCAACCGATAAACCCAAGTCTCTTATCAATCTATTTATACTGTAGTAATCGGGGGGCATAATGTGATCGCGGGGCAATACATGATCAGCCCACTGACACAGTTGATGATATGTTCGCTCAGAGGAACCCCTATTGGCCTTGATATTCACCAAACTAGCAATCAACGCCGACTGAGATTAGGTGCAGCTGTTCCACAACGGTTGGTCGGCAGCATGCACTATGTTAAAAAAATGATCTAACCACCCAAACACATAATCATAGGGTCCCCGGACATAATATGAACTAGGCCCAGCATTAAAATGACCATATCTTGTACCATCATCAGGCACACCTCCTAGTTATAAGAAGACCAAAAAGCTGGCCCAACGGCATAAAAAACCATGATCTGCGCCCAATCCATCTGCTCCGCATCACCCTAGTGCATACTACCCTCTTCCTGAATGGCTGGAGTTTACTGCTGCTGCTACACAGGAGATGTGGTCATGGCATCAAAGTACTCCTGCACCCTCTCCTCGTTAAGGAAGTCCAACTATAATACTCCATCATAAACCTCTCATACAAAAATTAAAATTTACCTCGTCCGGTGTTTTGAACCTTTCTTTTTTGTACTTTCAACATGGATACTTAATCTTCTAGCCGTCCGTATATGCAGGCTGAGACTTGGCCATTCAAGAAATGCAGTAACACCATCCTTAAACTCCGACTTTACGCCCAGTAGGTCCCTATCATATATCCATGTCCTCCACGGTCTTAACATGATGAGCCCTACACATACATATACATATATATATATATATATTATTACACACATGCAATCGATAAAAGTAAGCAGAACAAATATATTTATATATATATCTATAACTAGTTAATTTCATGCATTTTAATTGACCAGATTGGGTTTCCAGTTGTTACCTGATCAAAACAACTTCAAAGATCAACAAAAATTAAATAGAGATTGATGATATTTTCATTTACTTGTAGAAGAATGCAAGAGAGACAGAGTGAGAAGAAATAAAATGAAGGCAGCATATATGTAAGGAATTTTGAACGTGCAATGGAATGATAGTTGGAACTCCAAAATTGGCCGTTAGAATCTAGTCGTTGCACCTGATTTAGGAATGGTTTCAGGAGGGGTAACTAGAACTGAAAAAATAGCCATTGTAGTGTATTTGGAATCGGTATTATAATGCAACATTTCTATCTACAGAAATCATTCCAAATTATAACATCTATTGGAACGATAACTGAAATACAAAAATAACCATTGTAATCTAGTTGTTGTGCTGCTTCTGGAACGATTTTTTTGTAATACAAAATTTTCTATCTATTAAGACCGTGGCCAATCGTAACTTATATTGCAACGGTTCTTCCAACACAAAATAAATTCGACAAGTACCATAATTAGGAATGGAGATTGTATTACAAATTTCATTAGGACACAAACTGTCTCAATTTGTACTTCTTTTTGGAATGGTCTTTTCCACGATCCCTTTCTTAATGGTCTGTTGGATAATATTTGACACTATTGTCATTTTCCATACACAGGCCATTCCAACTGCAACAAAAGTGTTCCACATGTGATACAATTTTTTTTGCGTTCCCTGTTTGGAACGGTTATAGGAAGAGAATTTGCAACACAACTTTTGGTATGGTAGTGGTAACGGTTATACAGTTCCAATGTGTTTGGATTTAGCATAACACAAATGTGATGTCAGTGTAAGCCTAGCAAAGGCGTGTGGATCGGCCCGGGAGTAGCGCGAATGCGGAAGCGCGGTATAATTAAAGTTGCAAGAATTTAAACATGCTATGAACAAGAGAAATAAACACGTTCATGGGGTGTTCCCTTGAACCTCCTGGGCATTCAGTGTATCTCATGAATAATTAAAACATACAAAATTTCATGGAGGCCATAGGGTTTAAAGAAAAGGGGCGAAAACTAAATTGGGAACCTACCGATTGTCGTTTCGTCTTCGAACTGCTACTCACGTTGTTCCCCGTTTTGCTTCAATTGTGTAAACAAAAGAACTTGGAAGAGTTTCTTTGGAGAGAGAGAGAGAGAGAAGTCGGCCGAGAGACAGAGAGGAGAGGGCCGAAGTGTCTGTATGTGTGTGTGCTTCAATTTTTCATCATCTCTTTCAAAGAGAAGACTTAGGAGTATTTATAGAGGAGAAATCCTATTCCTCTTCTAATTCCTACTCTTTGAAGACTCCTTCTTGAATGGGATTTGACCTAGTCAAATCCTAGTCAACATCTAGCTTCTTGGTCAAACCAATCCTAACCATTGATTCCTCTCTTTAATCTCAACCATTGATTAATTTAATGGAATATTTATATCTCATTTAAATAATCCAAAAGGCAATAAATAAATATATCAAATATAAATATTTATTCCAAGCCCATTAAATTAATTTTTAATAATTTTAATTTATTAGATAAATTCCTTTCATCTAATAAAAGGAATTAATTTCTTCCCAATAAAAGAAGGACCCAATTAAATCCAATTTAATCATTCCATTTCTCCAAATATTTAATTCCAAATTAAATACATCATGTGTGTGGATTGTGTGTGACTCTTTAGGTTCACCTTCAGCTAGACTTGGTTGGATTCCTAGAATCCGCCCGTCATCATGGTGGCCGTCTAGCAACGGTCCATGGCTCTAGAGACTAGGTGAATATGCGTGGGGATGAACATTTAGGCTCTACAGTACATCTGTCCTTCCGTCTACGGTCTCACCACTTAGGGTCTAGGGCACGGATATGTAGGTACCCTTTTTGGACCTATGTGTCGGTCTGTCCTTTACCAAACGCCGCAGGGAAATCTTCCCTTCTGTTCAGTTACTGTGGCCACCGATTTTAGGGACGAGACATAGAGTATTGTGAGACACAACTGTCAACACCCTTGATAGGAGACAAATCGTTTCTTGGAAACTACTGTCACGCTGTACACCGTGGCTGCACTAGACATGGCTTATGACTACTCAACTGTATTTTGGCAATCTCTCACCATACCTAAGATACAGTCTCGATGTATAGGTAAACTCAGCAATTCCTCAAGTCAAAGAACTTGACTTGTACCATTGGAACCAGGACTCACGTCATACCTAGCCGACCCTACTCAAGGTCCTCCGTAAGATGATTCCCGCGAGTCACCTCAGTCAGCCGCTCCCTAGCAGGCCGGCCCACTAACATTGCTTAGACGACCCTCATCACCCGTCCATGAAACACGACAACAGATGCTTAGTGCAAGTCTCAAGTGCAATCTCGGTACCCATTTTCCAGATTCCTTGACTTGGAGATTTCCAAACTGATTCGACGGAACTGATTTCATGGACCTACCTCCAAGTGAAAGGAATTGTGGATAGTCCCGGGAAATTGCGGCGAATGCGGAAGCGCGGTATAAAATAAAATACGAAAATTTAAAGCATGCTTTAATAAATAAAGAACACGCTCAAGGGGTGTACCCTTGAGATTCCCGGGTGTTTGGTGTATCTCATGATATAAAGAACATGCAATAGTCATGGAGGCCATAGGGAGGAAAAATAAAAGAGACGAAAAATTAAAATGAGACCTACCCGTTGTCGTTTTCGTCTTCAACGGCTACACACGTTGTTCCCCGTTTTGCACCAAGATCTCGTTCCTGAGACCTTCCAAATCATGACACACAATCCACCCACGTATCTTGCACGTCGTACTAGCAACGAACAAGTATGATTTTTGGAGTGGATGAATCAACAACACGTTATGAATTAACGGTATTGATTCATCAATGTTCTAGTGTTCCAAGAACAAAAGAACAAGAAAATACATTTCTTGTAGAGAGAGAGGGGGCGGACGAGAGGTAAGGGAGAGAGACGAGTGTGTGTTGTGTGTGTGTTGGAATTTCATCATCCTTCAAAAGGTGCAAGGCTAGGGGTATATATAGAGGAAGAGTTTAATCCTCTTTAAACTCCACCTCTTTAGAAGCTTAATTTGACCTTGTCAAATTCAATCCTAGCCTTTGATCTCTCCCATTAAATCTCAACCATTAATTTAATTTAATGGAATATTTAAATCCTATTAAATATTCCAAAAGGCCAAATAAATATAATAAATAATTATTAATACTTATTCTAGGCCCATTAAATTAATTCCCTTAATAAATCCAATTTATTAATTTAATTACCTTTATCAAATAGAAGGAATTAATTTCTTCAAGAAAATATAGGACCCGATTAAATCCAATTTAATCATTCCTTTACTCCAATATTTAATTCTAAATTAAATACTAAGTGTGTGTGGATAGTGTGTGACTCTTTAGGTTCACCTTTCAGCTAGACTTGGTTAGATTCCTAGAATCCGTCCGTTACCATGGGTGTGTTAGAATAGGTGACCATGTAAGCCAATTTTGGCAGGAATATGTAACCTATGTCTAGACAATTCTTTGGTATTTGATAAAACATTTATGAATAAAGAAGTGAAAATTCATATGGCAATACTTTGTTTACGTTCACTTATATCTGCATTTACATTTCTGTTCACTACGCAAACAAAGCCCACGGACTGAGAATCGATTTCGGTGACTGGGACTACGCTTGGAGGTAGGTCCATGAAATCAGTCTTACCGAATCAGTCCGGAAATCTCCAAGTCAAGGAATCCCGAAAATGGGTACCAGGATTCCCTTTGAGACTTGCACTAAGCATCTGCTGTCGTATTTCATCGACGGGTGACGAAGGTCGTTTAAGCAGTATTAGTGGGTCAGCATGCTAGGAAGCAGCTGACTGAGGTGACTCGCGGGAACCGCCTTACGGAGGACCTTGAGTATGGTCAGCAAGGTATGACGTGTATTCCCGGTTCCAACTGTACAGGCCAAGTCCTTTGACTTGAGGAACTGCTGAGTTTACCTGTGCATCAGGTCTATATCTTAGATATGGTGAGAGATTGCCAAAATACTCTTGAGTAGTCATAAGCCATGTCTAGTGCAGCTCGGGTGTACAAAGTGACAGTAGTTGCCAAGAAAGGATCTGTCTCCTATCAAGAGGTATTGACAGTTGAGTCTCATGTATGCTCCGTGTCTTGTCCCTAAAATCTGTGGCCACAGTAACTAAACAAAAGGGAAGGTTTCCCTTGCAGTGTTTAGTAAGGACAGACCGACACTTAGGTCCAGAATGGGTACCTGCATTTTCCGTGCCCTAGACCCTAAGTGATGAGACCGAAGACAGAAGGACAAGTGTACTGTTAGAGCCTAAATGTTCATCCCCGATTATTTCACCTAGTCTCTAGTGCCATGGACCGTTTGCTAGATGGCCACCCTGAAAGGAATTGGTGGATCGTCCCGGGAATTGCGCGAATGCGGAAGCGTGATAAAAATAAACGCAGACGGAGGAGTCTGCGCGCCGCGCCCGGCAGGCGTGCCTAGTGCGTGTCTGCGCGCGCACTGCGCACGGCACGGCCGGCAGCCAGCAGGCAAGCGCGCGCGCAAGGCAAAGGGAGCCTGCGCGCGCGGCGGCCTGCCGGAAATGCCAGGCCGCGCAGCGCGCTGCCGGCCAGGCGCGCGCGCGCACGCAGGCAAGGGGCCTGCGCGCGCGCAGGGGCGGCAGGCTGAGCCTGCTGTCTTGTGCGCGTGCCGGGGGGCGGCGGCTGCTGCTGCTAGGGTTTCAAAACCCTAGCAGTGTTTTTCTTTTAATTGTTTAATTATTTTCAGTTTTAATTTTGAATTAATTCTGAAAAATCGTTTTTGGTTCAATTATGCCTATTTTCTAAAAGACATTATTTTGGGAGTAAAATAAATTGGATTTGGAATCCCGGGGTTATTTTACTTAAAATAATGAGGAAAGGTTTTCCTAAAACGAGAAAATAATATTACCAATATTTGTGTTTTATTTTTCACACGTTGTGCACATATTCATTTATTATTTTGGATATTTATGATTGGAAATCATATGTTGTTTGTATTTTGTAATTATATGGTTGGATCATGTGATTATGTGTGTTGGATGGAAATGGATGATCACGAGCCTTAGACCGAATGTATGGTTTATTTTCTGTTGGGCCTGTGTGCCTCTTTTACTGCTTTCTCCTTCTCTCTTTCTAGTTGCCTTGGAATAATAAGGCATTCTACCTCCCTCCTTATGTACTCCTCCCGGATTTTCGCTGGGGTTTCTATTTTTAATATGTAATGAGAGTAGACTAGGAGTGAGGTTTCTATTTTTGTAATTGGTGGAGAAGAAGGAAGGACCACATGGAGAGCCCAGACGGGAGGCCCCTTGGAGTTTTCCATAAAGTGAAGAAAGAGAAAAAGAGACCAAGGCCCATCAGCATGATGATTGGGTTACTATTAATGTAATAGTATAGGACCAACCCTAGATTGACCATAGATCCACTGCGGCCTCCGTGGGTCGCATAGGATTCGGGCTCGTGATCATCCAACAGGGGCATGCTAGGCTTTAATTTTTCATGTGGTTATGATGATGGATGAATGGGTTGTTTATTTATCGTATAACTGCTGTGGATGGTTTATTTACGCATTATGGATGTATGTGTAGATATTTATTTATTTGAGATCTCGGTCATTTCTTACTCTCACATTGGTTGGACCAATGTCAAAAATATTAGACCCTAGACAAAGTGGACATGAACTCGAGTTTGTCCATGCCTTCCAATCCATGGCACAGTGAGGAAGCTGCTTTGGGTCAATACCGTGGTCTCACGAGTCGTGGCACGTTATTGTACTTAAAGGAAGCTGCATTATGTCATGAACGAAAAACGGGCTGCTGCTACCTGTCTCACGAGTCGTGGGGGTACCAGTATGTCCGTGGCTCGGTCGATTGGGTTGGGTCTAACGTCCATGCATTTACTTATTTTATCAAACCACCGTCTTTTATTTTCTGCTGATCGCGCGCTGTTTTCTAAAATGTAGATTTTAAAATGTCTAAGAACCCACTTTCCACCATTCTTGAGACAAACAAATTCAATGGAACAAACTACAACGACTGGTTGCGCAATCTCAGAATAGTCCTAGATTACGAGAACCAAGGCTATGTCATGGACGAGCCTCTCCCTAGGACCTTACCGAAAGGATCCACGCCAGAAGAACGTGAGACGTTCGAGACTTGGCATAAGGATAACCGGAAGGTCCGTAGCATCATACTTGCTTCGATGATCAATGAGATTCAGAAGCAATATGAAAGGCTAGATGATGTCCCTTCCATTATGGCTCGCCTTACGGATTGCTATGCAGTCCCGGACCGGCATACTAGGTATGTCGCGACCAAGGCGTTCTTTGGAACGAAAATGACAGATGGATCCTCTGTACAAGAGCACGGGTTAAAATGCTTACCCTGGTGGAAAAGCTCGAGGACCTAAAGGCAGGTCTCGATAATGAAACGTACATAGATGTGATCCTTCAGTCACTCCCACCCTCCTTCGACCAATTTATCGTCAACTACAACATGAACGCACTTTGAGAAGGGCATTCATGAGTTGATCAATATGTTGGTGCAATACGAGGCAACGACTAAGAAGTCCACGCGTTCGGTATTGTTTGGAGGTGCTTCGACTTCTAATACGAAAGGCAAGGGTGCCGGACGTTGGAAGAAGAAGAAGGGGAAGGGAAAGGCCGTCAAAGCAGCTACGAACACTAAGAGTGTTCCCATTGCCAAAGACGGGAAAGGTTGTCTCCAAGCAACAGTCGAAGGCATATGACATACGTATCAACTGCCGTGAGAAAGGGCATTGGAAGAGAGAGTGCCCCAACCTCTTCTTAAACCAAGGTATATATGTGATTGAGGTTAATATGGTCACTAGTTCTGCCTCTTGGGTATTAGATACCGGCTGTGAAGCTCACATTTGCAATGACTTGCAGGTGTTGAAAAGAAGCAGAAAACTGGGTAGCAGGGACATGATCCTGAAGCTTGGGAATGGCAAGGCCATCTCGGCAGAAGTAGTAGGATCCGCCACTCTAGTGATTAGTGATAGTATTAGCATAGATTTAGAGCAAGTTTATTTTGTACCCAGTATGATTAAAAACATCATTTCCATTCCATTGTTGGACAATAGTGGTTATGAGTTTAGAATCAATAAAAAATTGCTTTTATTTGATGAGGTGTGGAATTGCTCATCTACTTGGCACATTGCATAACGGACTCTATATCTTGAAACAAACGAATTTCGTCCTCAATGCACAACACAAACGAAAATTAGATAATAACGGAAACGCACTTCTGTGGCACGGTAGGCTAGGTCACATTTCCCAAGATAGGATGAAAAGGTTGGTAGACTCAAAGAACCTAGAGGTTGGGGACTTGAGCGATCTACCAACTTGTGAGTCCTGTCTAAGAGGGAAAATGACCAAGAAGCCCTTTGTAGGACAAAGCAGGCTTGCCACAGGTCTGTTGGACTTGGTCCATACAGACGTATGTGGACTACTAAGGACGCAGGCCCGAGGTGGGTTCTCATACTTCATAACCTTCACCGATGATCATTCACGGTATGGTTATGTTTACCTGATGAGGTACAAGTCTGAAGCTCTTGAGAGGTTTAAAGAATTCAGACTTGAAGTGGAGAACCAAACCAACTGCAAAATTAAAATCCTTCGGTCGGACCGAGGCGGTGAATACCTTAGTACGGAGTTCCTAGATTATCTAAAAGAACATGGTATAATATCAGAATGGACACCTCCAGGAACACCACAGTTAAATGGTATCTCTGAAAGGAGGAATCGAACCCTATTGGACATGGTTCGGTCCATGATGAGTTTTACCAGATTGCCCTTATCGTTTTGGGGGCTATGCACTGGAGACGGCGACCAAATTATTGAATTCAGCGCCTACTAGTGCATTGACCCGAACGCCATATGAGATATGGCACGGCAAGCCTGCATCCTACAACTACTTGAAAGTGTGGTGTAGCCCCACATACGTCAAGAGGTTAGTGGGAGATAAGTTAGAATCGAGGTCTAGCTTATGCAGGTTCGTTGGATACCCTAAAGAGACTGCGGGTTATTACTTTTATGACCCCTTGGAACAAAAGGTGTTTGTTTCAAGAAAATGCAGTATTCTTGGAGCAAGGCTTCCCGGAGGATATCCAACCTGATGAGCTGATCCTTGAGGTGTCAAGTGATGGAATCCAGCCATCAGAGGAGGCCGCGGAACCCTCACTTAGAGGATTCAGGATAGACAGCCGAAGGGCTGACCAACCTCGAGAAGTCCAACATGCTAGGCATGAAGGACAGCCTCAGGAACAGCCAGTCCCGGTTCCTGAACCGCCGGCTCCGATACAGTCAGCGCCCACAGTCACCACTAACGTTCCCGTTCTCCGTAGGTCCACTAGAGAGTCCAGACCTCCAGTGAGATATGGCTTTCTAGGAGCGACCAATCTTTTGGATAACGATCCCAAGACATATGGAGAAGCGATGTCTGACATCGACTCCGGGAAATGGCTTGAGGCCATGAAAGCCGAAATGGACTCCATGAGCGAGAACCAAGTTTGGAGTCTTGTAGATCCACCGAAAGGTGTTAAGCCAGTGGGCTGTAAGTGGGTCTACAAGCGCAAACTTGGCGTTGATGGAGAAGTCACAACCTTTAAGGCTAGGCTTGTAGCTAAGGGATACACTCAACGACCCGGGGTCGATTTTGAGGATACCTACTCGCCAGTAGTCATGGCTAAGTCCATTCAGATTCTGCTCGCCATAGCAGCATGCTATGACTATGAGATATGGCAGATGTACGTGAAAACGGCCTTCCTCAACGGTTCGTTGAAGAAGAGATCTATATGGATCAGCCGCAGGGTTTCACGGTCACTGGAGAAGAGCAGAAAGTCTGTCGTCTCCAGAAGTCCATCTATGGCCTCAAACAAGCCTCCCGAAGTTGGAACATTCGCTTTGATGAAGTAATACGGGGTTATGACTTCATCAAAAATGAATCCGACCCTTGTGTATACAAGAAGGTCAGTGGGAGCTCAATAGTGTTCCTAGTGCTTTATGTGGATGACATTCTGCTCATTGGTAATGACGTTAGAATGTTAGGAAACACAAAAGCATGGTTGTCAAACCCAGTTTTCCATGAAGGACTTGGGTGAAGCCTCCTACATCCTAGGCATCCAGATTGTCAGGGACAGATCTAAAAGGATGTTAGGACTCACCCAAAACTCGTATATGGAGAAAGTCCTAAAGAGATATCGAATGGACAACTCCAAACGAGGATTCCTTCCAATGAGGCATGGGATCGAGTTAACCAAGAAGCAGACCCCACAGACTGATGAGGAACTTGAAAGGATGAAGGTCATCCCCTATGCTTCTGCCGTAGGTAGCATACAATATGCGAATCACTGCACTAGGCCTGACATTGCATACGCTTTGAGCGTAACAAGCAGATATCAGTCCTGCGCAGGAGAGGCACATTGGAATGCTGTTAAGGGCATCCTTAAGTACCTAAGGAGGACTAAGGACATGTTCCTAGTATATGGCAATGGAGAACTAATTCTGGAAGGCTTTAGCGATGATAGCTTCCAGTCTGATGACGATGATGCCAAGTCTCAATCGGGGTACGTATTCAAACTCAATGGAGGAGTAGTAGCTTGGAAAAGTTCCAAGCAAGCAACCATTGCTGACTCCACCACAGAGGCTGAATACATAGCAGCTTCAGAAGCTGCTAAGGAAGCGGTTTGGATGAGAAACTACATCCAAGAGTTGGGTGTGGTGCCTAGCATCGCCGAGCCCATTGTCATCTTCTGTGATAACAACGGAGCAATAGCGCAAGCAAAGGAACCGAGATCTCATCACCGTTCCAAACACATTCTTAGACGCTACCATCTTCTTAGAGAAATGGTAGGAAGAGGTGACGTCCGGATGGACCGAGTCAACTCGGCAGACAACACATCAGGACCGCTGACAAAGCCTATGCCACAGAGTGCTCATACGCAACATCTTGAGAAGATGGGGATTAAGCATATAGGCAATTGGCTTTAAAGGTCAAGTGGGAGATTGTTAGAATAGGTGACCATGTAAGCCAATTTTGGCAGGAATATGTAACCTATGTCTAGACAACTCTTTGGTATTTGATAAAACATTTATGAATAAAGAAGTGAAAATTCATATGGCAATACTTGTTTACGTTCACTTATATCTGCATTTACATTTCTGTTCACTATGCAAACAAAAGCCCACGGATTGAGAATTGATTTCGGTGACTGGGACTACGCTTGGAGGTAGGTCCATGAAATCAGTCTTACCGAATTAGTCCGAAAATCTCCAAGTCAAGGAATCCCAAAAATGGGGTACCAGGATTCCCTTTGAGACTTGCACTAAGCATCTGCTGTCGTATTTCATCGACGGGTGACGAAGGTCGTCTAAGCAGTGTTAGTGGGTCAGCATGCTAGCAAGCAGCTGACTGAGGTGACTCGCGGGAACCGTCTTACGGAGGACCTTGAGTATGGTCAGCAAGGTATGACGTGTATTCCCGGTTCCAACGGTACAGGCCAAGTCCTTTGACTTGAGGAACTGTTGAGTTTACCTGTGCATCAGGTCTATATCTTAGATATGGTGATAGATTGCCAAAACACTCTTGAGTAGTCATAAGCCATGTCTAGTGCAGCTCGGGTGTACAAAGTGACAGTAGTTTCCAAGAAAGGATCTGTCTCCTGTCAAGAGGTATTGACAGTTGAGTCTCATGTATGCTCTGTGTCTTGTCCCTAAAATCTGTGGCCACAGTAACTAAACAGAAGGGAAGGCTTCCCTTGCGGCGTTTAGTAAGGACAGACCGACACTTAGGTCCAGAATGGGTACCTGCATTTCCCGTGCCCTAGACCCTAAGTGATGAGACCGAAGACAGAAGGACAAGTGTACTGTTAGAGCCTAAATGTTCATCCCCGAATATTTCACCTAGTCTCTAGTGCCATGGACCGTTACTAGATGGCCACCCATGGTAACGGGCGGATTCTAGGAATCCGACCAAGTCTAGCTGAATGGTGAACCTAAAGAGTCACACACTATCCACACACACACACTTAGTATTTAATTTGAAATTAAATATTGGAGTAAAGGAATGATTAAATTAGATTTACTCGGGTCCTATATTTTCTTGGAGAAATTAATTCCTTCTATTTGATAAAGGGAATTAAATTAATAAATAGGATTTATTAAAGGGTTGATTTAATGGGCTTAGAATAAATAATAATATTTATTTATTATATTTATTCTTTTAGCCTTTTTGGAATATTTAATGGGATTTTAAATATTCCATTAAATTAAAATCAACGGTTGAGATGAAAAGAGGAGATGGAAGGCTAGGATTCGTTTGACTAGGTCAAACACTAGTTTGACTAGGACTTTGACTAGGTCAAAATCCTAGTCAAATTAGAGTTCTTAGAGTTGGAGTTTAAAGAGGATTAAACTCCTCCTCTATATAAACCTCTAGCCTACAACTATTGAAGGATGATGATTCTTGAAAACACACACAACACACACTCTCCCCTTCTCCTCATCTCTCGTCCGCCCCCTCTTTCTCTAGCAAGAAAATATTTCTTAGTTCTTTTGTTCTTGGAACATTAGAACTTAGATGAATCAATACCGTTAATTGATAACGTGTTGTTGATTCATCCACTCCAAAAATTATACACTTGTTCGTTGCTAGCACGACGTGCAAGATACGTGGGTCGATTGTGTGTCACGATTTGGAGGGTCTCAAGAACGAGATCTCGGTGCAAAACGGGGAACAACGCGAGTAGCCGTTGAAGACGAAAACAACAACGGGTAGGTCTCGTTTTACTTTTTCGTCCCTCTTTAATTTTCAACTCTATGGCCTCCATGATTTCTTTACATGCTTTATAATCATGAGATACACCGAACGCCCGGGAACCTCAAGGGTACACCCCTTGAGCGTGTTCTTTTAAATTAAAAGCATGCTTTATTTTTTTTGTATGTTTATTTTTATCGCGCTTCCGCATTCGCGCAATTCCCGGGACGATCCACCGATTCCTTTCAGGGTGGCCATCTAGCAACGGTCCATGGCACTAGAGACTAGGTGAAATAATCGGGGATGAACATTCAGGCTCTAACAGTACACTTGTCCTTCTGTCTTCGGTCTCATCACTTAGAGTCTAGGGCACGAAAAATGCAGGTATCCATTTTGGACCTAAGTGTCGGTCTGTCCTTACTAAACGCTGCAAGGGAAACCTTCCCTTCTGTTCAGTTACTGTGGCCACAGATTTTAGGGACAAGACACAGAGCATTCATGAGACTCAACTGTCAATGCCTTTTGTGTCAGAAATAGGTGACCATGTAAGCCAATTTGGCAGGAATATGTAACCTATGTCTAGACAATTCTTTGGTATTTGATAAAAATATTTATGAATAAAGAAGTGAAAATTTATATGGCAATACTTTGTTTACGTTCACTTATCTGCATTTACATTTTTGTTCACTACGCAAACAAAGCCCACGGACTGAGAAAACGATTTCAGGGACTGGGACTACGCTTGGAGGTAGGTCCATGAAATCAGTCTTACCGAATCAGTCCGGAAATCTCCAAGTCAAGGAATCCCGAAAATGGGTACGGGATTCCCTTTGAGACTTGCACTAAGCATTGCTGTCGTATTTCATCGACGGGTGACGAAGGTCGTCTAAGCAGTGTTAGTGGGTCAGCATGCTAGGAAACAGCTGACTGAGGTGACTCACGGGAACCGTCTTACGGAGGACCTTGAGTATGGTCAGCAAGGTATGACGTGTATTCCCGGTTCCAACAGTACAGGCCAAGTCCTTTGACTTGAGGAACTTGCTGAGTTTACCTGTGCATCAGGTCTGTATCTTAGATATGGTGAGAGATTGCCAAAAGACTCTTGAGTAATCATAAAGCCATGTCTAGTGCAGCTCGGGTGTACAAAGTGACAGTAGTTTCCAAGAAAGGATCTGTCTCCTGTCAAAAGGTATTGACAGTTGAGTCTCATGTATGCTCTGTGTCTTGTCCCTAAAATCTGTGGCCACAGTAACTGAACAGAAGGGAAAGGTTTCCCTTGCGGCGTTTAGTAAGGACAGACCGACACTTAGGTCCAAAATGGGTACCTGCATTTTCCGTGCCCTAGACCCTAAGTGATGAGACAGAAGATAGAAGGACAAAAATGTTCATCCCCGAATATTTCACCTAGTCTCTAGTGCCATGCACCGTTGCTAGATGGCCACCCATGATAACGGGCGGATTCTAGGAATCCGACCAAGTCTAGCTGAATGGTGAACCTAAAGAGTCACACAATATCCAAACACACACTTAGTATTTAATTTGGAATTAAATATTGGAGTAAAGGAATGATTAAATAAGATTTAATCGGGTCCTATATTTTTCTTGGAGAAATTAATACCTTCTATTTGATAAAGGGAATTAAATTAATAAATATGATTTATTAAAGGGTTGATTTAATGGGCTTAGAATAAATAATAGTATTTATTTATTATATTATATTTATTCTTTTAGCCTTTTGGAATATTTAATGAGATTTAAATATTCCATTAAATTAAAATCAACGGTTGAGATGGAAAGGGGAGATGGAAGGCTAGGATTCGTTTGACTAGGTCAAACACTAGTTTGACTAGGTCAAAATCCTAGTCAAATTAGAGTTCTTAGAGTTGGAGTTTAAAGAGGATTAAACTCCTCCTCTATATAAACCTCTAGCCTCCAAACAATTGAAGGATGATGATTCTTGAAAACACACACAACACACACTCTCCCCTTCTCCTTACCTCTCGTCCGCCCCTCTCTCTTTCTCCAACAAGAAAATATTTTTTCTTAGTTCTTTTTGTTCTTGGAACATTAGAACTTAGATGAATCAATACCGTTAATTGATAACGTGTTGTTGATTCATCCACTCCAAAAATTATACACTTGTTCGTTGCTAGCACGACATACAAGATACGTGGGTGGATCGTGTGTCACGATTTGGAGGGTCTCAAGAACGAGATCTCAGCGCAAAACGGGGAACAACGCGAGTAGCCGTTGAAGACGAAAACGACAACGGGTAGGTCTCGTTTTAACTTTTTTCGTCCCTCTTTAATTTTCAACTCTATGGCCTCCATGACTTCTTTACATGCTTTATGATCATGAGATACACCGAACGCCCGGGAACCTCAAGGGCACACCCCTTGAGCGTGTTCTTTTAAATTAAAAAGCATGCTTTATTTTTGTATGTTTATTTTTTATCGCGCTTCCGCATTCGCGCAATTCCCGGGACGATCCACCCGATTTCTTTCATTTTGACAGGAGACAGATCCTTTCTTGGAAACTACTGTCACTCTGTACACCCGAGCTACATGGCTTATGACTACTCAAGAGTATTTTGACAATCTCTCACCATAATCTAAGATACAGACCTGATGTACAGGTAAACTCAGCAGTTCCTCAAGGCAAAGGACTTGACCTGTACCGTTGGAACCGGGAATACACGTCATACCTTGCTGACCATACTCAAGGTCCACCGTAAAACGGTTCCCCCGAGTCACCTCAGTCAGCTGCTTCCTAGCATGTTGACCCACTAACACTGCTTAGACGACCTTCGTTACCCGTCGATGAAATATGACAGCAGATGCTTAGTGCAAGTCTCAAAGGGAATCCCAGTACCCCATTTTCGAGATTCCTTGACTTGGAGATTTCCGGACTGATTCGGTAAGACTGATTTCATTGACCTACCTCCAAGCGTAGTCCCAGTCCCCGAAATCGATTGTCAGTCCGTGGGCTTTGTTTGAGTAGTGAACAGATAAGTAATTGCAGATATAAGTGAACGTAAACAAAGTGTTGCCATATGAATTTTCACTTCTTTATTCATAAATGTTTTATCAAACACCTGAAATTGTCTAGACATAGGTTACATATTCCTGCCAAAATTGGCTTACATGGTCACCTATTCTAACACCAAGCGTAGTCCCAGTCCCATAAATGTGATTTCAATCTGTGGGCTTTGTTTGTGTAGCGAACAATTATAAAGCAGATAAAGTGAACACAGACAAAGTGTGCGCCAAATGAATTTTTTACTTTCTTATTCATCAAGGTTTTATTAAAACTATTGAAATTGTTCAGACATAGGTTACAATTCGCTTAAAAAGATTGGCTACATGGTCACTTATTCTAACAATCTCCCACTTGACCTTTAAAGCCAATCTCCCATATGCCTAATCCCCATCTTCTCAAGATGTTGCGTATGAGCGCTTTGCGACATAGGCTTTGTCAGGGAATCTGCTGTGTTGTCTGCTGAGTTGACTCGGTCCATCGAACGTCACCTCTTCCCACCATTTTCTCTTAGAAGGTGGTAGCGTCTAAGAATGTGTTTTGGATCGGTGATGAGATCTCGGTTCCTTTGCTTGCACTATGGCTCCATTGTTATCACAAAAGATGAAAACGGGCTCGGTGATGCTAGGCACCACACCCAACTCTTGGATGTAGTTTCTTATCCAAATCGATTCTTTGGCAGCTTCTGAAGCTGCTATGTATTCGGCCTCAGTGGTGGAATCAGTAGAGGTTGCTTGCTTGGAACTTTTCCATGTTACCACTCCTTCATTGAGCCTGAATACATAACCTGATTGAGACTTGGCATCATCGTCATCTGCCTGGAAGCTAGCATCGCTAAAGCCTTCCAGGATCAGTTCTCCATTGCCATAGACTAGGAACATTTCCTTAGTCCTCCTTAGGTACTTAAGGATGCCCTTGACCGCATTCCAATGTGCCTCTCCTGCACAGGACTGATATCTGCTTGTTACACTTAAGGCGTAACCGATGTCAGGTCTAGTGCAGTGGACCGCATATTGGATGCTTCCTATGGCAGAAGCATAGGGAATGATTTTCATCTTTTCAAGTTCCTCATCAGTCTGTGGAGACTGTTTCTTGGACAACTTGATCCGATGCCTAATGGGAAGGAATCCTCGTTTGGAGTTGTCCATCCAAAACATTTTCAAGACTTTCTCCCTATACGAGTTTTGGGTTAGTCCTAACATTCTTTTAGATCTGTCCCTGACAATCTGGATGCCAAGAATGTAGGAGGCTTCACCCAAATCCTTCATGGAAAACTGAGTTGATAACCATGCTTTTGTGTCACCCAACATTCTAACGCCATTTCCTATGAGTAGAATGTCACCCACATAAAGCACTAAGAACACTATAGAGTTCCCACTGACCTTCTTGTATACACAAGGGTCGGATTCATTTTTTGATGAAATCATAAACCCCGTATGACTTTGTCAAACCGAATGTCCCAACTTCGGGATGCTTGTTTTGAGGCCATAAATGGACTTTTGGAGACGACAGACCTTCTGTTCTTCTCCGGCGACCGTGAAACCCTCCGACTGATCCATGTAGATCTCTTCCTCAACAAAAACCATTGAGAAAGGCCATTTTCACGTCCATTAAGCTGCCATATCTCATAGTCATAGCCTGCTGCTATGGCAAGCAGGATCCGAATGGACTTAGTCATGGCTACTGGCGAGTAGGTGTCCTCAAAATCGACCCCGAGTCGTTGAGTGTACCTTTTGCTACTAGCCTAGCCTTGAAGGTTGTGACTTCTCCATCAACGCCAAGTTTGCGCTTATAGACCCATTTGCAGCCAACTGGCTTAACCCCTTGGGTGGGTCTACAAGTGTCCAGACTTGGTTCTCATTCATGGAGTCCATTTCGGTTTTCATGGCCTCAAGCCATCTCCCGGAGTCGATGTCAGACATCGCTTCCCCGTATGTCTTCGGATCCTTATCCAATAGACTGGTAGTGTTTAGAAAGCCGTATCTTATAGGAGGTCATGACTCTCTAGCTGACCTATGGAGAACGGGAACGTCAGTGGTGACTGTGGGCACTGACTGTATTGGAGCCGGCGGTTCAGGTACCGAGGTTGGCGCTTCCTGAGGTCG
Source organism: Sesamum alatum (assembly GCA_034509735.1). Classification (NCBI taxonomy): domain Eukaryota; kingdom Viridiplantae; phylum Streptophyta; class Magnoliopsida; order Lamiales; family Pedaliaceae; genus Sesamum; species Sesamum alatum. The sequence goes on from JACGWO010000004.1 coordinate 16,149,003, forward strand.
TCCTTCATGCCTAGCATGCTGGACTTCTCCAGGTTGGTTAGCCTTCTGGGTATCTATCCTGAATCCTCTAAGTGAGGAATCCACGGCCTCCACTGATAACTGGTTTCCATCACTTGACTCCTCAAGGATCAGTTCATCAGGTTGGATATCCTTTGGAAAGCCTTGTTCCAAGAACACTGCGTTCCTTGAAACAAATACCTTTTGTTCCAAGGGGTCATAGAAACAATAACCTGCAGTCTCCTTAGGGTATCCAACGAACCTGCATAAAACTAGACTTTGATTCTAGCTTGTCTCCACTAGCTTCTTGACTTATGCGGGGCTACCCCACACTTTCAAGTAGTTGTAGGACGCAGGCTTGCCATGCCATATTTCATATGACGTTTGGGTCAATACGATAGTTGGCGCCAAATTTAACAACTTGGCCGCAGTCTCCAATGCATAGCCCCAAAAGGACAAGGGCAATTTGGTAAAACTCATCATGGATCAAACCATGTCCAACAGGATTCGATTCCTCCTTTCAGAGACCCATTTAACTGTGGTGTCCCGGGAGGTGTCCATTCAGAGATTATACCGTTTTCTTTAAGATAATTAACGAACTTAGTACTAAGGTACTCTCCGCCTCGGTCTGACCACAGGACGTTAATTTTGCAGCTGGTTTGGTTCTCAACTTCAAGTCTGAATTCTTTAAACCCCTCAAGAGCTTCAGACTTGTGCCTCATTAGGTATACATAACCATACCATGAATGATCATCGGTGAAGGTTATGAAGTAGGAGAACCCACCTCGGGCTTGCGTCCTTAGTGGTCCACATACATCTGTATGGACGAAGTCCAACAGACTTGTGGCAAACTTGCTTTGTCCTACAAAGGGCTTTTTTTTTTTTTTTGGTCATTTTCCCTCTGAGACAGAATTCGCAAGTTGGTAGCTCATTCAAGTCCCCTACCTTTAGGTTCTTTGAGTATACCAATATCTTCATCCTATCTTGGAAAATGTGACCTAGCCTCGCGTGCCACAATTGTGCGTTCCCGTTATTATCTGTTTTCCGTTTGTGTTGAGCATTTAGAATGAAGTTCGTTTGTTGTAAGATATAGAGACCGTTATAAAGCGTACCAAGCAGATGAGCAATACCACACCTCATCAAATAAAAGCAATTTTATTGATCATAAACTCATATCCACTATTGTCTAACAACGGAATGGAAATGATGTTTCTAATCATGCTAGGTACATAATAAACTTGCTCTAATTCTATACTAATGCGATTACTAACTACTAGAGTGGCGCATACTGCTTCTGCCGAGATGGCCTTGCCATTCCCAAGCTTTAGGATCATATCCCCGCTACTCAGTTTTCTGCTTCTTTTCAGCACCTGGAAATCATTGCAAATGTGAGTTCCACAGCCGGTATCTAATAGCCAAGCGACAGTGTTAGTAACCATATTAACCTCAATCACAAAGATATCTTGTTTGGAGAGGAGTTTAGGGCAATCCCTCTTCCAATGCCCTTTCTCACGGCAATTGATACATATGTCATATGCCCTTGACTATTCCTTTGAGTCAACCTTTCCCTTTCCTCACTTTGGCAATGGGAACACTCATAGTGTTGGTAGCTATTTTGACGGCTCTTCCCTTTCCCTTCTTCCTTTTCCAACGTCCGGCACCCCTTGCTTTTTCGTCTTGGAAGTTGAAGCATCTCCAAACAATACCGACGGCATAGACTTTCTAGTCGTTGCCTCGTATTGCACCATCATATTGATTAACTCATGAATACCCTTCTCAAGTGTGTTCATGTTGTAGTTAACAATGAATTGGTCGAAGGAGGGTGGGAGAGATTGAAGGATCACATCTATGTACATCTCGTTATCGAGCCCTGCCTTGAGGTCCTCTAGCTTTTCCACCAAGGTAAGCATCTTGACCCATGCTCTTGTACAGAGAACCCTTCGGTCATTTTAGTTCCAAAGAACGCCTTTGTCGCGACATACCCTAGTATGCCGGTCCGGGACTGCATAGCAATCCTTCAGGCGAGCCTTTCATACTGGTTCTGAATCTCATTCGTCATAGAGGCAAGTATGATGCTACGGACTTTCCGGTTATCCTTATGCCAAGTCTCGAACGTCTCACGTTCTTCTGGCATGGATCCTTCTGGCAAGGTCCTAGGGAACAACTCGTCCATGATGTAGCCTTGGTTCTCATAATCTAGGCCTATCCTCAGATTGCACAACCAGTCGTTGTAATTGGTTCTATTAAACTTGTTGGTCTCAAGTATGGTTGATAATGGGTTCTTAGATATTTTTTAAATCTACATTTAAAAGAACAGAACTACGATCAGCAGAATTTTAAAAGACGGAAGTTTTAATAAATGATTAAACGCTTGGACTTTAGTAATGTAATGCTCCCACTATTTATACGAAAACACGATACTCTCAAACGCCGTTTTCGGGAAACACCCTTTCCTAGTGGGCTTGGGTTCCACAGTGATTTTTCCCATACCCCGCTTTTACGATTCGCATGGGAAGAATCTTATGGGATATACCATACCATTTTCGTGTTAGAATAGGTGACCATGTAAGCCAATTTTGGCAGGAATATGTAACCTATGTCTAGACAATTTTTGGTATTTGATAAAAATATTTATGAATAAAGAAGTGAAAATTCATATGGCAATACTTTGTTTACGTTCACTTATATCTGCATTTACATTTCTGTTCACTACGCAAACAAAGCCCACGGACTGAGAATCGATTTCGGGGACTGGGACTACGCTTGAGATAATGAGAAAAGGTTTTCCTAAAACGAGAAAATATTATTACCAATATTTGTGTTTGGATATATTATGCACATATTCATTTATTATTTTGGATATTCATGATTGGATATCATGTGTTGTTGGTATATTGTGATTATATGATTGGATCATGTGATTATGTGTGTTGGATGGAAATGGATGATCACGAGCCCTAGACCGGATGTATGGTTTATTTTCTGTTGGGCCTGTGTGCCTCTTTTACTGCTTTCTCCTTCTCTCTTTCTAGTTGCCTTGGAATAATAAGGCATTCTACCTCCCTACCTTGCCTTTGTAATTCGTGGAGAAGCAGGAAGGACCACATGGAGAGCCCAGACGGGAGGTCCCTTGGAGTTTTCCATGAAGTGAAGAAAGAGAAAAGAGACCAAAGCCCATCAACATGATGATTGGGTTACTATTAATGTAATAGTATAGGACCAACCCTAGATTCACCATAGATCCACTGCGGGCTCAGTGGGTCGCATAGGATTCGGGCTCGTGATCATCCAACAGGAGCGTGCTAGGCTTTAATTTTGCATGTGGTTATGATGATGGATGAATGGGTTGTTTATTTATCATATAACTGCTATGGATGGTTTATTTACGCATTATGGATGTATGTGTAGATGTTTATTTATTCGAGATCTCGGTCATTTACTACTCTCACATTGGTTGTGTTAGAATAGGTGACCATGTAAGCCAATTTTGGCAGGAATATGTAACCTATGTCTAGACAATTCTTTGGTATTTGATAAAAACATTTATGAATAAAGAAGTGAAAATTCATATGGCAATACTTTGTTTATGTTCACTTATCTGCATTTACATTTCTGTTCACTACGCAAACAAAGCCCACGGACTGAGTAACCATTTCGGGGACTGGGACTACAATTGGAGGTAGGTCCATGAAATCAGTCTCACCGAATCAGTCCGGAAATCTCCAAGTCAAGGAATCCCGAAAATGGGTACCGGGATTCCCTTTGAGACTTGCACTAAGCATCTGCTGTCGTATTTCATCGACGGGTGACGAAGGTCGTCTAAGCAGTGTTAGTGGGTCAGTGTGCTAGAAAGCAGCTGACTGAGGTGACTCGCGGGAACCGTCTTACGGAGGACCTTTGAGTATGGTCAGCAAGGTATGACGTGTATTCCCGGTTCCAACAGTACAGGCCAAGTCCTTTGACTTGAGGAACTGCTGAGTTTTACCTGTGCATCAAGTCTGTATCTTAGATATGGTGAGAGATTGCCAAAATACTCTTAAGTAGTCATAAGCCATGTCTAGTGCAGCTCGGGTGCACAAGGTGACAGTAGTTTCCAAGAAAGGATCTGTCTCCTGTTAAAAAGGTGTTGATAGTTGAGTCTCATGTATGCTCTGTGTCTCGTCCCTGAAATCAGTGGCCACAGTAACTGAACAGAAGGGAAAGGTTTCCCTTGCGGCGTTTAGTAAGGACAGACCGACACTTAGGTCCAAAATGGGTACCTGCATTTTCTGTGCCCTAGACCCTAAGTGATGAGACCGAAGACGGAAGGACAAGTGTACTGTTAGAGCCAAAATGTTCATCCCCGAATATTTCACCTAGTCTCTAGTGCCATGGACCGTTGCTAGATGGCCACCCATGGTAACGGACGGATTCTAGGAATCCGACCAAGTCTAGCTGAATGGTGAACCTAAAGAGTCACACACTATCCACACACACTTAGTATTTAATTTGGAATTAAATATTGGAGTAAAAGAATGATTAAATTAGATTTAACCGGGTCCTATATTTTCTTGGAGAAATTAATTCCTTCTATTTGATAAAGGGAATTAAATTAATAAATAGGATTTATTAAAAGAGTTGATTTAATGGGCTTAGAATAAATTATAATATTTATTTATTATATTATATTTATTCTTTTAGCCTTTTGGAATATTTAATAGGATTTAAATATTCCATTAAATTAAAATCAACGATTGAGATGGAAAGGGGAGATGGAAGGCTAGGATTCGTTTGACTAGGTCAAACACTAGTTTGACTAGGACTTTGACTAGGTCAAAATCCTAGTCAAATTAGGTTACTTAGAGTTTGAGTTTAAAGAGGATTAAACTCTTCCTCTATATATAAACCTCTAGCTTCCAACATTTGTAAGATGATGATTCTTGAAAACACACACAACACACACTCTCCCCTTCTCCTATATCTCGTCCGCCCCCTCTCTCTCCTCAAAGAGAATATTTCTTAGTTCTTTTTGTTCTTGGAACATTAAGAACTTTGACGAACCAATATCGTTAATTAATAACGTGTTATTGATTCGTCCACTCCAAAATTTATACACTTGTTCGTTGTTAGCACGACGTGCAAGATACATGGGTGGATCGTGTGTCACGATTTGGAGGATCTGAAAGAACGAGGTCTTGGTGCAAAACGGGGAACAACGCGAGTAGCAGTTGAAGACGAAAACGACAACGGGTAGGTCTCGTTTAAGATTTTCGTCCCTCTTTAATTTTCAAACTCTATGGCCTCCATGATTTCTTTATTAGTTTTATAATCATGAGATACACCGAACGCCCGGGAACCTCAAGGGCACACCCCTTGAGCGTGTTCTTTTCAATTAAAAACATGCCTTTTATTTTGTATGTTCATTTTTACTGCGCTTCCGCATTCGCGCAATTCCCGGGACGATCCACCGATTTCTTTCAGGTTGGACCAATGTCAAAATATTAGACCCTAGACAAAGTAGACATAAACTCTAGGAGTTTGTCCATGCCTTCCAATCCATGGCATAGTGAGGAAGCTGCTTTGGGTCAATAGCGTGGTCTCACGAGTCGTGGCACGTTATTGTACTTAAAAGGAAGCTGCACTATGGCATGAACGAAAAATGGGCTGCTGCTACCTGTCTCACGAGTCGTGGGGGTACCAGTGGGTCTGTGGCTCGGTCGATTGGGTTGGGTCTAACGCCCAATTAACATGATTCGCTTGGAGTCCTCGGGATCATGTGAAAGGGTGAGGCAATGATCTCGAGAATCTCGTGCAACGAGAATGGTATGGAATACCTCCCACAGGATCTTTTCCATGCGAATCGTAAAAGGAGGGTTTGGGAAAAATCGTTGTGGATCCCAAGCCCACTTGGAAAGGATTTCCCGAAAATCACGTTTGAGAGTACCGTATTTTCGTATAAATAGTGGGAGAATTAAATGACTAAAGTCCATGCATTTAATTATTTTATCAAAACCACCGTCATTTAATTTCTGCTGATCGCGCGCTGTTTTCTAAAATGTAGGTTTTAAAATGTCTAAGAACCCACTTTCCACCATTCTTGAGACAAACAAATTCAATGGAACAAACTACAACGACTGGTTGCGCAATCTCAGGATAGTCCTAGATTACGAGAACCAAGGCTACATCATGGACGAGCCTCTCCCTAGGACCTTACTGGAAGGATCCACGCCAGAAGAACGTGAGACGTTCGAGACTTGGCATAAGGATAACCGGAAGGTCCAGCGTCATACTTGCTTCGATGACCAATGAGATTCAGAAGCAATATGAAAGGCTAGACGATGTCCCTTCCATTATGGCTCGCCTTAAGGATTGCTATGCAGTCCCGGACTGGCATACTAGGTATGTCGCGACCAAGGCGTTCTTTGGAATGAAAATGACAGAAGGATCCTCTGTACAAGAGCACGGGGTTAAAATGCTTACCCTGGTGGAAAAGCTCGAGGACCTAAAGGCAGGTCTCGATAATGAAACGTACATAGATGTGATCCTTCAGTCACTCCCACCCTCCTTTGACCAATTTATCGTCAACTACAACATGAACGCACTTGAGAAGGGCATTCATGAGTTGATCAATATGTTGCTGCAATACGAGGCAACGACTAAGAAGTCCACGCCTTCGGTATTGTTTTGGAGGTGCTTCGACTTCTAATACGAAAGGCAAGGGTGCCGGATGTTGGAAGAAGAAGAAACGGAAGGGAAAGGCCGTCAAAGCAGCTACGAACACTAAGAGTGTTCCCATTGCCAAAGAGGGGAAAGGCAAAGGAAAGGGAAATGTTGTCTCCAAGCAACAGTCGAAGGCATATGACATATGTATCAACTGCCGTGAGAAAGGGCATTGGAAGAGAGAGTGCCCCAAACTCTTCTCGTACCAAGGTATATATGTGATTGAGGTTAATATGGTCACTAGTTCTGCCTCTTGGGTATTAGATACCGGCTGTGGAGCTCACATTTGCAATGACTTGCAGGTGTTGAAAAGAAGCAAAAAACTGGGTAGCGGGGACATGATCCTGAAGCTTGGGAATGGCAAGGCCATCTCGGCAGAAGCAGTAGGATCCGCCACTCTAGTGATTAGTGATAGTATTAGCATAGATTTAGAGCAAGTTTATTTTGTACCCAGTATGATTAAAAACATCATTTCCATTCCATTGTTGGACAATAGTGGTTATGAGTTTAGAATCAATAAAAATTGCTTTTATTTGATGAGGTGTGGAATTGCTCATCTACTTGGTACATTGCATAACGGACTCTATATCTTGCAACAAATGAATTTCATCCTCAATGCAGAACACAAACGAAAATTAGATAATAACGGGAACGCACGTCTGTGGCACGCTAGGCTAGGTCACATATCCCAAGATAGCATGAAAAGGTTGGTAGACTCAAAGAACCTAGAGGTTGGGGACTTGAGCGATCTACCAACTTGTGAGTCCTGTCTAAGAGGGAAAATGACCAAGAAGCCCTTTGTAGGACAAAGCAGGCTTGCCACAGGTCTGTTGGACTTGGTCCATACAGACGTATGTGGACCACTAAGGACGCAGGTCCGAGGTGGGTTCTCCTACTTCATAACCTTCACCGATGATCATTCGCGGTATGGTTATGTTTACCTGATGAGGTACAAGTCTAAAGCTCTTGAGAGGTTTAAAGAATTCAGACTTGAAGTGGAGAACCAAACCAACTGCAAAATTAAAGTTCTTCGGTCGGACCGACGCGGTGAGTACCTTAGTACGGAGTTCCTATATTATCTAAAAGAACATGGTATAATATCAGAATGGACACCTCCAGGAACACCACAGTTAAATGGTTTCTCTGAAAGGAGGAATCGAACCCTGTTGGACATGGTTCGGTCCATGATGAGTTTTACCAAATTGCCCTTATCGTTTTGGGGCTATGCACTAGAAACGGCGGCCAAATTGTTGAATTTAGCGCCTACTAGTACATTCACCCAAACGCCATATGAAATATGGCACGGCAAGCCTGCATCCTACAACTACTTGAAAGTGTGGGGTAGCCCCGCATACGTCAAGAGGTTAGTGGGAGATAAGTTAGAATCTAGGTCTAGCTTATGCGGGTTCGTTGGATACCCTAAAGAAACTGCGGGTTATTACTTTTATAACCCCTTGGAACAAAAGGTGTTTGTTTCACGAAATGCAGTATTCTTGGAGCAAGGCTTCCCGGAGGATATCCAACCTGATGAGCTGATCCTTGAGGTATCAAGTGATGGAATCCAGCCATCAGAGGAGGCCACAGAACCCTCACTTAGAGGATTCAGGATTAACAGCCGAAGGGCTGACCAACCTCGAGAAGTCCAACATGCTAGGCATGAAGGACAGCCTCAGGAACAGCCAGTCCCGGTTCCTGAACCGCCGGCTACGATACAGTCAGCGCCCACAGTCACCACTGACGTTCCCGTTCTCCGTAGGTCCACTAGAGAGTCCAGACCTCCAGTGAGATATGGCTTTCTAGGTGCGACCGATCTTTTGGATAACGATCCTAAGACTTATGGAGAAGCGATGTCAGACATCGACTCCGGGAAATGGCTTGAGGCCATGAAAGCCGAAATGGACTCCATGAGCGAGAACCAAGTTTGGAGTCTTGTAGATCCACCAAAGGTGTTAAGCCAGTCGGCTGTAAGTGGGTTTACAAGCAAACTTGGCGTTGATGGAGAAGTCACAACCTTTAAGGCTAGGCTTGTAGCTAAGGGATACACTCAACGACCCAGGGTCGATTTTGAGGATACCTACTCGCCAGTAGCCATGGCTAAATCCATTCAGATTCTACTCGACATAGCAGCATGGTATGACTATGAGATATGGCAGATGGACGTGAAAACGGCCTTCCTCAACGGTTTCGTTGAAGAAGAGATCTATATGGATCAGCCGCAGGGTTTCACGGTCACTTGAGAACAACAAAAAGTCTGTCGTCTCCAGAAGTCCATCTATGGCCTCAAACAAGCCTCCCGAAGTTGGAACATTCACTTTGACGAAGTAATACGGGGGTATGACTTCATCAAAAAATGAATCCGACCCTTGTGTATACAAGAAGGTCAGTGGGAGCTCAATTGTGTTCCTAGTGCTTTATGTGGATGACATTCTGCTCATTGGTAATGACGTTAGAATGTTAGGAACACAAAAATCATGGTTGTCAACCCAGTTTTCCATGAAGGACTTGGGTGAAGCCTCCTACATCCTAGGCATCCAGATTGTCAGGGACAGATCTAAAAGGGTGTTAGGACTCACCCAAAACTCGTATATGGAGAAACTCCTAAAGAGATATCGAATGGACAACTCCAAACGGGGATTCCTTCCGGATCAAGTTGTCTAAGAAGCAGTCCCCACAGACTGATGAGGAACTTGAAAGGATGAAGGTCATCCCCTATGCTTCTGCCGTAGGTAGCATCCAATATGCGGTCCACTGCACTAGGCCTGATGTTGCATACGTTTTGAGCGTAACAAGCAGGTATTAGTCCTGCGCAGGAGAGGCACACTGGAATGCTGTTAAGGGCATCCTTAAGTACCTAAGGAGGACTAAGGAAATGTTCCTAGTCTATGGCAATGGAGAACTAATTCTGGAAGGTTTTAGCGACGCTAGCTTCCAGTCTGATGACGATGATGCCAAGTCTCAATCGGGGTACGTATTCAAACTCAATGGAGAAGTAGTAGCTTGGAAAAGTTCCAAGCAAGCAACTATTGCTGACTCCACCACAGAGGCTGAATACATAGCAGCTTCAGAAGCTGCTAAGGAAGCGGTTTGGATGAGAAACTACATCCAAGAGTTGGGTGTGGTGCCTAGCATCGCGGAGCCCGTTGTCATCTTCTGTGATAACAACGGAGCAATAGCACAAGCAAAGGAACCAAGATCTCATCACCGTTCCAAACACATTCTTAGACGCTACCATCTTCTTAGAGAAATGGTAGGAAGAGGTGACGTCCGGATGGACCGAGTCAACTCGGCAGACAACACAGCAGACCCGCTGACAAAGCCTATGTCGCAGAGCGCTCATACGTAACATCTTGAGAAGATGGGGATTAAGTATATGGGCAATTGGCTTTAAAAGGTCAAGTGGGAGATTGTTAGAATAGGTGACCATGTAAGCCAATTTTGGCAGGAATATGTAACCTATGTCTAGACAATTTTTGGTATTTGATAAAAAACATTTATGAATAAAGAAGTGAAAAATTCATATGGCAATACTTTGTTTACGTTCACTTATATCTGCATTTACATTTCTGTTCACTACGCAAACAAAGCCCACGGACAGAATCGATTTCGGGGACTGGGACTACACTTGGAGGTAGGTCCATGAAATCAGTCTTACCAAATCAGTCCGGAAATCTCCAAGTCAAGGAATCCCGAAAATGGGTACCGGGATTCCCTTTGAGACTTGCACTAAGCATCTGCTGTCGTATTTCATCGACGGGTGACGAAGGTCGTCTAAGCAGTGTTAGTGGGTCAGCATGCTAGGAAGCAGCTGACTGAGGTGACTCGCGGGAACCGTCTTACGGAGGACCTTCAGTATGGTCAGTAAGGTATGACGAGTATTCCCGGCTCCAACGCTACAGGCCAAGTCCTTTGGCTTGAGGAACCGCCGAGTTCACCTGTACATCAGGTCTGTATCTTAGATATGGTGAGAGATTGCCAAAATACTCTTGAGTAGTCATAAGCCATGTCTAGTGCAGCTCGGGTGTACAGAGTGACAGTAGTTTCCAAGAAAAGATCTGTCTCCTGTCAAAAGGCATTGACAGTTAAGTCTCATGTATGCTCTGTGTCTTGTCCCTAAAATCTGTGGCCACAGTAACTGAACAGAAGGGAAGGTTTCCCTTGCGGCGTTTAGTAAGGACAGGCCGACACTTAGGTCCAAAATGGGTACTTGCTTTTTCCGTGCCCTAGACTCTAAGTGATGAAATCGAAGACAGAAGGACAAGTGTACTGTTAGAGCCTAAATGTTCATCCCCATTAGTTCACCTAGTCTCTAGTGCCATGGACCGTTGGTAGATGGCCACCCATGGTAACGGGCGGATTCTAGGAATCCGACCAAGTCTAGCTGAAAGGTGAACCTAAAGAGTCACATACTATCCACACACACTTAGTATTTAACTTGGAATTAAATATTGGAGTAAAGGAATGATTAAATTAGATTTAATCGGGTCATATATTTTCTTGGAGAAATTAATTCCTTCTATTTGATAAAGGGTATTAAATTAATAAATTGGATTTATTAAGGGAATTGATTTAATGGGCCTAGAATAAATATTAATATTTATTTATTATATTTATTTTGCCTTTTGGAATATTTAATGGGATTTAAATATTCCATTAAATTTAAATCAACGGTTGAGATGGAAAGGGGAGATGGAAGGCTAGGATTTGTTTGACTAGGTCAAACACTAGTTTGATTAGGACTTTGACTAGGTCAAAATCCTAGTCAAATTAGGGCTCTTAGAGTTGGAGTTTAAAGAGGATTAAACTCCTCCTCTATAAATACCTCTAGCTTCCAACTATTGCAGGATGATGAAATTCCAACACACACAACACACACTCGACTCTCTCCCCTTGCCTCTCGTCCGCCCCTCTCTCTCTACAAGAAAATATTTTTCTAGTTCTTTTGTTCTTGGAACATTAGAACTAAGGAAGATTAGTCCCGTTAATTCATAACGTGTGATTGATCTATCCTCTCCAAAAATACTTGTTCGTTGCTAGCACGACGTGCAAGATACGTGGGTGGATCGTGTGTCACGATTTGGAGGGTCTCAAGAACGAGATCTCGGTGCAAAACGGGGAACAACGCGTGTAGCCGTTGAAGACGAAAACAACAACGAGTAAGTCTCGTTTTATTTTTCGTCCCTCTTTATTTTTCAACTCTATGGCCTCCATGATTTCTTTACATGTTATATGATCATGAGATACACCGAACGCTTGGGAACCTCAAGGGTACACCCCTTGAGCGTGTTTTTTTTAAATTAAAAGCATGCTTTAATTTTTGTATGTTTATTTTTATCGCGCTTCCGCATTCGCGCAATTCCCGGAACGATCCACCGATTCCTTTATTCTCGTTCCACGAGATTTCCAAGATAATTGCCTTACCCTTTGACATGATCCTGAGGATTCCAAGCGAATCACGTTATTTGGGCGTTAGACCCGACCCAATCAACCGAATCATAGACCCACTGCTACCTCCACGACTCGTGAGACAGGTAACAGCAGTCTACTCATCGTTCATGACATAGTGCAGCTTCTTTTAAGAACGATAGTTTGTGCCATGACTCGTGAGACCACACTATCGACCTAAATCAGCTTCCTCACTATGCCATGGATTGGAAAGCATGGACGAACTCCTAGTGTCCATGTCCATTTATTAAAGGGTCTAATATTTTGAATTTTGGTCCAACCAAGAGAGAGTTGTAAATGACCGAGATCCCATACATATACACATTCGTCCATAATGCATAATTTAAAGTTTGCATCCCATAGCAGTAATATGATAAATAAACCATTCATTCACCATAAAAAGCCACATGAAAAAATTAAAGCCTAGCAACGCCCCTGTTGGATGATCACGAGCCTGAATCCTATGCGACCCACTGAGCTCGTAGTGGATCTATGGTCAATCACACGTTATTTAAAGATTGTGAATCGTCCCGGAAAATAGCGCGAATGCGGAAGCGCGGTATAAAATTAAATAACAAAATTATATCATGCTTTTACATAAATAAAAGAACACGTTCAAGGGTGTACCCTTGAAGTTCCCGGGTGTTTGGTGTATCTCAGAATTAAAAGCATACAAAATAATCATGGAGGCCATAGGGATTAAATAAAGAGAGCAACGAAAATTAAATCGGAACCTACCGATTGTCGTTTTCGTTTTCTAACCGGTACTAGCGTTGTTTCCCGATTTGCACCAAATCTCGTACGTGAGATTCTCATAATTGTAACACGCAATCCACCCATGTATCTTGCACGTCGTGCTAGTGAACGAACAAGTATTTTTGGAGAGGATGAATTAATCACACGTTATTAGGTTAACGGGATTAATTCTCCTAAGTTCAATTGTTCCAAGAATAAAAAGAACAAGAAACTATTTTCTTGAGAGAGAGAGAGAGAGAGAGGGCGGACGAGAGGGAGAGAGGGAGAGCCGAGTTGTGTGTGTGTGTGTGTGTGTGTGTGTGTGTGTGTTGGAGTTTCATCACCTTTCTAATAGTGAGGGGCTAGGACTATATATAGAGGAGGAGTTTAATCATCTTCAAACTCCAACTCTAAAGAAGACTATTTTGACTAGGATTTTGACCTAGTCCAAGTAATATTTGACCTAGTCAAATTTAATCCTAGCCATCCATCTCCCCTTTTAATCTCAACCATTAATTTAATTTAATGGAATATTTAAAACCTATTTAAATATTCCAAAGGGCAATAAATAAATATAATAAATATAAATATTTATTCTCGGCCCATTAAATTAATTTTCTAATAAATCCAATTTATTATATCAATCCCTTTTAACTAATAAAAGGAATTAATTCTCTCCAAGAAAATAAAGGACCCGATTAAATCCAATTTAATCATTCCATTTCTCCAATATTTAATTTTAAATTAAATACTTAATGTGTGTGGATTGTGTGTGACTCTTTAGGTTCACCTTTCAGCTAGACTTGGTCGGATTCCTAGAATCCGCCCGTTACCATAGGTGGCCATCTAGGAACGGTCCATGGCACTAGAGACTAGGTGAATTTTCGGGGATGAACATTTAGGCTCTAACAGTACACTCGTCCTTCTGTTTACAGTCTCACCACTTAGGGTCTAGGGCACGAAAAATGCAGGTACCCATTTTCGATCTAAGTGTCGGTCTGTCCTTACTAAACGCCGCAAGGGAAACCTTCCCTTCTGTTCAGTTACTGTGGCCACAGATTTCAGGGACAAGACACAGAGCATACGTGAGACTCAACTGTCAATGCCTTTTGACAGGAGACAGATCCTTTCTTGGAAACTGCTGTACTCTGTACACCAGAGCTGCACTAGACATGGCTTATGACTACTCAAGTGCTTCTTGGCAATCTCTCACCATATCTAAGATACAGACATGACATACAGGTAAACTCAGCAGTTCCTCAAGTCAAAGGACTTGACCTGTACCATTGGAACCGGGAACACACGTCATACCTAGCCGACCCTACTCAAGGTCCTCCGTAAGACGGTTCCCGCGAGTCACCTCAGTCAGCTGCTCCTAGCAGGCTAACCCACTAACACTGCTCAGACGACCTTCGTCACCCGTCGATGAAATACGACAGCAGATGCTTAGTGCAAGTCTCAAGGGGAATCTCGGTACCCATTTTCGAGATTCCTTGACTTGGAGATTTTCGAACTAATTCGGCGAGACTGATTTCATGGACCTACCTCCAAGCGTAGTCCCAGTCCCCGAAATACGTTTTCAGTCCGTGGGCTTTGTTTGCGTAGTGAACAGATATGTATAAAGCAGATAAAGTGAACACAAACAAAGTAATGCCAAAATGAATTTCACTTCTTTATTCATTAATAATATATCAAATCCCAGAAATTGTCTAGACATAGGTTACATTTCGCCTGCACAGATTGGCTACATGGTCACCTATTCTAACAACAGTGACATCTGAGCCAGTAGTTCCCACTGATATTATTCCAGTCCTCCGTAGGTCGACCAGAGTATCCTGCACCTGATAGGTATGGATTTTTGGGCCTGACCAGTCAGTTGGATAATGATCCAAAGATATACGGAGAAGCGATGTCGGACATCGATTCGGATAAGTGGCTTGAGGCCATGAAATCCGAGATGGACTCGATGGGTTTACAAACCAGGTTCGACCCTAGTAGACCCACCAAAAGGGGTTAAACCCGTAGGGTGTAAATGGGTCTACAAAACGTAAGCTTGGAGCTGACGGGGAGGTTACAACCTTCAAAGCCAGGCTTGTGGCGAAAGGTTACACTCAGCGACCCGGGGTCGATTTTGAGGAAACCTACTCGCCCATAGCAATGGCCAAGTCTATTCGGATACTGCTTGCCATAGTAGCATGGTATGACTATGAATATGGCAGATGGACGTGAAAACGGCCTTCCTCAACGGATTCGTAGAGGAAGAGATCTATATGGATCAGTCGGAAGTTTCACAACTGTTGGAGAAGAGCAGAAGGTCTACCGTCTCCAAAGGTCCATCTATGGCCTCAAACAAGCTTCCCGAAGCTAGAACATACGTTTTGATGAAGTCATACGGGGATATGATTTCTTCAAGAATGAGTCCGATCCTTGTGTATACAAGAAGATCAGTGGAAGCTTAGTTGCGTTTCTGGTGCTTTTACGTGGATGACATCTTGCTCATTGGGAATGATGCTAAGATGTTGGTACCACTAAAGCTTGGTTGTCAACGTAATTCTCCATGAAGGATATGGGCGAGGCATCCTACATCCTTGGCATCAATATCTACAGGATAGATCTAGAGAGATGTTAGGATTGGCCTAGTCCTCGTATATTGAGAAAGCCTTGAAGAGATTCAAGATGGAGAACTCAAAACGAGGATTCCTTCCTATGAGGCATAGAATTAAGTTATCCAAGAAGCAGTCTCCTAAGACTGATGAGGAGCTTAAAACGGATGTTGGACTTCCCTATGCTTCAGCCGTAGGCAGCATATAGTATGTTGTTCAGTGCATTAGACCTGATGTGGCTTTCTCTTTTAACGTAACAAGTCGATATCAGTCGTGCGCCGGGGAGGCACACTGGAGTGCAGTCAAGACTATCCTGAAGTACCTGAAAAAGACTAAGGACATGTTCTTGATCTACGGCGATGGAGAGTTGATACTGGAAGGCTATAGCGACGCTAGCTTCCAGTCAGATGACGATGATGCCAAGTCTCAGTGTGGTTTTGTATTTAGACTAAATGGTGGCGTGGTTACTTGGAAGGGTTCCAAGCAGACTACCACGGCGGACTCCACCATAGAGTTTTGAATACATAGCGGCTTTCGAAGCTGCTAAGGAGTGGTTTGGTTGATGAGCTACATCCAAGGGTTGGATGTAGTACCTAGCATTGCTAAGCCTGTAATTATCTTTTATGATAACAACGGGGCGATAGCACTAGCAAAGGAACCGAGATCCAAGCATATTCTTAGATGCTACCATCTGCTTAGAGAGATGGATAGCAGGAGTGACGTTCGTTGGACCGAGTCAGCTCCGCAAAAAACATAGTAGATCCACTTGCTAAGCCCATGTCGCAAGTTGCCCATACTCACTATCTGGATAAGAGGTTTGAGGTCGATGGGTGATTGGCTTTAGGTCAAGTGGGAGATTGTTGGAATAGGTGACCAGAAATCCAATAGGTTTGGCAATTTGTAACCTATTCAACAACTTGATGTAGATCTAATATTATTATGTAATGAATAAGATGAGTGTTCGTCACCAATGGTACCTTCTTTGTTGCGCTCATCTTACATCTGTTAAAACGGTGTTCAACTTATATTGCAACAAAGCCCACAGACCATGGATAACAACTCGTGCAATTGGGCCACGCATTGGATGGTGGTCATGAAACCAACTGATTAAGAGTTGGGTCTGAAACGTTCCAAGTCGAGGACCTCGAGACAGGGAATCGAGAGTCCTATTGAGACTTGCGTCAAGAGTCGTGTTCATTGGATGAGTGCCGTGTTTCATCGGCGACAGGTTTGGGACACCTGCACGATCTTGATGGGTTGGTCGACTGGGGTCGAGCCGACTGGACTGACTCGAGGGGATCATCATATGGAAGACTTGGAGGCTTGGTCGATATGATTGGATTTCTCTGGTTCCGATAGTACGGGAGTAATCCTCAGACTTGAGGAATCATGGCAGTCGCGTGCGCAGGACGGTTGTATCTTAGATCTGGCGAGAGGTGATCACTCTGTAAGATGATCATCATAACCCTTGTCCAGTGCAGTCGGAATGTGTAGCGAGGACGGTGGATTCCAATAAGAGGATCCGTCCCCTGTCAGTATGTGATAGAGGTATCTCCTACGCACTCGGAGACACGCTCATACTGTTTAAAGCTGTGGCCACAGTGGTTGGTCGAACAGGGAATGGTTTCCTGTGTCGACGCAATGAAGCATACGTGGTCTCGAGTATTAAGCATAGATGCCTAGTCAAGGATGGGAACCGAGACCCAATTTCATACCCTAGGCTAAGGTCGGGAGACGGAAGAATCGTACCTGTACGGAATCGGCGCCTAAATGTTCACGTCAATTCACCTAGTCTCTAGTGCCATGGACCGTTACTAGATGGCCACCCATGGTAATAGGTCCTTGTGGAACACGGGCCCAAGTCTAGCTGAGGGTGAACCTAAAGGGTCACACACAAATCACCGAGGAGGTTAAAAGATTGGCTTGGAGTTAATCTCGAAGGATAAATAAGTAATTGGATTACTTAAGGGAAAGTCCATTGGATGGACGGGCCGATATTGATATCTGGCCTTCGTTTAATCGGTAAATTGGATTTTCGATTAAATATGAAAAGTTGAGACGTTGAGACGTTGGATCTTTTAATTGGATTAAAAGATCAACGGGAATAATTTAAATGGACATTAAATTAGATTTAATGTTTGGTTCGTCGTAATTGGATTACGACAAAACCCGGTCCGTTAAATTTTACCCGAGAGGAGAAATAATTCCTATTTTGGAATAGGAAGAAGTTGGATTTCTTCCCTTAATTAAACATGGCGGAGATGCTCCCTTGGAGGAAGCAAAATCAGCCATGTTTCATGCTAGGTGGTATGTTGACTTATCTCTTTTGGAAAGAGACAAATCAACTCCAATGAAGCTCTTCCCTTTTGGTATGATTTGATCATACCACAAATTTTGGTAGGCTTGATTGAAGAATTAATGGTGATTGATTGGATTGAATCTAGACATCCCTGGATGAGCCTAGACACATTCCAATAATCACATTAATTATATATATATATTATATATGAGAATATACAATACCAAGCATAAGGGATTCATTATTCATCTTTTTCTAGGAAAAAGAGAAGACAAAAATCGGATCTCCTCTCCCTCTCTAACTCACGGTTTTTCCTCCCCCTTTTTCACTTGTGTTCTTCACTTGGTTTTGAATCAAGAGGAAGAACAAAGTAAGTTTAAGAGAGCACTAATTCATAGTGTTCTTCTCTTAAACCGATTCCTTCTTAAACCCATTCTTTTCTAGCAAGAAGAAGGTGCGTTTCTTCCGGTGTGGTGTGGATCACCTTTGGAGAATCCATACGTTTGGATTTCGTGAGCATTCCGGAGAAGGAACAACGCAAGTAGCCAGGAGCACACGCTAAATAATCAATGGTAACGGTTTTACTACGCTTTGATTGATTTAATATACATCTATGCCCTATGCGTTTAAATATATATTTCTAATATTTACACATCCTACATCGAACGCCCGGTTGAGTACCCAAGGGTACACCCCTTGGGATTCATTTATTTAAATTAGATTTAAATTTACGCACCCTTTCTCGCTTTCTCGCTTCCGCTCGCGCTCCCGGCGGATCCGCTTGTCCTTCAATACCGATATGCAGTTATCACATCCATGAGTTGCATTTGCAGTTGTTCAGTTTGCTGCTAAATTGATTAAAAATCTAAGTGTGGTTTGTTAGAATAGGTGACCATGTAAGCCAATTTTGGCAGGAATATGTAACCTACGTCTAGACAATTTCAGGTGTTTGATAAAACATATATGAATAAAGAAGTGAAAAGTTCATATGGCAATACTTTGTTTAGGTTCACTTATATCTGCTTTTTTACATATCTGTTCACTACGCAAACAAAGCCCACGGACTGAGAATCGATTTCGGGGATTGGGACTACACTTGGAGATAGGTCCATGAAATCAGTCTTACCGAATCAGTCCGGAAATCTCCAAGTCAAGGAATCTCGAAATACCGGGATTCCCTTTGAGACTTGCACTAAGCATCTGCTGTCGTATTTCATCGATGGGTGACGAAGGTCGTCTAAGCAGTGTTAGTAGGTCAGCATGCTAGGAAGCAGCTGACTGAGGTGACTCGCGGGAACCGTCTTACGGAGGACCTTGAGTATGGTCTGCAAGGTATGACGTGTTCCCGGTTCCAACGGTACCGGTCAAGTCCTTTGACTTGAGGAACTGCTGAGTTTACCTGTGCATCAGGTCTGTATCTTAGATATGGTGAGAGATTGCCAAAATACTCTTGAGTAGTCATAAGCCATGTCTAGTGCAGCTCGGGTGTACAGAGTGACAGTAGTTTCCAAGAAAGGATCTGTCTCCTGTCAAAAGGTATTGACAGTTGAGTCTCATGTATGCTCTGTGTTTTGTCCCTAAAATCTGTGGCCACAGTAACTGAACAGAAGGGAAGGTTTCCCTTGCGGCGTTTAGTAAGGACAGACCGACACTTAGGTCCAAAATGGGTACCTGCATTTTCGTGCCCTAGACTCTAAGTGATGAGACCGAAGACAGAAGGACAAGTGTACCGTTGGGGCCTAAATGTTCATCCCTGATTATTTCACCTAGTCTCTAGTGCCATGGACCGTTGCTAGATGGCCACCCATGGTAACGGGCGGATTCTAGGAATCCGACCAAGTCTAGCTGAAAGGTGAACCTAAAGAGTCACACACTATCCACACACACACTTAAGTATTTAATTTGGAATTAAATATTGGAGTAAAGGAATAATTAAATTAGATTTAATCGGGTCCTGTATTTTCGTGGAGAAATTAATTCCTTCTATTTGATAAAGGGAATTAAATTAATAAATTGGATTTATTAAGGGAATTGATTTAATGGGCCTAGAATAAATATTAATATTTATTTAATATATTTATTTGGCCTTTTGGAATATTTAATGGATTTAAATATTCCATTAAATTAAAATCAACGGTTGAGATGGAAAAGGGAGATGGAAGGCTAGGATTGGTTTGACTAGGTCAAACACTAGTTTGACTAGGACTTTGACTAGGTCAAAATCCTAGTCAAATTAGAGTTCTTAGATTTGGAGTTTAAAGAGGATTAAACTCCTCCTCTATATAAACCTCTAGCCTCCAACAATTGAAGGATGATGAAATTCCAACACACACACACAACACACAATTTTCGGCCCCCCTCTCCCATCTCTCTCGTCCGCCCTCTCTCTCCACTCTCTCCAAGAAATTATTTTCTTGTTCTTTTGTTCTTGGAACACTAGAACATTGATGAATCAATACCGTTAATTGATAACGTGTCGTTGATTCATCCACTCCAAAATATACACTTGTTCGTTGCTAGCACGACGTACAAGATACGTGGGTGGATCGTGTGTCACGATTTGGAGGGTCTCAAGAACGAGATCTTGGTGCAAAACGGGGAACAACGCGTGTAGCCGTTGAAGACGAAAACGACAACGGGTAGGTCTCGGTTTACGTTTTTGCCTCCTTTTATTTTCTACCCTATGGCCTCCATGATCTTTTATACATGTTCTTTAACCATGAGATACACCAAACTCCCGGAAATCTCAAGGGTACACCCCTTGAGCGTGTTCTTTAATTATTTAAAGCATGCTTTAATTTTTTGTACTTTATTTTATATCGCGCTTCCGCATTCGCGCAATTTTCCGGGACGATCCACGATTTCTTTCATGGTTGTATCCACTATAGGTGAATACGTTTCAGTATAATCAATTCCTGGCTGTTGAGTAGCCTTGGGCAACAAGTCTACCTTTGTACCTTACAATTTTATTTCGTTCATTTCTTTTTGTACAAACACCACTTTTAGCCAACTGGATGGACACCTTTTGGTGTTGGAGTTATGGGTCCAAATATTTCTTACCTATTTAGCGAGTCAAGCTCAACTTGTATTGCTTCGTTCCAAATTTTCTAATCATTTTTGTTTCAATATTCCTCCATAGTTTGATGATTATTTTCATTTTCGTCCATGATTTTGACGTCTACAAAATAGACAAAAATCTCATTTGTTTTAACTTCATTTCTATACCAACCTAAATTGTTAAGAGCAAAATTAATAGACATGTGTAATTGTCTTCGAGATCTTGTTCATTACATTTAGAGTCTGTAAATAAAACCGCTTCAAGTACTTATTAGCAGAGACATTACTAGTGGCCACATCAACATCATTATTAATTGAGATAATGTGTTCTTTTCTCTTTCTAGGATTTGCATCTCTAGAGCCAAGTGGTCTACCACGCTTCTGGCGTATTTGTGACTCATATGCCTATGATTGATTTAGAGTCACTTTAGGGACTTCTAAACGAGCTAGAACATTTTCAGTTGGAGTATATGATTTTGTAATCTTTTGTAGTTGTAAACGCATCTGGTAGCCTACTTTCAACACTTTGCAAATGTATGATCCATTGATCTTCAATTTCATTTTCATTTGTCCTTGTATCCATAAAAGACATAGATGGTGCATTTCATGCAATATCTTTCTTTATAATTTCCTTATCTTCTCCCTCTAATGCCGGGAATATTGTCCCATCAAATTGACAATCTAAGTAAAAATACTTTTATCAACTAACTCCAAGTTAGCGATACTATGTGTTTCAACGAAGCTTGTCACTGTGCCACATAAACTAGATGTATATGTTCGCATTCTTTCTTGGACTTACTTCTGGTCAGTCTTATATGATGTAAGGTACAAACATTCGATACAATCCTTATTCATGGTTTTAATATGAAAATTATTTTTTTGAATATCATTAAAATTCAATAAGTTTCTTTGTGATTTACTAGAGTATAAGGCATCATTCATATATAATCTTGTCCCTTCAACTAATACGATAGTAGCTCTTCTGGAGCCTTTAATAAGATTACTGACGCATAAATAGTATTCACACTGATTTTTATCATTAAAAGAGTTTGAGAAAAATTCTTGATTCTTAGAATTGTATACATAGAGGTACTATGGACAAGATAATGCTCCTTGTCCTTGAGATTTGTAATGGCATGAACCATTCTACATAAAGGAAATAGACATATAATAAGAAAGCACAAAACTTCATTCATAAAATATAAAGGCATTACAATGATGAAAAGAAATACCAGATTAACTATAGTAAACATCACTTAATAACAAAAAAATATGCCAATGACACATGCATATCTAATCAATAAGCATGTCGAAACCCTCAAGGATGTCACCAAACTTTAGGGGAAGCTCAGGGAGATCCTTATCATCATATTCAATTGACTTGAAAATATTTGATGCATCTACGCGGGTATTGTCTGAGATTCCAGCCTCAAAAAAATTAGTCCCAGCCTTTTTATCCTTTACTTTCAAAGAAGCCTTGTACAATTTAACTAGTTATTCTGCCGTACAACATTGTAAGAGACCAATGTGCAGACATTCTACATCTATGGAAAAGATCTCCACTTCAGAATACTAGGATTAATCTACGTATTATGATGCCCACGGTCATTACCACAACCAAGACCTCCATGACCACAATCACATTTATAAGAATGGCCACGTAGGGAGCTATGGTATCAACCATGGCCCCTTCTTGAAAAAGTAGTATTTGCTTTAGGAAATGCAACTGAATTTTCAGGGAGTGGGTTGGAACAAGTTGGTCGAGTCTGATGGTTATTTAACAAAAGTTTATTATTTTCGTCTGCAACAAGTAGGCAAAAATTCAACTCTGAACAAGTTTTGATCTAACGATCCAAATAATGTTGTTGCAGTATACGTTTAAATGCATGAAAGGTAGCAAACATAATTTTTCTAACATTTGTTCATCTATCACGTATTCTCCACATAAATAGTTTTGGTAGAATTTGGAACATCTCAAAATTGTATTCAGGACTGTCTTGGAATCTTGAATCGCAGTTGTATTTGCTCATATATTTTTCATGTGGTAATATTATACCCTTTTGATGGTCAAATCGATCCTTTAAACTCTTCCAAAATTTATAAGGACCTTTACTATTAAATATTGAAAGTTCAAGCCTTCGTGGAAATGATGACGAAGCAAAATTATTGCTTTAGCACAGTCTTGTTTGGGAGCATTAGTATTTTCTTTTATTGTTTCTCCCAAGTTGTTACTCATGAAATGCAGTTCAATGTCAAGGACCCATAATAGATAGTTTATTCCAAAAACGTCAAGAGCATTTAAATCAAGTTTTATAAGATTGACCATTTAGCTACAACAAGTTAATATGCACTTTTGACATAACATTCAACATGTACATGCAAGTAGAATCAAATGTATTACTTGCACATATGAACTAAAAGTGACACAATAATTACTAATAATTTGGAACAAATAAGCTACTAATCAAATTGGATTAACTATGGCATATATACATGGTATTAACTATATTAAATATTAAATTTGGCTTAAATATTATATTGATACAAATAGCCATTAAATGGGATTCATGTCAAAAGTTTTTAATTAAATTTCATGTCATATAATTGTGCCAACACAATATTTAAAGTCGTGTATATATGCATATGAAGGATAACAATGTAGATGAAGTAAATTAATTACATTGACCTCAAGTTAGGCAAAATCGGGATCACAATATATATACCATTATATCAAAGAAACGAATAATTGTAAATGAAGAAGCTTCAAGCTTTTAAATGAAGCCATTTATCTCAATCACTTCAGGAGATGAGAAAATCTTATCATCGCTTCGAAGATGCTAATGCAAAATATTTGATATCAAATATTTCACCTACTATTAGAGTAATGTAACTCATTACTCACTTTCGGAAGCAATTGAATTTTGTAGAAAACATCCAATTCAGGGGATGAAATCAAGAGTTATCTATTTACTTTTGGAGGCAATATCAATTATGATAGATCCCTTATTTATATACGTCCACTTTAGGAGATAATGAAATGTATAGAAATAAGGAACACGAATTATACGTAGAGAAAATTGACATTTTATCCTGATCGAGCATAACATCATGCTAATAACATGTTAAACTTAAAAAAACTCTATTTTTATTGGCCTATATATCACTCCTAATCGTATATGAGAAACAATAAGAATAATTATTCTCCCTAAATCTCTTTTCTTATTTTTCAAAAGCTTATTTTCAAGCAGAAGCAGAAGGAAATGCCTAGGCTAAATTGGGAAGAGGGTCGGTTGATAGAACTCTATTTGTGCTTCTGGTTTCCGTTCCCACCATCATATTGATGATAAATCTCCTCATGCTCTGCAATAAGAACCTTCGGTTTGCGGGAACAACAAAAACCACCATCTCGCTCTTTGCTTTCTACTCCATCATTGGCTTGAGTCATTGAACCCGAAATAAACCTATTGGTTTTATCGCTGTCTGGTTCATACCAGAGTATGCCACTCGTGGTCAGAGGTCCCGAAGGTTTAAACGAAGTCGCCATCCGATCTCAATTTTTCTATATGGTTAAAGTTTAAGTACAAGATACTATCATTACTGTTTGGACAATTAGACATCCAACCCGTAATCACTACGTAAATAGACCCTATTCTAGTTATGAGTAGCCCTGTCAGATCTATACCTACCACTCCAATCCCCAAGGACCAACTGATTTAGGTAAATATCTAATCCATTCCTGATCCCAGAAGTCATTTTTGGAGGAGAAACTAGTTGAATAAAGAAATCCCTTGTTGCCCTTCAACTTGGATTAATTCCACAAAACAAAAAAAGATTTTTTGCCCTTCAGGTCACCAACAAAACCCGGCACATCAAATTCCATTCGGATCAACAACTTGGAGGTCTTGCAGTTACTACTAAATTCGCCTTTACAAGATTGAGTTGCCCTTTGCTAGCCTTCTAATTGCATCAGCCAGGACAACTCGATTTTTCCAATAAACTACTCGGGGCTCCCCATGGTTTAGTAAAAAGGGTTTGCTTTGCTCACGAAGCGGCATACCGAGAAAAGAAAAGAATTGAGGCGAGGCCAAAATTCGCTTTCTAATTAATTACATAGTGGTATTTATAAACACCCAAAATTGTTGATACAAACTATAATGTTAAAGGTTATGATTACAAACATCCAGTACAAGAAAATGGCTAATAGCTCCGGAAAAAAATAAGCATCGAGCTAATTAATAGTTAAAACTCTCGTTGCCAATCTATGTTATTTAATACAAGAAATGTACTTACTAATGAATTTAGCAATGAAAAATTTATTGCCAACGAATTTAGCAAACTAACTTTTTAGAATATATATTAAATAATTTAGATTAGCAACGAGATTTTTACTAGCTAATTAGCTTGATCCTAATTTCAGAATTAATTTTTTTCGTAGCTATTGAGTTATTTTCTTGTGGTGACCATGGGATAAAAAAGATTATAAGCATTATGAGGAATACAAGAGGTGTACATATGCATTCATACATGATAATTACGATAATTTAGTTGACTATTGTTAAGATGCAAATTTAATTAACCTCAACAACAATGTAAATATTAAAAGGTATTCGACTTGCACATAAATTAATGTATATTTTTCCAAATTAGAAACAAATGATACTTAATATATTCTGAAAATTTGATGGTTATCATTCTGACTGAAATTTGAGGGTCTAAATTCACTTTCTGGTTCCCCAACTTTATATCAAATTGATTAAATATTATTTTTGTTTCCAGGAGCATAAATCTTGATTGTGGTTTATTTTCCTAGAAAAGCTTTATATATAGTTACTCAACAAATTAAAGTAGATATTTGATCATTTAAGTTGTAAAATCTTCTCCTTTCAGAAAATAGTACTCTATATCTTAAAATAAAATAAACTATTTTGAGTTGTTAATAAAAGGATAAATTATTTCAGTTTAATAAATTCTGTGTTTTTGTGTAATTAAGGTTTAGTATTCATCAGTGAGTTTTATGAGATGAACTAATCAATCAGATTGATTATATGTAATGAATTTTTCAACTTCTAATTGTTGCTTGTATCATTGTTATATGTTTTCTGCAAAAAGCAAAAACAATTTAACTGAAATTGTTGTCAATTTTTGATGGCGTAAATAATAATAAATATGTGACTACGTAAGCAGTGGTAATTTAAATTCAATTGAGTTTCAGAGGATGATATTGTAAATTATCATCATACAGAAACTAACCACACTTGGCCGAATTATTGCTTGCAAAAAGCTCCAAAATGAGATTACTGTAATCTTTCAAATTATTTATTATGTTCAACAAACTACGTACGTTCTTTGCTTTGTTCCAATGTAACTTTTGACGAATTGAATTTACATTTTTATTTTGAAAATCTTGTAATACTATTTGCTTTATAAGCAAGCTTTATCATTTAATTGAATAACAACAACTAAAGGTAATAAATTTAAAGGATTCAATTAGTTATATCAGCAATTAGAGGTGCATTAACTTTCATTCACTACATGCAAGAAAATGAATTATTCCATCACTACAAGAAAATCGCTCATAGCAACGAAATAAAATCTGCGTCGAGTAAATTAACAAGTAAAATTTTCGTTGCTAATTTACATTATTTAATATAAGAAATTTACTTGCTCGTGAATTTATCAACGAAAATTTACTTGCTAACATTTAGCAACGAATTGGTTAAAATATATATTAAGTAATGTAGATTAGCAACGAGAATTTTACTTGCTAATTAGCTCGACGCTGATTCTAACAAATTTTTTCGTTGCTATTAAGCTATTTTTTTGTAGTGCCTGCACTATAAATTAAAAATTATGGGAAATTAATATTATCTGCCACGATCAAATAAAATTGATGCATAATCATATTAATTAGTATTCTTTGTGATTTTTTATTTTTAACTATGGTAGTTATATAACTATAACAAAAAGTGATATTTCTTCGCTTGGAAATTCACGTTGATGACGCATGTATTTATGTAAATGTATATATGGAAACTTAGAGTAATAAACTAAGAATATAGCTATTCAGAATATATGTATAGTAGTAATCAGAACTTTAGTAGAGTACTTAATTAATTTCAATTTTTCTACTTACATTTATTTGCAATGAGATTCGACAGGTTTGCGTTAGTTTGCTTATATTTTTTGGAGAATATACGAAATATTAACTGTGTTCTAATTTACTATATATACATATATATATATATTTGGAGGGTTAATTAGTAATACCATTGCTCTTGTAATTTGGGAAAATTAAAAGTTTTAATATGGATAAAATACTTTATCAGTACTTCACTTGCTGGGATTTTTATTTTTTTGAATGGAAGCGATAAATTTTATTAATAGAAAGTAAAGTGATTAAATTTAGTTCTGTCGGCTATCAATATCAAACAGAGACAATTACAAACAATTATATCAATAATATCACATAAACTAACATATAGCTATTACAACAACTAGCAAATAATACCTACTATACAGTAGTTACAACATCAACCCAATCAATTGTTCGAGCCTATGACCTCTAAAATCATGGGGCCTCAGATTCGCCAACTAAGCTAGGCCTCATGCGCCACTTGCTGGAAATGATCACGCTATATGAGTTACATATATATGATCAGCACTATTCTACCAAAAATTGAATAAAACAGTAACGAATGATAGATAAATATATATGTGATCTTAATTTGGATAATAGAAAAGCACACGAAAAGAATTTTCTGAATTTTGTCTATTAGATGAAAATCCGCAGAATAATAGTATTTTGTCATAATCTTGTACCGACCTACAGTTAATTGTTATCATTGATACAACGATCGACCTATACATTTATTAATACATAAAACGAAAACGACAAAAGCCGTTAATAATTTCATAACTACAGACAACGAATTAGGTAACTAAAATATATATGGAAAAAGACCGTTATAACAAATAAAATCGCGATCACTTTTATCAAACAAGAAAATATACTGTATTCATTATCACACAAGTGCATCTAATTTGTAGGTGTCATCATAAACATTGCAAGAAAGATTAATGTTAAAGCACAAAAATACAAGTTTTATGTAGGAAACACGAATGCATAATACATGGGAAGTTAGCCATTTGGAGATTAAACTGCCTAGCTTTTTCTGTCACCTGCTCACGAAAAACAAAAGTTTCATCAGAGGTTTGAAAAGAGCAGAAACAATTTGACCAGAGAAGATACAAACAAGAGGAGAATAGGAAGAGGGAAGAAGAAACATCGCCATTAAAGAACAATAGCACTGCAAAACGAAAAACGAACACCTGGAGAAATTCGCGACACTGGTCAAGTACTAATAAAAGTTACATTTTATTTCATATATAACCCGTCTTACACTAGGCCGGGACATGACATGACGGTCTGTCTTACATATTACGGTAATAGTCATAATATAATAACGATAATAACTGAATTGTCTAGAGCAAGACAATTAAAGCCAGTTAATTTTTATACTGACCTTACAATTACAGAATATTAATATTAATTTTAGTCCTATAGTTAGATAGCTGTCATGATAATCTAAAAACCATTTCCATCAAATCCATCCATCTTCACTCTCCCAGCAGAAGCATATATCTTGATTCATTCCATGTTTGAGCCCATGTTACCAAAAGATCCCTGATCAAGCGTAATTGCCAAAGTAAATCCCTGGAGGATAAAATGCACCTTCAACCTGCTGCATTGGGATAATCTGATCTATATCAAATTCTGCTGCATAAGCAAAGCCAATATTTCCCATGTTCTGATCCACGGGCAGCTGAGCATCGAACGTCTGAGTCGGGACAGAGAAATTGCTGTTTTCAGATGCATTGATCAAACTGGAATTATTGTTGTTCCCAAATAGATTTTTCATGAAGTCCATCTCCTCATTGATCCTCTCCTGATCGAATGCAAAATAAGCCAACGACTCGTCATCATGATCATCAGGGGTAGAAATGAGGGGAGGACTAGTATTATTCTGCAGCAATTGATTCCCTGGGACGACGACACCAGTGGTTGATGGCGGATTGTTAGGCGCAGCAACGGTAGTCCTAGTGGAGGTTGATCCATTGTTGAAATACTTCATCTTGATGTAGTCTTCCAAGACAGTCGACAGAGTTATCCCGTTTAGCTTTTCCGGTTTCTTGAGCCTTCTCTTTGAAGTCTGCTTTCTTTTGGTGGCATTCCAGTGATTCTTGATTGAGTTCTCAGTTCTCCCTGGAACAAATTTGGCTATCTCCGCCCACCGGTTTCCGACCCTCTCATGGGCTTCGATGATCAGCTTCTCTTCTTCTTCAGTCCAAATTTGATCTTTCTGCAAACATTTATCCATCAAAAACAAGAAAAGGGATGTACGATGTTTATTTTGTTTTTACATCAAAAATTCTAAGATAATAAAATGAGGGGTGGGGTGGGGGGGGTGTGTCATGGCATACAAAACTCCAACAACAACTCATAAAATTCAGTGCCTCTAACAAATTATGGTACTTTGTTGGTGAAAAGTCTTCTAACCAAATGAATATTAACCCTCAAGCAAAATAGAATGGAGGGGACAAACCCTAGAAAATTAACATTTTGTTTTGAAGGAGATTATTCTTGTGAGAACAGAAACATTTTTTCATGAAAAGAGATTGTTGAATAGAAATAAAATGACATGAAATTAATTGACACTGAAACTTTCCTTGTTTCAAGCCCTCATAAGCAAACAAAACCACTATTAACATCTTATCTGAATGGATATGAAGTTTATTAATTTATAAAATTTCATGAAAAAAAAATAGATTATACTTTGACGAAAAATTTTCATTTAGAGTTCACCATGCTTAACTCCTACATCTTAACATATGAAATGTCAAAATAAGAAGAACTATGAAAAGAAATTTCTGGTCCCAAAAATAGCCATCTCCACAGGCTGAATATTATTTCTTTGATACCTGCACCGAAACAAGAAAGGTTTCCAATTAAAATTCAATCTAGAAGTTGAAGATCAGGGAAACAAAATCAATCACCTTACAAATTGACTTTGTGGAGAAAAAAAATAAACAAAAACCAGAATTGAAGTGGATCAAGAACCTTGATATTTGGACGCAAATGATTATGCCAGCGCTCGCGACATTGTTTTCCAATCCGTCCCACCATCTGTTTAGCTATCACAGCCCATTTTCTGTATCCATATTTTGTCACCAGCTTAACCAGTTTGCTGCATGGAGCCGAAAATCGCATTAAAAGGCAAAAGGATGGCCATAATTAGTTCAATTTCTTCAAGCAAGAATCAGCAAAAAACATAAAAATGGAATAAACATTTGAGTTTATGTTTTCACCTGTCTTCATTATCCGTCCACTGACCCTTGACCCTATTGTCAGTCGAGTCATCTTTCTCAGTGTTGTCATCAACTCCATTGGAACTCTCATCAGGAGTTGAATTCACAACATAAGAGTTTGAGTTAAGATTTCCATCAAGGAGAAGTAGTCCTCCACCGGTCGGAAAATTAGGATAACAATTGGGATAAAAGAAGGGTGGTGGATGATTTACGATGTTGTCGAGCAACTGCTGATGAGAGAAGCTGTTTTGAGACCACAAGACACTGTCCATGGAAGTTAATGGAGGACTAATTGGTTCAAGCCAAGAATTGGGATGGCTTTCAAAGCTCCCATAGAAGGAATTTTCTCCTCCAACTTCCATGAGAAGAGAGGGTCTGAAAGGGGCAACAAGAATGGCTCTCATCTTAGAGAAAAGTCTGTGTTTTTCTCTGAAAGAACTCACAATGAAAAACAACTGAGCTTGCACCTACATTTGTAGCAAGATGCATGTAACGACAGCCGTTGATGCGAGAACAATCCAAGGGCTGAGAATATGGAACATTGGGCAAGAAATTGTGACCTTCATCTCGGACAAAAGTGTAAAAGCAGGTGAGAGGGATTAATGCGCTCTCATTAAATTCACAGTAATAAATTTCTTTGCTGCAATGTAATACATGTATGACCTTTTGTATGTATTCCTAAAACAAACACATTTTCCAACCATTTTCACAAATTTTTTTCTATTTTCTTCTGGTTTTTGCTTCACTTATCTAAACATTCTTGCGAAAAAAATGTAGAGATATATATCTACATAGAAAAAGAAGAGACGATGGAATATTTGTTTGTTTTGAATGCTCAAAACCACAACTAAGAAAATAAACTAAACCATTTCAAAGGAGGCAACTTTATGTTTCCTCATAATATTAATGTTTTTATACACCTAACGTTTACCTCTCACTCCTGGTGAATGTATAAGTTTCCATGCATTGGTGATTCATAATGATCTATCCATGTGTTGTTTAAGACTTTAGCAAGCTCTTTCTATGTATTAATCGCGAGCTCTACAAGAAATACACTCAATAGCAACAAAAGAAATAAATCAACGTCGAGCTAATTAACAAGTGAAATTCTCGTTGCTAATACATTATTTAATACAAGAAATTTACTTGCTAATGAATTTAGCAACGAAAATTTACTTGCTAACCAATTTGGCGAAAAATTGTTTAAAATATATATTAAGTAGTGTAGATTAGCAACGAGAATTCTACTTACTAATTACTCGACGTTGATTTCAGCATAAAATTTTTCGTTGCTATTAAGTTATTTTCTTTTATAACGTGTATGCATATCTTACTTTTGCTGCGCTGTAATTAATTCACTGCAAAATAGCATAAATAGAGTACGAGACCTAGTCGAGAAAATCAAATGCTACATGGCAAAGGTATGAGATCCCACGGTAGTAAAGCTATTGTCTCACTCCTTCTATCTCTTTTCGAAAGACAAATAATATTACCACTACATATTGGAAGTCTCATGCGAGAAAACAATAACCCTCATAGAGTAATAATTGATTATTGTTTACCATTAAACAATTAATAGTTTAATTTGTTTATTAAAGACTACATGAATAAGTTTGATTAAATTAAGTTTAAGTAAGATCGTGTATAGAAGACATAAAACTTATTGTTATTTAATTATCTTAACGGTGATTATTTGAATAGATCAGTGAAATTAACACAAAAAAGTGGATATTTTGAGCTTGGTTTACTGAATTATTAAATTTGTTCAAATATGTAAATCACATTATACTAGTAAGAAAGAAGCAAGTGCCAAGCATATATATAAAGTACCAAAAAAAGATATATAATAAATTCAATAGCAAACTGCATAAAATTTACTAGAACGTAACTTAGACAATCACAAGAAGATATGTTTCTCCTCAAACTTTTCATAGAAAAGCAATTACAGACATATATTAGAACTATAGTACTAATAATTGTACGAAAACGATCAACTTAATTACATGAAAATAGAAACAAGTTAAGGTAAAGAAACTGAAAAATAGAATCAACAAAATTTACCCAAACGTCACAATTAGCTACGGAGATTAATAAAATAATCTTTATATATAGTTAAACTTATTGTTAATTAAGCCATATAATAATTATATATAGTAATTAACAAGACTATTAATTACGTATATTTTTCAGAGTGATTTAAATTATCTAATATGTGTATAATTAAATTTTACAACAATCTCTTTAAGAAATTAATACTTAGAGAAAAAATAATATCTATGTGCAATGCATATGCGTATTACATATTAAAATTTTAATTATGATTGTACGTAATTAGGCCTTCCTTTTTATGTTCTCAACTTCTACCAAATGCATGAAATATTGTTATCAGAGGATATCAATTCATATGACCAAATCAAACCAAATTAAGAAAAAACGATGCAAGCTAAATTTCTTATATTAAATTTGTTAGCAAGTAAATTTCGTTGCTAAGTGTATTAGTAAATAAATTTCTTATATTAAATAATGTAAATTAGCAATGAAAATTTTACTTGGTATTAGTTCAACACTAATTTATGTCGTTGCTAATGAGTTATTTTCTTGCAGCGATATTACATTCATATTTTGAATGACTTACATTTTTAGAAGTAATGATTTCTTGGAGACATAATTATAAGCAAATATTCCTTTAAAATATAACTTATAAGTTGTAAGTAGCATATCAGAAATACTTTATCGTAGAAGGAATTAGAACATATTATGGTCCTCCAAGCTAAGTAACAGTATAAGTATTTACACAAATAATTGGAAAGGACATGGCAATAATATCTACTTTAATTTGTATATTAATTCTATTGCATCTGCCACCAAATTTGCAGGAGACAAAAATGTGTAGTGCATGAATTGTAGCAAGAGGTCGTGGGTTTGGATACTATGAATGTAAGATGTTATTTAGTTTATACGATATTTGTATTATTCCTTTAGTTGCTTTAATATTGGTGTTGGTAGATCAAGAGATGTTGTTATACCGATGATTGAATATTGTAATAGCAGTTAGTTGTCATAAAAACATTGTTGTATTTTCAAATTAATAGTTTATCGTTCATTATTAAAAAAAATTTATAGCAAGCTGGGAGGTATTGACATTTCATTCGCTTGTCCATTTAAAAGTGTGTTTTTATGTTTTTTTATCAAGGAGTAGCAAGTCCATAGATCAACTAGGTAATAATGGAAGGTAAAAGCAAGATGGGAATATTGCAATTTTTTCTCCTGTAAATATGAGAAGTTGCTTGGAACTTATTTTGGCAATTAAAGATAATAATTTTTAAAAAAATAAATTGCATGTTAAGGAGATTTGTCGCTGAAAAATATCCCCAATTTGCAGCCGTCATATGCACGAGCATGATATTTTCGGACCAAATAAGCAATTTTAGCAAAAATGTCCTTAATGTGCTATTTTTTCTAAATTATTTTCATTTAATACAAAATTTAATTCAATTGTATCGAAAGTGCCATCCTCTGATAATTAGGAGACGAAAATTATAAATTTCCAAAAATAAGAATGAGAGAAGAATATTCCTGTTGAGAACTTCTATATTATGCACTAGAAAAATAATTATTATTGAATACAATTTTAATGTTTATGACTAGAAACTGTGATAAATAGTTATACCACGGTTAAATAAATCGATGCAAAATACTAGTTTCTCCATCATAAAAAAATTATTTGTCACAACTAAGAGCCATAGTAAAAATATTTGTCATGACTTTTTGTCAGGACATATGTTTTAGCTACCTTCTCAAAATCACAACCAACAACCATTGATCGTGGTCAATGACTATTGGATATGATTATTTATTATTAACTAGGACAATTAATTATGATTAAATATTATATTTCCTATTGGAACACAAAACAAAATACCTAAAATGCATTAATTAAGTGTCAAAACTTCCAAAATGTATTTATATCCTAACCAGCCTTATTTGATTTTAACTTATATAATTTTAGTTTTACTACCTTGTCCCTGACATGCTGAATTTTTTTTTTTTGTTTTTTTTTTATAACAAAAGGTTATTTGTATAGATTCAGCTGAGAAAATTTTAGGTGAATTTACTCTGTTCATAATGCCCATCAACTTTTAAAAGACAACACTGCGTAATATACGTAACATTCGATATTTGAAATGGTGACATTTTATTTATTTATTTCACTTTTCTACCAAAAGATGAAGTAAGAAAGAAAAACTGCAGAACATACAAAGCCACTCCCAGACTTTACGCCACTGACATATTGAAATAGGACTTTACGTAAGCTAGATTGTCTAGAGGCATTTAAGTGTAACAAGATTATTGTAATTATGGAATAGTTTACAAAGATTGTCAAAATCCATCTAAGTATTACAAGATTACTGTAATTTTGCAGTAAAAACTATTCAAACCTAGTAAATATCGTTTCACACTACAAAGCATTATTAGAGTTGTCCAAAAGCTGATTTGTGATTTTTTTATATGTTTTCGAATATAAATTCAGAAAGGTTGTAGATGTTATTTCGTATCAGAAATCATGATTGGATTTGTAAATCTTGCAAATATTTGCTTAGCAAACAGATTTTCAAGTTTCTTTATGTTTGTCTAATGTTTCAAAGTTATAATTTGATAAATTGAAGTGCAGCATTTTCTATCAGATGAGGACTGATTGACATGATTTTCCTTTTCATTAATTTAGGCATTCTTTTGATGTATGGTGAGAATTAGTTGGACTTTCTGTAATTACACCCCGGTCCAATATTTATATCTATATTATTATAAAAAAGAATCTTTTATCGTATCAATTTTAAATACTAAAAAAAAAGTTCAATTCGTTTCTTCCCTCAAAAGAAATGATTATCGATACTATTAGAAAAGAAAAATTTTTGTTGTACCGATTTTGGAGTACCCAAATTTATTTTACGTTATTTTTACCCTTAAAAAAATTGGTCATAAGTAATTTCAATATTTTTTAATGATATCACAATTACAACTTTATTTTTTCTCGCAACCCACTACTTCAATTTTATCTCTGTGGAAACATGTGGCCTATGACCCTTTGGGAGGCCCAAGCTCACAAGGCCTCAAATAGTCCAAGACTTGGAAGGCCCAGAGCAAGTATTTCCCAAAGCCCAGTCCACTCAAGGTATTCAGCCCACTCACTAACCCAACCCAGTTACCTAAACTACTTGAGGTTACCCTAACCCTAATATGATTCATTCTTCTCTCTCTCTCTCTCTCTCTCTCTCTCTCTCTCTCTCTCTCTCTCTCTCTCTCTCTCGCCTGATATTCCCTTCGTCTCCATGAGGCGCCTCCTTTCTCTCTCCCTCTGAATCGACCCCTGTTATTACCAATGCCATTTGAAAATTGCTCCACCACCCATACACTCCATCCGTCGATCTCCTTCTGCCCCTATAAAAGGTGTCGTCACCTTTTATGGGAAGACACCTAAGATCTACGAATCTCCTCTCCCTTCTGAAATCTACTCTAAGTGAGATCTTGTCTCCTTTGTGATACCTTGGCCTGAGTGGTTTCTGAGTGGCTTTGAGTGGTTGTCCTCTGTGGAATCGTTGTCTCTTGGAAGTACTGTTCACAAGAAGCCTCTATGGTGCTCTTCTAAAATTTGCTCTGGTGCAATCTGTCAAAGAGTACCGGCCTGAGTGGCCGTGAGTTTCTCTCACCGGATCTGGCTCCCTGAGCCTATAGTTGGTTGGTCTTTCTTTTTCCCCGTTTCTATAATTTACTATATTTGTTTCCCCCTCTATTCATGGTCTGTAATTTAAGGGTTTTGTAAAACCCATTCCTTTTGTGTATTTTGTTTAAAATCTGTATATTCCTGGTGATTCCGGTGGTGTATCCACCCAACAGTGGTATCAGAGCCTTCGGGTTCTGTTACTAGCGAAAACTACTCTGGTAAGAACGTTCTGCTCAGTGCTATATTATGTTGCTTAGAGTATGTTTGGTTAGGGTGAAAAGTGGAAGTATAGAAGTGGAAGTAAAAGGGAATGTATAAGAAAACGTTTAGTGTTTGGTTTGGAGGAAGAGATAGATGGGAGTAAAACTGGATGTATATGAAATCCCTCCAGAACCCAATTTCGTTTTTGTCCGAAATTGGGCGTAAAAGTGGAAGTATAAGGCCAAAACGACAATACACATTTTATTTTTATTTACTCATTTGCCCATGTATATATAATATATATATATATATATATATTCCTCCAATTCTTTTCTCCTTCTCGCTGATAAAATCGTACATAATCGCCAGAGAAAATATAATCAAATCGTTGGAAAAACTACTACGTCGAAGTGAACAATCTGGTAAACATAGTTTGCATTTGAGATATTTTAGAATTTTTTATTGCTAATTTGCTATTAATCTTGATTGAATAATCCTTTCCCTAATTGTGTTCCCTCTTCCTGTCGCCTGCACGAGTAATTTTTATTTTATATAACTGAATAGTTTATAATAAATAAATAATATTCTTTCTGATGAATATTTTATTAATAAAAAATATTATTGTTCTTGTTTGATATATATTTTATTTACTAAGATTTCTAGATCTTTGATATTAGTATAATATTAACTTGTTTATTTTCTAATACAAAATGAAGAGAAAGGGTTAAATTGTAAAATTACAAAAATTAGTCTTTTCTTCTCAATCTAATTTTTTCGCACCAAAAAAGGGAAAGTATTTGAGATTTACTCCTCTTCCAATCATACGAAACAACTTGAAGGAAAAACTATTATTCTTTCCCTCCCCTTCCCCCTTCCCCTTTCCTCTCATTTGAACCAAACGAATCCTTAGTTTTTAGCCTGTTAGTGCTATTCTGCTGCTTAGTGATATTTTGTTGCTTAGTGCTTTATCCTCTGTTCTGTCATAGTGCTTAGTGCAATATTTTCTTGCTTAGCGCTATTTTTCTGACTACTGTTGAGTGCGAAATTATACTGCTTAATGCCTTACACTTCTGCTTAGTGCAAAACTATTCTGCTTAATTGCTATTACTGATTCCATTGCTTAGTGCCTCTCTTTCTGTTAAGTTATAATTTATGTTCTATTATTATTGTTCTGCGATCTAGACCAATCCCTCTCTTATCCCTCACCTGGTCGGGTCCCCTGAGACCATTGGGTATCTGGTTGAGATTGAGAAGAGCTCCCTCTGATTTAGTTTTACTGCACAATATTCTGCATTCCTTTTCTGTTGGTGTGATATTTCTTAATGGCTAGTTATAACCTACAACCTTTTGATGGCAAATCTGATTTCTTTATTTGGCACATAAAATGAAAGGTATTTTAATACAACATAAAGTTTTAAGGCAATTGATGGAAAATATCTTGAAAATGTGTGTGAGGAATAGAAACTAGAAAATGATAAATATGCCTACTCTTCGATTATTTTTAAATCTTAGATAATCTCCAAAGAAAAGTAGGAAACCAGAACTATGCTATAGACTTATGGGAAAAACTGGAAGAATTATATACTGAAAACTCACTACCCAGTAAACTATTCCTACTGGAAAAATTATTCCGTTATAAACTAGATCTGACTAAGAATATTGATGAAAATCTAGATGAGTTTACCAAACTGATTCAAGACATTAAGTTAACAGGGGATAAGAACATAGATGAATACTCTCCCATAGTCTTATTAAACGCTATTCCAGAAGCATACAATGATGTAAAAGCTGCAATAAAATACAGTAGGGATTAGGATAATCTTGACAGTGTCTTAAATGGGCTAAAAAGCAAAGAGATGGACATAAAAGCTGATAAATCAAATCAAGTTCATAATGAGATTAATCATATAAGAGAAAGAACTAGGAATAGGAACTCTGATTATAAGTTTAGAAGACACAGTAAGGGAAGAAGTAGAAGTAGAAGCAGGTCTTAATCCAGAACTAGGGAAGAAAAATTTGGTAATGATAAGTATAAAGAAAGAAAATGCTATAACTGTGGTGGAAACGGGCACTATATTAAAGACTGCAAGAAACCAAAAAGGAATAACAAAAACAGTAATAACTATAATAATAATAACTATAACAATGAAGATGTTAATGTTACCACTAAAGAAAATGGTGAAGTGTATAAGAACAGATAATGGTTTGGAATTTTGTAATCAACTATTTGTTAGAATAGGTGACCAGAAAGCCAATAAGTTTGGCGATTTGTAACCTATTATACAACTTGATGTAAATATAATATTATTATGTGATGAATAAAATGAGTATTCGTCACTTTTGGTGCTTACTTTGTTGCGCTCATTTCACATTTGTTAAAACGGCGTTTTACTTATATCGCAACAAAGCCCACAGACCACGGTTAACAACTTGTGCAGTCGGGCTACGCATTGGATGGTGGTCGTGAAACCAACTGATTTAGAGTTGGGTTTGAAACGTTCCAAGTCGAGGACCTTGAGACAGGGCATCGAGAGTCCTATTGAGACTTGCATCAAGAGTCGTGTTTCATCGGCGACAGGCGTGGGACGCCTACACGATCTTGATGGGTTGGTCGACTGGGATCGAGCCGACTGGACTGACTCGCGGGGTTCATCATATGGAAGCCTTGGAGGCTTGGTCGGTATAATGGGATTTTTCCGGTTCCGATAGTACGGGAGTAGTCCTCAGACTTTAGGGATCATGGCAGTCACGTGCACAGGACGGCTGTATCTTGGATCTGGTGAGAGGTGATGATTCTATAAGATGATCATCATAAGCCTTATCCAGTGTAGTCGAAATGTGTAGCGAGGACGGTGGGTTCCAAGAAGAGGATCCGTCCCCTGTCAGTATGTGACAGAGGTATCTCCTATGCACTCGGAGACATGTTCATGCTATTTAAAGCTGTGGCCACAGTGGTTGATCAAACAGGGAATGGTTTCCCATGTCGACGCAATGAAGCATACGTAGTCTCGAGCATTAAGCAGAGATGCCTAGTCAAGGATGGGAACCGACGCCCAATTCCATACCCTAGACTAAGGTCGGGAGACGGTAGACGGAAGGACCGTACCCGTACGGAATCGGCGCCTAAATGTTCACGCCAATTCACCTCGTCTCTAGTGCCATGGACCGTTGCTAGACGGCCACCTATGGTGACGGGCCCTTGTGGAACACGGGCCCAAGTCTAGCTGAGGGTGAACCTAAAGGGTCACACACTAATTATCGAGGAGGTTGAGAGATTGACTTGGAGTCAATCTCGAAGGATAAATAAGTAATCGGATTACTTAAGGGAAAGTCCATTAGATGGACGGGTCGATATTGCATCGGGCCCTCGTTTCATCGGTAAATTGGATTTTCGATTAAATATGGAAAGTTGAGACGTTGGATCTTTTAATTGGATTAAAAGATCAACGGGAATAATTTAAATGGACATTAAATTGGATTTAATATCGGGTTCATCGTAATTGGATTGCGACAAAAACCCGGTCCGTTAAATTTGACCCGAGAGGAGAAATAATTCCTATTTTAAATAATGAATCTAGACATCCTTGGATGAACCTAGACACATTCCAATAATCACATTAATTATGTATATATATGAGTATATACAACACCTTGTATATGTGAATCATAATTCATCTTTTTCTTGAAAAAAGAAGAAGAAAATCGGCCTCTCCTCTCTCTCTTTCACACGGCCATCTCCCTCCCTTTCTCACTTGTGTTCTTCACTTGATTTTGAATCAAGAAGAAGAACAAAGAAGGTTTAAGAGTACACTAATCCATACTGTTCTTCTCTTAAATCGATTCCTTCTTAAACCCGTTCTCTTCTAGCAAGGAGAACGTGAGTTTCTTCCGGTGTGGTGTGGATCACCTTTAGAGAATCCATACGTTTGGATTTGTGAGCATTTTGAAAAAAGGGAACAACGCTAGTAGCCGAGCATACGTTAAATCTACAAGGTAACAATTATTACGCATTAGTAGACCTTAACTTTCTTTTTCTTCTATGCCCTATATGTTATAAGTGTGCCTTTTAACTTTAACATATCCTACATTGAATGCCCGATTGAGCACCCAAGGGTAAACCCTTTGGGATATCGCCTTATATGTAATTTAATTTTAAATTACGTATTGCATTTACGCTTTCTCGCTTCCGCCCACGCTCCCGGGCGGATCCGTTGTCCTAAAAGTGGTATCAAGGCCTGGTTCGATGTAAGGGGCATAGATCTATGTGCTTGGCATGATCTATTTGCTTTTATGGCTTTAATAGCATGTTAGATTACATAAATATGTGAATAATATGATGATTCAATTGTTTGAATTTGATGGACTTTAAGCATGCTTATTTTATTAGATTGGATCTAAAATTGCATGCTTATTTTCGGACAGCAGCGGCAGCGGTTGGCTACCGCCTTGCCGGCCGATCACTGACTGGTAGACGCGCTGCCGGACGCGCGCAGGCGTGACCTAGCCGGCGTGCCTGCCAGCGTGCGTGCTGGCAGGGGCGGCCGCGCATACCACAGCCGCATGTAGGCGGGTGCCTGCGCGCACGCTGTGCGCAGGCAGCCGCTGCCGGTCGAGGCCAGCGCGGCATGGGGCGCGCGTGCAGGACGCGTAGGCTTACTGACTGTGCGCGCGGCTGGCCGGCAGGCACAACGTGAAAGCCTCGGGTAGGCGTATGGATTGTCCCAGAAGTAGCGCGAATGCGGAAGCGCGGTATAATTTAAATTTCAAGAATTTAAACATGCATTAATACATATTAAAATAAATACGTTCAAGTAGTGTACCCTTGAAACTCCCGGGCGTTTGGTGTATCTCACGAATAATAAAACATACATATAAATCATGGAGTCCATAGGGTTCTAAAATTAAAGGGGACGAAAAAACATAAACCGGAAACCTACCGATTGTCGTTTTCGCCTTCTAACCAGTACTCGCGTTGTTCCCCGATTTGCTCCAAGATCTCGTATAGGAGACCCTCTAATTCGTACACGCAATCCGCCCACGTATCTTGATCTTCGTGCTAGCGAAAGAACAAGTATATTTTGGAGAGGACGGATCGATCAAACGTTATTGATTAACGAGATCAATCCTCCTTAATGTTCAATTGTCAAAACAAAAGAACAAGAAAAGAGTTTCTTGGAAGGAGGAGACAAGTGTTTGTATGTGTTTCATGATTCATCATCCCCTCCAAAGGGCAATAAATAAATATATTAAATATAAAATATTTATTCCAAGCGCATTAAATTAATTTTTAATAAATCTAATTTATTAGATAAATCCCTTTTATCTAATAAAAGGAATTAATTCTTCCCAAGACAATAAGGACTTGATTAAATCCAATTTAATCGCTCCATTTATCCAAATATTTAATTCCAAATTAAATACGTTATGTGTGCGGATTGTGTGTGACTCTTTAGGTTCACCTTCAGCTAGACTTGGTTGGATTCCTAGAATCCGCTCGTTACCACGGCTGGCCGTCTAGTAACGATCCATGGCACTAGAGACTAGGTGAATATACGGGGATGAACATTTAGGCTCTACAGTACATCTATTCTTCCGTCTACGTTCTCACCACTTAGGGTCTAGGGCACGGATAATGCAGGTACCCATTTTGGACCTAAGTGTTGGTCTGTCCTCTACTAAACGCCGCAAGGGAAGCTTTCCCTTCTGTTCAGTTACTGTGGCCACAGATTTTAGGGACAAGATACATAGTATTTGTGAGACACAACTGTCAACACCTTTTGACAGGAGACAGATCCTTTCTTGGAAACTATTGTCACTTTGTACACCGGAGCTGCACTAGATATGGCTTATGACTACTCAAGTGCATCTTGGCAATCTCTCACCATATCTAAGATACAGCCCTGATGTACAGGTAAACTCAACAATTCCTCAAGTCAAAGGACTTGACCTGTACCGTTGGAACTGGGAACACACGTCATACCTAACCGACCCTACTCAAGGTCCTCCGTAAGATGGTTCCCGCGAGTCACCTCAGTCAGCTGCTCCCCAGCAGGCCAACCCACTAACACTGCTTAGACGATCCTCGTTACCCGTCGATGAAATACGACAGCAGATGCTTAGTGCAAGTCTTAAAGAGAATCTCGGTACCCACTTTCGAGATTCCTTGACTTGGAGATTTCCAGACTGATTCGGCGGAGTTGATTTCATGGACCTACCTCCAAGTGTATTCCCAGTTCCCGAAGTATGATTTTCAGTCTGTGGGCTTTGTTTGTGTAGCGAACAGTTATAAACCAGATAAAGTGAACACAAACAAAGTACATGCCAAATGAATTTCACTTCTTATTCATTATTGTTTTATCAAAAACTTCGAAATTGTTCAGACATAGGTTACAATTCGCCTACCGAGATTGGCTACATGGTCACCTATTCTAGCAATCTCCTACTTGACCTTTAAAGCTAATCACCCATATGCCTAATCCCC
This sequence comes from Sesamum alatum, assembly GCA_034509735.1. Classification (NCBI taxonomy): domain Eukaryota; kingdom Viridiplantae; phylum Streptophyta; class Magnoliopsida; order Lamiales; family Pedaliaceae; genus Sesamum; species Sesamum alatum. The sequence continues at coordinate 16,191,605 of JACGWO010000004.1, forward strand.
ATCTTCTCAAGATGTTGCGTATGAGCGCTCTGCGGCATAGGCTTTGTCAGCGGATCTGCTGTGTTGTCTGCTGAGTTGACTCGGTCCATCCGAACGTCACCTCTTCCTACCATTTCTCTTAGAAGGTGGTAGCGTCTAAGAATGTGTTTGGAACGGTGATGAGATCTTGGTTCCTTTGCTTGCGCTATCGCTCCGTTGTTATCACAGAAGATGACAACAGGCTCGGCGATGCTAGGCACCACACCCAACTCTTAGATGTAGTTTCTCATCCAAACCGCTTCTTTGGCAGCTTCTGAACCTGCTATGTATTCGGCCTCAGTGGTGGAATCAGCAGTGGTTGCTTGCTTCGAACTTTTCCAAGCCACTACTCCTCCATTGAGCCTGAATACATAACCCGATTGAGACTTGGCATCATTGTCATCAGCCTGGAAGATAGCATCGCTAAACCCTTTCAGGATCAGTTCTCCATTGCCATAGACCAGGAACATTTCCTTAGTCCTCCTTAGCTACTTAAGGATGCCCTTAACTGCATTCTAATGTGCCTCTCCTGCACAAGACTGATATTTGCTGGTTACACTCAAAGCGTAAGCAATGTCAGGTCTGGTGCAGTGGACCGCATATTGGATACTTCCTACGGCAGAAGCATAGGGGATGATTTTCATCCTTTCAAGTTCCTCATCAGTCTGCGCGGACTGTTTCTTGGATAACTTGATCCTATGCCTTATGGGAAGGAATCCTCGTTTGGAGTTGTCCATTCGAAACCTTTTTAGAACTTTCTCCTTATACGAGTTTTGGGTGAGTCCTAATATTCTCTTAGATCTGTCTCTGACAATCTGGATGCCTAGAATGTAGGAGGCTTCACCCAAATCCTTAATAGAAAACTGAGTTGATAACCATGCTTTTGTGTCACCTAACATTCTGACGTCATTACCTATGAGTAGAATGTCATCCACATAAAGCACTAGGAACACTATAGAGCTCCCACTGACCTTCTTGTATACACAAGGGTCGGATTCATTTTTGATGAAATCATAACCCCGTATTACTTCATCAAAGCGAATGTTCCAACTTCGGGATGCTTGTCTGAGGCCATAGATGGACTTCTGGAGACGACAGACCTTCTATTCTTCTTTGGTGACCGTGAAACCCTCCGACGGATCCATGTAGATCTCTTCCTCAACGAGACCATTGAGGAAAGCCTTTTTCACGTCCATCTGCCATATCTCATAGTCATACCATGCTGCTATGGCAAGCAAGATCCGAATGGACTTAGCCATGGCTACTAGCCTAGCCTTAAAGGTGGTGACTTCTCCATCAACGCCATGTTTGCACTTATAGACCCAGTTACAGCCAACTGGCTTAACCCCTTTCGGTGGGTCTACAAGTGTCCAGACTTGGTTCTCGCTCATGGAGTCCATTTAGGTCTTCATGGCCTCAAGCCATTTCCCGGAGTCGATGTCAGACATCACTTCCCCGTATGTCTTAGGATCCTTATCCAGCAGACTGGTCGTATTTAGAAAGCCATATCTCACCGGAGGTCGAGACTCTCTAGTTGGCCTACGAAGAATGGGAACATCAGTGGTGACTGTGGGCGCTGACTGTATACGAGCTGGCGGTTCAGGTACCGAGGCTGGCCCTTCCTGAGGCCGTCCTTCATGCCTAGCATGCTGGATTTCCCGAGGTTAGTCAGCCCCTCGGGTATCTATCCTGAACCCTCTAAGTGAGGAATTCGCAGCTCCCACTGATGACTGGTTTCCATCACTTGGTTCTTCAAGGATCAGTTCATCAGGTTGGATATCCTCTGGAAAGCCTTGTTCCAAGAACACTGCGTTCCTTGAAACAAATACCTTTTGTTCCAAGGGGTCATAGAAGTAATAACCTACAGTTTCTTTAGGGTATCCAACGAACCTGCATAAGCTAGACCTAGATTCTAGCTTGTCTCCCACTAGCCTCTTGACGTATGCGGGGCTACCCCACACTTTCAAGTAGTTGTAGGACACAGGCTTGCCATGCCATATTTCATATGGCGTTTGGGTCAATACACTGGTTGGCGCCAAATTTAATAACTTGGCCGCAGTCTCCAATGCGTAGCCCCAAAAGAACAAGGGCAATTTGGTAAAAATCATCATGGATCGAACCATGTCTAACAGGGTTCGATTCCTCCTTTCAGAGACCCCATTTAACTGTGGTGTCCCGGGATATGTCCATTCAGATATTATACCATTTTCTTTAAGATAATCAAGGAACTTAGTACTAAGGTACTCTCCGCCTCGGTCTGACCGTAGGACTTTAATTTTGCAGCCGATTGGTTCTCAACTTCAAGTCTGAATTCTTTAAACCTCTCAAGAGTTTCAGACTTGTACCTCATCAAGTATACATAACCACACCGTGAATGATCAACGGTGAAGGTTATGAAGTAGGAGAACCCACCTCGGGCCTGCGTCCTTAGTGGTCTACATACGTCTGTACGGACCAGGTCCAACAGACCTGTGGCAAGCCTGCTTTGTCCTACAAAGGGCCTCTTGGTCATTTTCCCTCTTAGACAGGATTCACAGGTTGGTAGCTCACTCAAGTCCCCTACCTCTAGATTCTTTGAGTCTACCAATCTCTTCATCCTGTCTTGGGATATGTGACCTAGCCTAGCGGGCCACAGTCGTGCGTTCCCGTTGTTATCTATTTTATGTTTGTGTTGAGCGTTTAGAATGAAGTTCATTTGTTGTAAGATATAGAGCCCGTTATTAAGCGTACAAAGCAGATGAGCAATTCCACACCTTATCAAATAAAAGCAATTTTTATTGATCATAAACTCAGATCCACTATTGTCTAACAACGAAATGGAAATGATGTTTTTAATCATACTAGGTACATAATAAACTTGCTCTAACTCTATACTAATACGATCATTAACTACTAGAGTGGCGGATCCTACTGCTTCTGCCGAGATGGCCTTGCCATTCCCAAGCTTTAGGATCATATCCCTACTACCCAGTTTTCTACTTCTTTTCAACACCTGCAAATCATTGCAAATATGAGCTCCACAGCCGGTATCTAATACCCAAGAGGCAGAGTAAGTAACCATATTAACCTCAATCACAAAGATACCTTGTTTGAAAAGGAGTTTGGGGCACTCCCTCTTCCAATGCCCTTTCTCACGACAATTGATACATATGCCGTATGCCCTCGACCGTTGCTTGGAGTCAACCTTCCCTTTTCCTTTGCCTTTCCCCTCTTTGGCAATGGGAACACTCTTAGTGTTTGTAGCTGCTTTGACGGCTTTTCCCTTTCCCTTCTTCCTTTTCCAACATCCGACACCCTTGCCTTTCGTCTTGGAAGTCGAAGCATCTCCAAACAATACCGACGGCGTGGACTTTTTGGTCGTTACCTCGTATTGCACCAACATGTTGATTAACTCATGAATGCCCTTCTCAAGTGCGTTCATGTTATAGTTAACAATAAATTGGTCGAAGGAGGGTGGGAGTGACTGAAGGATCACATCTATGTACGTCTCATTATCGAGGGCTGCCTTTAGGTCCTCGAGCTTTTCGACCAGGGTAAGCATTTTAACCCCGTGCTCTTGTACAGAGGATCCTTCTGTCATTTTGGTTCCAAAGAATGCCTTAGTCACGACATACCTGGTATGCCGGTCCGGGACTGCATAGCAATCCTTAAGGCGAGCCATAATGGAAGGGACATCGTCTAGCCTTTCATATTGCTTTTGAATCTCATTCGTCATAGAGGCAAGTATGATGTTACGGATTTTCCGGTTATCCTTATGCCAAGTCTCGAACATCTCACATTCTTCTAGCGTGGATCCTTCCAGCAAGGTCCTAGGGAACGGCTCGTCCATGACGTAGCCTTGGTTCTCGTAATCTAGGACTATCCTCAGATTGCACAACTAGTCATTGTAATTTGTTCCATTAAACTTGTTGTTCTCAAGTATGGCTGATAATGGGTTTTTAGACAATTTTAAATCTACATTTAAAACAGAACTACGATCAACAGAATTTTAAAAGACGGAAGTTTTGATAAATAATTAAACGGTTGGTCTTTAGTCATTTAATGCTCCCACTATTTATACGAAAACACGATACTCTCAAACGTCGTTTTCGGGAAACCTTTTCCTAGTGGGCTTGGGATCCACAATGAATTTTCCCATACCCTGCTTTTACGATTCGCATGGGAAGAATCCTGTGGGAGGTATGCCATACCATTCTCGTTCCACGAGATTTCCAAGATAATTGCCTCACCCTTTCACATGATCCCGAGGACTCCAAGCAAATCATGCTAATTGGGCGTTAGACCCGACAATCGACCGAATCATAGACCTGCTGCTACGTCCACGACTCGTGAGACAGGTAACAGTGGTCTACTTTTCGTTCATGACACAATTCAACTTCTTTTAAGTACGATAGTCGTGCCACGACTCGTGAGACCATGCTATCGACCTAAATCAGCTTCCTCACTATGCCATGGATTGGAAGGCATGGACAAACTCCTAGAGTTCATGTCCACTTTGTCTAAGGTCTAATATTTGAACATTGATCCAACCAAGTGAGAGTTGTAAATGACCGAGATCTCATACATGAAGACATTCATCCATAATGCGTAAATAAAAATTGCATTCCATAGCAGTTATACGATAAATAAAACCATTCATCCATCATAACAACCACATGCAAAATTAAAGCCTAGCACGCCCCTGTTGGATGATCACGAGCCCGAATCCTATGCGACCCACTGAGCCTGCAGTGGATCTATGGTCAATCTAGGGTTGGTCCTATACTATTACATTAATAGTAACCCGATCATCATGCTCTCTATGGAAACGCCTTGGATCCTCCATTCTGGGCTCTCCATGTGGACCTTCCTTCTTCTCCACCAAATGCATAAAAATAAAATCCTCACTCTTATTCTACTCTCATTACATATGTAAAAAGAAACCCCAGCGAAAAGAATGCCTCATTATTTCAAGGCAACTAGAAGAGGAGAGGGAGAAAGCAAAAGAGGCACACAGGCCCAACATAAATTAAACCATACATCCGGTCTTGGGCTCACGATCATCCATTTCCATTAAACGCACATAATCACATGATCCAATCACATAAACACAAGTTATAATCCATGATTACCAATCATATCAATCCGTGATATATAAATGAGCTACGTACGAAAAATATGGTACAACCATTGTCAATAACCTTTCTTGTTTAGGAAGACCGTTACTCATTATTAGAAGGTAAGTAATTCCTGGATTCCAAATCTAATACAATCAACCTCCCAAATAATGTTCTTTAAGAAAACATGCAAAATTAAATAAAACAAATTCTTCAGAATTATCCAAAAAATTAAAACAACGAGAAAACGATGACGTTAGCCCGCCGGCCGCCGCCACTGGCAATGTTCTGCCGGCGCACACAGGTCAGCAGGCCCAACCTGCTGTCCTCTAGCGCGCAGGGCATGCAAGACTAGGCGCGCGCGCAGGGCCCTGCCTGCACACGCACGCATCTGGTTGGAAGTGCTGCGCCGCTTGCGCGCGCACGCACCTCTGCCCGCGTGCGCAAACCTGCCGCGCCGCCTGCGTGCGCCTCCTACGCGCAGGCTGCGCGCACGCACGCGCATCAGGTGCGCCTGCCGGGCGCGCGCGTGCAGACTCCATCGTCTGCGTGCGCGCGCGCCTGGCGGGGCCGCCTCGTGTGCGTGCGATCGGCCTCCCTGCACGCAGACTCCGTTGTCTGCGTGCGAGCGCGCCTAAACGGGTGCACGCAGACTCCGTTGTCTGCGTGTGAGCGCGCCTGGTGGCGCCCCCTCATGCGCGCCCTCGCACGCGGCTTCCCTGGCCGCGCTCCGGGCACGCAGGCGCCCCGACTTATTCGCCTGGCGCGCGTGCGGGCTTCCCTGCTTGCATGCGTGCGCGCCCGGCCATCCGTCCGCGCCTGTCGTCCGGCGCGCGCCCAGTAGCTTGATCTGCGCGCACCGTGCGCGCTTGGCGCAGGCAGCCGTGCGTAGGCTCCCCTCCCTGCGCGCGTGCACCTCGCCTGGGCGCACAACGTGTGCAGTCAGCCACCGGCTGGCCGCTGTGCCATTTTCTCCCGTTTTATTCGTTTTGCCCCCCGTTTCCCAAGAAAAATAATAAACCAACAGTACCAAAAATCACACATAATTAAAAGCAGAAAAACGACATGCTTTACGATAAAAACATGAAGAATTAATTAAAACATGCCATATACACGTTTTCATTCTCAAAACGCACACAAAACCCTAGGCCTATACAGCGAACCGGGCTCTGGATTGTCCCGGGAGTAGCGCGCATGCAGAAGTGCGGTATAATTTAAACATGCATTAATACATATTAAAATAAATACGTTCAAGGGGTGTACCCTTGAAACTCCCGGGCGTTCGGTGTATCTCATGAATAATAAAACATACATATAAATCATGTAGGCCATAGGGTTTTAAAATAAAAGGGGACGAAAAAACATAAATCGGAAACCTACCGATTGTCATTTTTGCCTTCTAACCGGTACTCGTGTTGTTCCTCGATTTGCTCCAAGATCTCGTATAGGAGACCCTCTAATTCGTACACGCAATCCGCCCACGTATCTTGATCTTCGTGCTAGCGAAAGAAACAAGTATATTTTGGAGAGGACGGATCGATCAAACGTTATTGATTAACGAGATCAATCCTCCTTAATGTTCAATTGTCAAAACAAAAGAACAAGAAAAGAGTTTCTTGGAAGGAGGAGAGAGGCATGGCCGAGAGGGAGAGGGAGGAGACGACTATGTGTGTGTGTGTGTTTCAAGATTCATCATCCCCTTCAAAGTGTGTCCTAAGGAGTATTTATAGAGGAGGAATCCTATTCCTCTTCTAGTTCCTACACTTTGAAGACTCCACCATGACTAGGATTTGACCTAGTCAAATCCTAGTCAAAATCTAGCTTCTTTGGTCAAACCAAATATTAGCCAGTGATTCCTCCCTTTTAATCTCAACCATTGATTTAATTTAATGGAATATTTAAATCCCATTTAAATACTCCAAAGGGCAATAAATAAATATATTAAATATAAAATATTTATTCCATGCCCATTAAATTAATTTCTAATAAATCTAATTTATTAGATAAATCCCGTTTATCTAATAAAAGGAATTAATTCTTCCCAAGACAATAAGGACCCGATTAAATCCAATTTAATCGCTCCATTTCTCCAAATATTTAATTCCAAATTAAATACGTTATGTGTGGATTTTGTGTGACTCTTTAGGTTTACCTTCAGCTAGAGTTGGTTGGATTCCCAGAATCCGCCCGTTACCATGGGTGGCCGTCTAGCAACGGTCCATGGCACTAGAGACTAGGTGAATATACAGGGATGAACATTTAGGCTCTACAGTACATCTATCCTTCCGTCTACGGTCTCACCACTTAGGGTTTAGGGCACGGATAATGCAGGTACCCATTTTGTACCTAAGTGTCGGTCTGTCCTCTACTAAACACCACAAGGGAAGCCTTCCCTTCTTTTCAGTTACAATGGCCACAGATTTTAGGGACAAGATATAGAGTATTTGTGAGACACAACTATCAACACCTTTTGACAGGAGACAGATCCTTTCTTGGAAACTACTGTCACTTTGTACACCGGAGCTGCACTAGATATGGCTTATGACTACTCAAGTGCATCTTGGCAATCTCTCAACATATCTAAGATACAGCCCTGATGTACAGGTAAACTCAGCAATTCCTCAAGTCAAAGGACTTGACCTGTACCGTTGGAACCGGGAACATACGTCATACCTAACCGACCCTACTCAAGGTCCTCCGTAAGACGGTTCTCGCGAGTCACCTCAGTCAGCTGCTCCCCAGTAGGCCAACCCACTGACACTGCTTAGACAACCCTCGTCACCTGTCGATGAAATACGACAGCAGATGCTTAGTGCAAGTCCCAAAGGGAATCTCGGTACCCACTTTAGAGATTCCTTGACTTGGAAATTTCCAGATTGATTCGGCGGAGCTGATTTCATGGACCTACCTCCAAGCGTAGTACCAATCCCCGAAGTATGATTTCAATCTGTGGGCTTTGTTTGTGTAGCGAACAGTTATAAAGCAGATAAAGTGAACACAAACAAAGTACATGCCAAATGAATTTCACTTCTTATTTATTATTATTTTATCAAAAACATTGAAATTGTTCAGAGATAGGTTACAATTCGCCTACCAAGATTGGCTACATGGTCACCTATTCTAACACAACGGCTGGGCCATTTTGTGCTGTTTTTCGACATTTTCTGGAAAAGTTGATTTTCTGTATTTTCTGCACATTATTCTGAAAATGTATTAATTTTGCAAATTTAATTTTGGAATGATTGGATTATTCCTTAGATTAAATTTGCTTAATTAATTTGGGTTTAATACATGCATTGGATGCATTGTTTGTAATGTCCATTAAATTTGAAATTTGAATTTTACATATTGTTTATATATTTATGCTTTTGTGATGTTGGACATCACTTGGATATTTGGAATATCCATTGGTTTAATGCATGATTATTTGGAATAATTGTGTTATGTGTGTTGATGGAATCAACATGAGATGATCACAAAAGCCCTAGACCTTGTGTATGGATGAATGTATGATCATTTAATTTCTGTTGGGTGGGGCCCGCGTGCCTCTTGTTTTGGGACTATCACTCCCATATTTTCAGACTCATGATGTTAAGTCTTGTTATTATTTCAATGTATTACTTTCATTTGTAATGAGAGTAGATAGGATTGGTGAGGTTTTAATTTTAACAAGCATTTGGAGTCGGAGACCCCAAGGTGGAGCATCAAGGTGTGAAACAAGAGCGTTACAAGGCACATTGGAATGACAACGGGTATATTATTTTGTAATAATTTAGGACCACCCTAGACAGACCATAGACTTACTGCGGGCTCAGTGGGTCGCATAGGTTAGGCTTGTGATCATCCTAACAGGGGTATGCTATGTTTTCTGCATGCGGCGTATTTATTTATCGCTTTAAATATTGGATATTTATGTATGCTAAAACGCCATAATATGATAAGGTCTCGGTCATACACAAACTCTCATTTGGTTGACCAAATTAAAATATTAGGCCCAGAACGGACTTGGATCAAAATTGTATTTTGATCTGTCCGATCCTTCCATCCACAGCAATGTGGTGAGGAAGCTACCACTACCTAAGTGTGGTCTCACGAGTCGTGGCACACTTGGACTAGGGGAAAGCTGCACCATTGTTCTGAACAAAAAGACTACACTCGCTGTTTCCCTGTCTCACGAGTCGTGGGGGGCGACAGTTTAAGGCATGATTTGGTGGATGGATCGGGCCCAACACTGAGTAATATGGTTCGCTTGGAGTCCTCGGAACCATGCGAATAGGTGAAGCAAAAATATCTTGGGAATCTCATTGGATGAGAATGATATTGGATATCTCCCACGAGGTCTTCTCCATGTGATCGTAAAAGCGGGGCATGGAGATTACGCTTGTGGATCCCGAGCCCACTAGGAAATGGTTTCTCGAAACTCAGCTTGAGAGTGGCGGACTTTCGTATAAATAGTGGGAGGGTTAAAGACTAAAAGACCAAGTCTTCAACTTGAACAATAATACTACCATCATCTCCAAATTTCTGCTTTACATTTTCATTAATGTAGATATGTCTAAGAATCCATTAACCATGGTACTTGAGACTAATAAATTCAACGGAATGAACTATTTGGACTGGCTGAGAAACCTGAGGATTGTCCTCAATTTCGAGAACCAAGGCTACGTCTTGGATGAGCCGCCACCGAGCGACTTAACGGAGGGGTCCACGCTAGAAGAAGGTTTGACGTTCGAGAAATGGCATGAGGACAACCGAAAAGTACGCAGTATGAGAGGCTGGACAACGTCTACGCCATAATGCTCTGCATGAACGAGGTTTATGCGGTTCCGGACAGGCATATTAGATATGCCTCCACAAAAGCATTCTTTGGCACCAAGCTTGTTGAAGGAGCGTCTGCACAAAGTCATGGGGTCAAGATGCTCTCCCTAGTGGAGAAACTCGAGGACCTTAAAGTTGGGCTTAACAATGACACGTACATTGATGTGATCCTCCAGTCGCTTCCTCCGTCCTATGACCCGTTTGTTGTAAACTACAACAAGAACGGACTTGAGAAGTCTATTAATGAGTTGATCAACATGCTGGTCCAATACGAGGCAACGACCCACAAGTCAGTGCCGGCGGTATTGATAGGAGAGGCTTTGACCTCCAAAATGAATGGCAAGAGGGTCGGACGCTGGAAGAGGAAGAAGGGAAAGGGGAAGACGATTGCGGCCCCTGCTCGAGCTCTAGGCGTCCCTATTGCTCCGGTGGGACCGAGCAAAGGGAAAGAGAAAGCCCGTGGTTCTCAGCGGTCCAAGAAAAATGATGTCTGCATGCATTGCCAAGGGAAGGGGCATTGGAAGAGGGAGTGCCCACAACTCCTCTCCTACCCAGGTATGTTTGTGGTTGAAGTAAACATGATAACTAACTATGCTTCATGGGTATTGGATACTAGGTGTGGTGCTCACATCTGCAATGATTTGCAGGCACTGCAAAGAAGCAGAAGGCTAACGAAGGATGAGATGATCCTGAGGTTAGGCGATGGCAAGGCCATTGCTGCGGAAGTCGTAGGGTCAATAGAGTTAGCCATTAGTAGTCATGTTAGGATTGTACTGAACGACTGTTTCTGTGTACTTAGCATGATTAAAACCATTGTTTCCATCCCGGTCCTTGATAAGGAGGGATTTGAATTTACCATCAATAAAAACGGCTTTTTCATTATTAAAGATGGTATTTCTCATCTGCTTGGTACATTGGTCAACGGTTTGTACATACTTCAACGGTCTAATTGGATTATGACTGCATAACACAAACGAAAATGTGATGATCATAATAATGCACAGATATGACATGCGAGGTTAGGTCATATCTCTAAAGGTAGGATAAAAAGGTTGGTGGATTCAAAGAGTCTAGAAATAGACGATTTGGACAACCTACCGACCTGCGAATCCTGTCTGAAGGGAAAGATGACCAAGAAACCCTTTGTTGGACAAAGCACGCTAGCCAGTAGTCTGTTGGATTGGATCCATACGGATGTCTGTGGCCTACTAAATACTCAGGCTAGAGGTGGGTACTCGTACTTCATAACCTTTACCGATGATCACTCACAGTATGGTTATGTTTACCTGATGAGGTACAAGTCTGAAGCCTTTGGAAGGTTTAAGGAATACAGACTGGTTGAAAGATCAAAGACCTTCGGTCGGACCGAGGTGGAGAGTATTTGAGTGGTGAGTTTACTGATTAATTAAAAGAGAATGGGATTCTCTCTCAGTAGACCCCTCCTGGAATACTATAGCTTAATGGTGTATCTGAAAGGAGGAACCGGACATTGTTGGACATCGTCCGATCCATGATGAGTTTTACCGAACTCCCCTTTTCCTTCTGGGGATACGCTCTTGAGACGGCGGCCAAAGTTTTGAACTTGGTGCCATCTAAGAAGATATCCCAGACGCCATATGAGATATGGCATGGCAAGCCTGCCTCGTACAAATTATTGCAAGTGTGGGGTTGTCCCGCATATGTCAAGAGATTAGTGGGAGATAAACTGGAGTCAAGGTCTAGTTTATGTAGGTTCATTGGCTATCCAAAAGAAACTGCGGGGTATTATTTCTATGATCCCTCCGAGCAAAACGTTTTTGTCTCGCGAAACGCAGTGTTCTTGGAAAAGGATTTTCCATCGAATAGTCGACGTGATGAGGTACTCCTTGAGGAATCAAATGAGGCACCCCATGAGGCGGCAGTGACATCTGAGCCAGTAGTTCCCACTGATAATGTTCCATTCCTCCGTAGGTCAGCCAGAGTATCCCATGCACCTGATAGGTATGGATTTCTGGGCTTGACCGGTCAGTTGGATAATGATCCAAAGACGTACGGAGAAGCGATGTTGGACATCGATTCGGATAACTGGCTTGAGGCCATGAAATTCGAGATGGACTCGATGAATACAAACCAGTTTTGGACCCTAGTGGACCCACCCAAAGGGGTAAAACCCGGAGCGTGTAAATGGGTCTACAAACGTAAGCTTGGAGCTGACGGGGAGGTTACAACCTTCAAAGCCAGGCTTGTGGCGCAAGGTTACACTGAGCGACCCGGGGTCGATTTTGAGGAAACCTATTCACCTGTAGCAATGGCTATGTCCATTCGGATACTGATGGCCATAGCAACATGGTATGACTATGAAATATGGCAGATGGACGTGAAAACGGCCTTCCTCAACGGTTTCGTAGAGGAAGAGATCTATATGGATCAGCCGGAAGGTTTCACAACTGTTGGAGAAGAGCAGAAGCTCTGCCGTCTCCAAAGGTCCATCTATGGCCTCAAACAAGCTTCCTGTAGCACCCTCTAACGGCACTACGACTATATCTTCCTTAAATATCACACTTAATGTAAACCCTAATTATATGTATAATTAGGCACATAATGTAGCCCCTGTTGGGTATATATACACATAGTCTCATCATCACAACAAGAATATTTAATATCTCATCCGCAAGATCATATATACATATATATCAAGTATGTCGAAAATGGGACTATTATAACTAGTTCACATGCTATTCTCGCCTTTAATTCAAAATGAGACTTCTATTTCTATTTACAAGGAGGAGAAAACTGCATACTGGCCCGACCTGACTGGGATGCAAATCGTGGACCTAGTTGTCGTGAATAGGCACAGCAAAATCTACACCTGAAAAATGTTAGCAGAGGGATGAGCCTGCAACTCAATAAGTAAACAATCGGCACCAACTATATACGCACCTCAAATGTAGTTTCAACAAGACAAAATAAGCTATGTATATAATATATAATCAACTTGATCAAGCACATTCCATTTCATTATTCCATGTAATCATCTCATGATTAGACAATCAATCAAACTCGCATTAACCTAGTTGGATTGCCAGAAGGTGATATAGTGTTTTTCTCCACCAACTCAACCTCACCATTTATTATACACATATATATGAATCCCCTTGGCATGCCACACAGACTCATCAATCTCATTTCGCATCAAAGCTCTTTTATTTCGCATCATAGCTCTTTTCATTTCGCATCATAGCTCTTTCCACATCGCATCATAGCTCTTTTCATTTCATTTTGCCACGTGGGCTATTCAACAACATCAAGGGGTATTCATATCATAATTACATTTAATTTCCATCACTCCCTCGATTCCACATATCACAGTTCTTGTAAGCCAACTAGCCACATAAAACCACATAGTCGCATTTTTCACGTACAAGCATATAACAGTGATATCAAACAACCAAATGGCATATCTCAATAGGTTTCCTCATTTCACTTTCACGACATAATCGTTCAAAGTAATCATCAACTACTCGTACAATTCAAAATAGATTAGTCAAGCACGAATCATAGGCTCACATAAAAGTAATATCACCAAGAAATGAAACATATATAGATAATACTAATTGTTTACGTACATAACATTAATAGGAAAAAGGAACATATATAAGCGGCACTAATTATTACTTACCTCGATCTTATACAGATTTAGCTAGCTGATATGAAGTCGTACGATCATCTACTTTATCCCCGTGTCCTATCATAAGGTATAATACGTATAATTAATATCTAGAATGTCAATTCCTAAATCAAATATTAAATAGTATTTATATATATATATATATTTCACCAATCTCTCAATATTTCATTAAACCCTTCATCCTATTATAATTACCATTCATAATAACAATTCTTGGATTATATTTATCTCAAAATATACTTATCTTTACTAAATATAATATTTTCAATTATATTCTATAATATTTCTCAAATAAAATTTTCAACCCGATTAAAGTAACCAATCAATTGTAGAAATTATTAAATCTAGTAAATTAAGCAGTTTAAGCCATTAATTATAACACCCCTGATTTAATTGAGACATTTAACTAGGCACTAATCATAAATACTCAAATTCATAAAATTCTCCGGTTAAACACTAAATCGTGGAGTATAAATAACATTTAATAAATGCCCTTATTAAATAATATCATTATATAAATTAAAACTAATTAAAATAAAATTATTTCTTACCTCATTTTCGCCGATTTTGTTTCTGTGTGTATGTATGTGTGTTGTGTGTGTTTTTATGTTTTGTGTGTGTGTGTTTTAAAATGATGGGGGGTGGGCGGCCCATCATTATCCCACCCCTCTTTTTCCCTTTTTTTTTTTTTTTTTTAATTTTTTATAAACATTTTCAAAATACCCATTACGTCCTTCCTAATTTCTTAATTAATATAATTTGCTCCCAAATATTATATAAAACTCCAATTCACTCCGTTCAAGTCTTAATACGATCACAATTTAATCTATAATATATCTACTAATTAACTAAATTTTCTTAAATAATTACCAATTAATCCCATAATTATGATTAAAAATTTGTGGGCGTCACAATTCTCCCCTTCTAATAAAAATTTCGTCCCCGAAATTTAATTAACGTACCGGCTCAGGGAATAAATATGGATACTTCTCTCTCATACTCTCCTCAACCTCCCAAGTGGCTTCTCTGGGAGAGTGATGACTCCATTTTACCTTCACCATAGGTATTTCTTTATTCCTCAACTTCTTTATATTCCGATCCAAAATTTCTATGGGTTCTTCTATGTACGTTAATCCCTCAGATATTTCTATCTCTGGTTCACGCAAAATGTGACTAGGATCAGATCGATATCGACGTAACATGGACACATGGAACACATCATGTATTTGGGACAACTCTACTGGTAATGCTAATCGATAAGCTAGTGGTCCGACTCGCTCAATGATTTCATACGGCCCAATATATCTCGGACTTAACTTTCCTTGCTTACCGAATCTTAAGATTCCCCTCCATGGTGATACCTTCAGAAAAACTTTCTCTCCCACCTCATATTCCATCTCCCCGGCGATGTTTGTCGACATAACTCTTCTGCCGATCTTGAGCGGCCTTCAAACACTTTTTGACTATTTGTACCTTATCCACCGTTTCTCGGACTAATTCGGGCCCCTCAAGTTGTCTTAATCCCTCAACGTCCCAACATATTGGACTTCGGCATTTTCTTCCATACAAAGCTTCATACGGAGCCATGCCAATACTAGAATGAAAACTATTATTATATGCAAATTCCATCAGTGGTAAATGATCATCCCAGTTTCCTCTGAACTCAATCACGCAGGCTCTCATCATGTCCTCTAACGTCTGAATGGTCCTTTCTGATTGTCCATCTGTTTGAGGATGGAATGCTGTACTAAAGTGCAGCCTGGTACCTAATGCCCTTTGCAAGCTTCCCCAAAAATGAGATGTAAACCGAGGATCTCTGTCGGAGACTATAGAAGTAGGAACCCCATGTAATCTCACAATTTCCGAAACATACAACTCAGCCAACTTATCCAAAGAATCATGTTGTCTTACTGGCAAAAAGTGAGCCGATTTAGTCAATCTATCCACGATTACCCAAATAGCATCATGTTTCCTGAATGTACGTGGTAACCCAATGACAAAATCCATAGTAATCTTTTCTCATTTCCATTCAGGTATAGATAAAGGATGAAGCTTACCGACTGGTGCTTGGTGTTCTGCCTTAACTTGCTGACAAGTTAAACATTTAGCCACAAACTCTGCAACATCTTTCTTCATGGTTGGCCACTAATAGTAGGGTCTCAAATCTCGATACATCTTGGTACTGCCAGGATGCATAGCATACGGTGCATAGTGCGCCTCGTGCATAATCTCCGTTCTCAATTCCTCTACATTCGGCACGCACATACGCTTTCCATTTAATAACATACCATCTTCTTGTATTACAAATTGATCGTTCTTTCCTTCTTGCACTTTGGCTTTCATTTTTTGCAAGTACGGATTATTATTTTGTGCATTCTTAACTTTGTCCCTAAGGGAGGGCTTCATTTGAAGAGTGGCAAGTAAAAGATCATCACCAACGCTAAAACTCACATTCATTGCCCTGAGGGCAGCTAAATACTCCCCATTATAGCAAATCATACCTGCTAATTGGTCCATCGTCTTTCTACTCAAAGCATCTGCAACTACATTTGCCTTTCCGGGGTGATAATCAATAGTACAATCGTAGTCCTTCAACAGCTCGATCCACCTTCTTTGCCTCAAATTCAACTCCTTCTGCGTTGGAATATATTTTAAACTTTTATGATCTGTAAATATTTGAAACGTCTCTCCATACAGATAATGCCTCCAAATTTTCAATGCATGCACAATCGCTGCCAATTCCAAATCATGGGTCGGATAGTTCAATTCATGCGGTCTCAACTGCCTCGAAGCATAAGCTATAACCCTTCCATGTTGCATCAAAACACATCCGAGTCCTTGCCGTGAAGCATCAGTATATACCACATATCCTCCATTTCCAGATGGCAATGCAAGAATAGGTGCTGAGGTAAGTCTTTTCTTCAATTCTTCAAAACTCTTATCACACATGTCATTCCAATTGAATGGTGCATTCTTCTTTAACAGATTCGTCAAGGGTCTCGCAATCACAGAGAAATCTTTCACAAATCTTCTATAATACCCAGCCAATCCTAGAAAACTGCGAACTTCTGATGCATTTTTAGGTGGCTCCCACTCCAAAATAGCCTTAACTTTTGCCGGATCAGGTTGTACCCCTTGCTTCGAAACAACATGCCCTAAGAAAGCAATCTCCTCCATCCAAAATTCACATTTGCTAAATTTAGCATACAGTTGCTTTTCTCTCAAAATTTGTAAAACTATCCTTAAATGTTGTTCATGTTCCTCGTGACTACTAGAGTATATCAGAATATCATCAATAAATACAATCACAAATTGATCAAGGAATGGCTGTAAGGTTTTGTTCATCAATGACATGAAAGCGGCAGGGGCATTTGTTAACCCAAATGGCATAACAACAAATTCATAATGACCATACCTGGTTCGAAAAGCTGTCTTTGGAATAGACCCTTCTTCGATCCGCAATTGCCAATAACCTGATCTCAAATCAATTTTAGAAAACACTGTTGCACCCTTTAGTTGATCAAGTAAATCATCTATCCGTGGCAGAGGATACTTGTTCTTAATTGTAATCCGATTCAACTGTCTATAATCGACACATAATCTCATACTCCCATCCTTCTTCTTTACGAATAATACTGGTGCTCCCCAAGGCGAAATACTTGGTCGTATAAACCCCTTATCGAGTAATTCTTCTAATTGCTTCTTTAATTCTTTCAGTTCAAGTGGAGCCATTCTATATGGTGCAATCGAGATAGGTGCTGCCCCAGGAATAGTTTCTATTTCAAAATCCACTTCTCGATGAGGTGGTAACCCAGGTAATTCTTCTGGAAAAACATCGGGAAATTCCCTAACTACTGGAACATCTGACACACCCGGACTGACCCTCGTAGTATCACGTACACTAGCTAGATATGCTTCACACCCTTCCTTAATTAAATTAAAAGCAGTCATAGCAGAAATTAAACAATTAGGTATAACTTTTCTCTCTCCCACTATAACCGTCTTCATTTGCCTATCGATTTCTACAACCACCTCTTTTGTTTGACAGTCCATCAAAGCATGATTACTAGATAACCAATCCATCCCTAGGATAACATCAAACTCCCTAAGGTTTATCACAACCAAATCTGCATATAGTGTGACACTATCCACTACTATTGGACAAGATCTCACAACAGTATTAACAAATATAACCCCACCAACAGGCATAGATACACATAAGTCATGCCCCAACTGTTCAATACTAGCATGCACACGTGATGCAAAATCATGTGATATAAATGAACAAGTAGATCCTGGATCAATTAACACATGCGCACCAGAATTACAAATAGAAAAGGAACCAGTAATAACCTCAGGTGCAGTAGGAGCTTGTTCCCTGGTGATGGCGTACACCCTTGCTTGCGGCTGAGATTGACTACTCTGTCCAGTCGATGTTGTAGAAATAGTCCCGCTACCTCGACCACCTCTGCCTCGACCCTATTTGTACTAGCCCGTTGCACATTTTCCCCTACACTACTTGGTCCTGAAATCTGGGATCCACTGGCGTCAACTCTCTACGTAGGACAATCCCTGACGATATGCCCCGGTTGGTGGCAACGATAACATATGATTGGCTGGACTCCCCAACATTCACCGACGTGTTTCTTACCGCAATTCGTGCACGAGGGAATAGACCTTCCACTAAACGATCTGGTTGGACCCTGTCTTCCCCCACATCCGACTGAGGTAGACCCGCCTCTACTTAACGACACTGATGGAGACCTATTAGTTTGACTCATTCCTCGGCCTCTGTACCCACCTCTCTGAAAACCAGAACTCTTAAAAGAAACTGCAGCACTTGGTCCGCCTGTAAAGTTAGGATTACCTGTCCACTTCTTCCGTTTAGATTCAGCGGAATTCCTTTCTATGGATGTCTCTTCAGCTCTCAATGCTGCTTCTAAAAGTGCACTGTAACTCAGAGGTTTGATTGCTATCTTCTCTCGTATCTCAAGCCTTAGGCCTCTTTCAAATCGGTCTCGCCTCAATTCATCAGTACTTATCTCTTCTGGAGCATATTTTGACAGCCTCACAAATTGTAGCTCGTATTCGGCAACAGACAAATCATTCTGCTTTAATTCTAGAAATTCAACCTTCTTACGGTTTCTGTAGACTGGTGGAGTGTATTTCTCAGAAAACTCCCTCAAGAAGTCATTCCATGTTAAAGTGATTGGTCGGTTCCTACTCCCTGGAATAGTTTCCCACCAATCTAACGCATCTTTCTCCAATAAAGACACTGCATACCTCAATTTTTGTTCAGAAGTGCATTCAATTCTGTCGAGAACTCTTTCCGTATTCCTCAACCATTCTTCTGCTTCTGCAGGATCAGTTGTACCAGCAAATACTTTTGCACCCTGTCTTCTAACTATCTCATAGTTTTTATCAATGACTACATCTTGTGGTTGGGGTTGGGGTTGTGGTGCTGGAGCCATCCTCTGCATAAACTCTAGGAATTGTTGCATAAAAGGATTTACTTCTGGTTGGGGAACGTTTCTATTCTGGTCTTCTAACCCCTGATGTTCAGATGCATGATCATGACCCTGTACAGACTCTAATGACTCAGTTGGGCCAGCAGCGTTTTCACCTGACGCTTCCATCCTATATGAAATGTATATGTATAATTAGACTCATAATATATATGTTAAGTATAATACCACATACTATCAATTAACCCCAGAGAATCTAATCCCTGCTCTGATACCACCAAATGTAGCACCCTCTAACGGCACTACGACTATATCTTCCTTAAATATCACACTTAATGTAAACCCTAATTATATGTATAATTAGGCACATAATGTAGCCCTTGTTGGGTATATATACACATAGTCTCATCATCACAACAAGAATATTTAATATCTCATCCGCAAGATCATATATACATATATATCAAGTATGTCGAAAATGGGACTATTATAACTAGTTCACATGCTATTCTCGCCTTTAATTCAAAATGAGACTTCTATTTCTATTTACAAGGAGGAGAAAACTGCATACTGGCCCGACCTGACTGGGATGCAAATCGTGGACCTAGTTGTCGTGAATAGGCACAGCAAAATCTACACCTGAAAAATGTTAGCAGAGGGATGAGCCTGCAACTCAATAAGTAAACAATCGGCACCAACTATATACGCACCTCAAATGTAGTTTCAACAAGACAAAATAAGCTATGTATATAATATATAATCAACTTGATCAAGCACATTCCATTTCATTATTCCATGTAATCATCTCATGATTAGACAATCAATCAAACTCGCATTAACCTAGTTGGATTGCCAGAAGGTGATATAGTGTTTTTCTCCACCAACTCAACCTCACCATTTATTATACACATATATATGAATCCCCTTGGCATGCCACACAGACTCATCAATCTCATTTCGCATCAAAGCTCTTTTATTTCGCATCATAGCTCTTTTCATTTCGCATCATAGCTCTTTCCACATCGCATCATAGCTCTTTTCATTTCATTTTGCCACGTGGGCTATTCAACAACATCAAGGGGTATTCATATCATAATTACATTTAATTTCCATCACTCCCTCGATTCCACATATCACCGTTCTTGTAAGCCAACTAGCCACATAAAACCACATAGTCGCATTTTTCACGTACAAGCATATAACAGTGATATCAAACAACCAAATGGCATATCTCAATAGGTTTCCTCATTTCACTTTCACGACATAATCGTTCAAAGTAATCATCAACTACTCGTACAATTCAAAATAGATTAGTCAAGCACGAATCATAGGCTCACATAAAAGTAATATCACCAAGAAATGAAACATATATAGATAATACTAATTGTTTACGTACATAACACTAATAGGAAAAAGGAACATATATAAGCGGCACTAATTATTACTTACCTCGATCTTATACAGATTTAGCTAGCTGATATGAAGTCGTACGATCATCTACTTTATCCCCGTGTCCTATCATAAGGTATAATACGTATAATTAATATCTAGAATGTCAATTCCTAAATCAAATATTAAATAGTATTTATATATATATATATTTCACCAATCTCTCAATATTTCATTAAACCCTTCATCCTATTATAATTACCATTCATAATAACAATTCTTGGATTATATTTATCTCAAAATATACTTATCTTTACTAAATATAATATTTTCAATTATATTCTATAATATTTCTCAAATAAAATTTTCAACCCGATTAAAGTAACCAATCAATTGTAGAAATTATTAAATCTAGTAAATTAAGCAGTTTAAGCCATTAATTATAACACCCCTGATTTAATTGAGACATTTAACTAGGCACTAATCATAAATACTCAAATTCATAAAATTCTCCGGTTAAACACTAAATCGAGGAGTATAAATAACATTTAATAAATGCCCTTATTAAATAATATCATTATATAAATTAAAACTAATTAAAATAAAATTATTTCTTACCTCATTTTCGCCGATTTTGTTTCTGTGTGTATGTATGTGTGTTGTGTGTGTTTTTATGTTTTGTGTGTGTGTGTTTTAAAATGATGGGGGGTGGGCGGCCCATCATTATCCCACCCCTCTTTTTCCCTTTTTTTTTTTTTTTTTAATTTTTTATAAACATTTTCAAAATACCCATTACGTCCTTCCTAATTTCTTAATTAATATAATTTGCTCCCAAATATTATATAAAACTCCAATTCACTCTGTTCAAGTCTTAATACGATCACAATTTAATCTATAATATATCTACTAATTAACTAAATTTTCTTAAATAATTACCAATTAACCCCATAATTATGATTAAAAATTTGTGGGCGTCACACTTCCCGAAGCTGGAACATACATTTTGATGAAGTCATACGGGGATATGATTTCATCAAGAACGAGTCCAATCCTTGTGTATACAAGAAGATTAGTGGGAACTCAGTTGCATTTCTGGTGCTTTATGTGGATGACATCTTGCTCATTGGGAATGATGCTAAGATGTTGGGTACCACTAAAGCTTGATTGTCAACGCAATTCTCCATGAAGGATATGGGCGGGGCATCCTACTGAAGGACAAGCGGATCCGCCCGGGAGCGCGAGCGGAAGCGAGAAAGGCGAGAAAGTGCGTAAATTTAAATCAAATTCAAAAATACGCGAATCCCAAGGGGTGTACCCTTGGGTGCTCAACTGGGCGTTCGATGTAGGATGTGTAAATATTAAAACATACATTTAAGCACATAGGGCATAGTATATAAATGAAATCAATCAAAGCGTAATAAACCGTTATCTTTGATTGTTTAGTGTATGCTCCCGGCTACTTGCGTTGTTCCTTCTCCGGAATGCTCACGAAATACAAACGTATGGATTCTCCAAAGGTGATCCACACCACACCGGAAGAAACACACGTTCTTCTTGCTAGAAAAGAACGGGTTTAGAAGGAATCGGTTTAAGAGAAGAACACTATGAATTAGTGTTCTCTTAAACTTACTTTGTTCTTCTTCTTGATTCAAAATCAAGTGAAGAACACAAGTGTGAGAGAGGGAGGGAGCACGAAATTTTGAGAGAGAGGAGAGGATTTTTGTCTTCTCTTTTTCCTAGAAAAAGATGAATAATGAATCACTTATGCTTGGTGTTGTATATTCTAATATATATACATAATTAATGTGATTATTGGAATGTGTCTAGGTTCATCCAAGGATGTCTAGATTCATTCCAATCAATCACCATCAATTCTTCAATCAAGCCTACCAAAATTTATGGTATGATCAAATCATACCAAAAGGGAAGAGCTTGATTGGAGTTGATTTGTCTCTTTCCAAAAGAGAGAAGTCAACATACCACCTAGCATGAAACATTGCTGATTTTGCTTTTGCCAAGGGAATGTGTCGGCCATGTTTAATTAAGGAAAGAAGTCCAACTTCTTCCCGTTCCAAATTAGGAAATATTTCTCCTCTCGGGTATAATTCAACGGACCGGGTTTTATCGTAATCCAATTACGACGAACCCAATATTAAATCCAATTTAATGTCCACTTAAATTATTCCTGTTGATCTTTTAATCTAATTAAAAGATCCAACGTCTCAACATCTCAACTTTCCATATTTAATCGAAAATCCAATTTACCGATTAAATGAAAGCCCGATACAATATCGGCCCGTCCATCCAATGGACTTTCCCTTAAGTAATCCAATTACTTATTTATCCTTCGAGATTGACTCCAAGTCGATCTCTCAACCTCCTCGGTGATTTGTGTGTGACCCTTTAGGTTCACCCTCAGCTAGACTTGGGCCTGTGTCCCACAAGAGCCCGTTACCATGGGTGGCCGTCTAGCAACGGTCCATGGCACTAGAGACTAGGTGAATTGGCATGAACATTTAGGCGCCGATTCCGTACGGGTACGATCCTTCCGTCTACCGTCTCCCGGCCTTAGTCTAGGGTATTGAATTGGGGGTCGGTTCCCATCCTTGACTAGGCATCTATGCTTAATACTCGAGACCACGTATGCTTCATTGCGTCGACACAGGAAACCATTCCCTGTTCGACCAACCACTGTGGCCACAGCTTCAAACAGCATGAACGTGTCTCCGAGTGCATAGGAGATACCTCTGTCACATACTGACAGGGGACGGATCCTCTTCTTGGAATCCACCGTCCTCGCTACACATTCTGACTACACTGGACAAGGCTTATGATAATCATCTTACATAATGATTACCTCTCGCCAGATCCAAGATACAGCCGTCCTGTGCACGCGACTGCCATGATCCCTCAAGTCTGAGGATTACTCCAGTACTATCGGAACCGGGGAAATCCAATCATACCGACCAAGCCTCCAACGCCTCCATATGAGGATCCCCGCGAGTCAGTCCAGTCGGCTCGACTCCAGTCGACCAACCCATCAAGATCGTGTAGGCGTCCAACGCCTGTCGCCGATGAAACACGGCACTCATCCAATGAACACGACTCTTGACGCAAGTCTCAATAGGACTCTCGATGCCCTGTCTCGAGGTCCTCGACTTGCAACGTTTCAGACCTAACTCTTAATCAGTTGGTTTCATGACCACCATCCAATGCGTGGCCCAACTGCACGAGTTGTTATCCATGGTCTGTGGGCTTTGTTACGATATAAGTTAAACACCGTTTTAACAAATGTAAGATGAGCGCAACAAAGAAGGTACGATTGGTGACGAATACTCATCTTATTCATCACATAATAATATTACATTCACATCAAGTTGTCGGATAGGTTACAAATTGCCAAACCTATTGGCTTTCTGGTCATCTATTCCAACAATCTCCTACTTGACCTAAAGCCAATCACCCATTCACCTCGAACCTCTTATTCAGATGGTGAGTATGGGCAGATTGCGACATGGGCTTAGCAAGTGGATCTGCTATGTTTTCTGCGGAGCTGATTCGGTCCAACCGACCGTCACTCCTGCTATCCATCTCTCTAAGCAGATGGTAGCGTCTAAGAATATGCTTGGATCGTGATGAGATCTCGGTTTCTTTGCTAGCGCTATCGCCCCGTTGTTATCATAAAAGATAATAACAGGCTTAGCAATGCTAGGTACTACATCCAACCCTTGGATGTAGCTCATCAACCAAACCACTCCTTAGCAGCTTCCAAAGCCGCTATGTATTCAAAACTGTATGGTGGAGTCCGCCGTGGTAGCCTGCTTGGAACCTTTCCAAGTAACCACGCCAGCCTTTAGTCTAAATACAAAACCAAATTGAGACTTGGCATCTTCGTCATCCGACTAGAAGCTAGTGTCGCTATTAGCCTTCCAGTATCAACTCTCCACCACCGTAGATCAAGAACATGTCCTTAGTCCTTTTTCAGGTACTTCAGGATAGTCTTGACTGCACTCCAGTGTGCCTCCCCGGCACACGACTGATATCGACTTGTTACGCTCAAAGCGAAAGCCACATCAGGTCTAGTGCATTGAACAACATACTGTATGCTGCCTACGGCTGAAGCATAGGGGATGCCCAACATCCTTTTAAGCTCCTCATTAGTCTTAGGAGACTACTTCTTGGATAACTTAATTCCATGCCTCATTGGAAGGAATCCTTGTTTTGAGTTCTCCATCTTGAATCTCTTCAAGACTTTCTCAATGTACGAGGACTGGGCCATTCCTAACATCCTTTTAGATCTATCCCTGTAGATCTTGATGCCAAGGATGTAGGATGCCTCGCCCATATCCTTCATGGAGAATTGCGTTGACAACCAAGCTTTAGTGGTACCCAACATCTTAGCATCATTCCCAATGAGCAAGATGTCATCCACGTAAAGCACCAAAAACGCAACTGAGCTCCCACTGATCTTCTTGTATACGCAAGGATCGGACTCGTTCTTGATGAAATCATATCCCTGTATGATTTCATCAAAACGTATGTTCCAGCTTCGGGTTTAACCCCTTTTGGTGGATCTGCTAGGGTCCAAACCTTGTTTGTACCCATCGAGTCCATCTGGGATTTCATGGCCTCAAGCCACTTGTCCGAATCGATGTCCGACATTGCTTCTCCGTACGTCTTTGGATCATTATCCAACTGACCGGTCAGGCCCAGAAATCCATACCTATCAGGTGCATGGGATACTCTGGCCGACCCACGGAGGACTGGAACAATATCAGTGGGAACCACTGGCTCAGATGTCACTGCCGCCTCATGGGTTGCCTCACTTGATTCCTCAAGGAGCACCTCATCGCGTCAACTATCCGATGGAAAACCTTTTTCCAAGAACACTGCATTTCGCGAGACAAAAACCTTTTGCTCGGAGGGATCATAGAAATAATACCCCGCAGTTTCTTTCGGATAGCCGATGAACCTGCATAAACTAGACCTCAAACCTAGTTTATCTCCCACTAATCTCTTGACATATGCGGGGCAACCCCACACTTTCAAGCATTTGTAGGAGGCAGGCTTGCCATGCCATATCTCATATGGCGTCTGGGATACCCTTTTAGATGGCGCCAAGTTCAAAACTTTGGCCGCCGTCTCAAGAGTGTATCCCCAGAAGGAAAGGGGTAGTTCGGTAAAACTCATCATGGATCGGACCATGTCCAACAAGGTCCGATTCCTCCTTTCAGACACACCATTAAGCTGCGGTGTTCCAGGAGGGGTCCACTGAGAGAGAATCCCATTCTCTTTTAGATAATCAGTAAACTCACCACTCAAATACTCTCCACCTCGGTCCGACCGAAGGGCTTTGATCTTTCGACCGGTTTGGTTTTCTACTTCAAGTCTGTATTCCTTAAACCTTCCAAAGGCTTCAGACTTGTACCTCATCAGGTAAACATAACCATACCGTGAGTGATCATCGGTAAAGGTTATGAAGTACGAGTACCCACCTCTAGCCTGAGTATTTAGTGAACCACAGACATCTGTATGGATCAAATCCAACAGACCACTGGCTAGCGTACTTTGTCCAACAAAGGGTTTCTTGGTCATCTTTCCCTTTAGACAGGATTCGCAGGTCGGTAGGTTGTCCAAATCGTCTATTTCTAAACTCTTTGAGTCCACCAACCTTCTTATCCTATCTTTAGAGATATGACCTAACCTCGCATGCCATATCTGTGCGTTATTATGACCATCACGTTTTCGTTTGTGTTCTGCAGTCATAATCCAATTAGACTGTTGAAGTATGTACAGACTGTTGACCAATGTACCAAGCAGATGAGAAATACAAACTTTGATAATGAAAAAACCGTTTTTATTGATGGTAAATTCATATCTCTCCTTATCAAGGACCGGGATGGAAAAAATATTTTTAATCATGCTAGGTACATAGAAACAGTCGTTCAGTACAATCCTAACATGACTACTAATGGCTAACTCTAGTGATCCTATGGCCTCCGCAGCAACGGCCTTGCCATCGCCTAGCCTCAGGATCATCTCATCCTTGGTTAGCCTTCTGCTTCTTTGCAGTGCCTGCAAATCATTACAGATGTGAGCACCACACCCGGTATCCAATACCCATGAAGCAGAATTAGTAATCATATTAACTTCAACCACAAACACACCTGGGTTGGAGAGGAGTTGTGGGCACTCCCTCTTCCAATGCCCTTTGTTAGAATAGGTGACCATGTAAGCTAATTTTGGCAGGAATATGTAACCTATGTCTAGACAATTCTTTGGTATTTGATAAAACATTTATGAATAAAAGAAGTGAAAATTCAAATGGCAATACTTTGTTTACGTTCACTTATCTGCATTTACATTTCTGTTCACTACGCAAACAAAGCCCACGGACTGAGAAACGATTTCGGGGACTGGGACTACGCTTGGAGGTAGGTCCATGAAATCAGTCTTACCGAATCAGTTCGAAAATCTCCAAGTCAAGGAATCCCGAAAATGGGTACTGAGATTCCCTTTGAGACTTGCACTAAGCATCTGCTGTCGTGTTTCATCGACGGGTGATGAAGGTCGTCTAAGCAGTGTTAGTTGGTCAGCATGCTAGGAAGCAGCTGACTGAGGTGACTCGCGGGAACCGTCTTACGGAGGACCTTGAGTATGGTCAGCAAGGTATGACGTGTATTCCCGGTTCCAACGGTACAGGCCAAGTCCTTTGACTTGAGGAACTACTGAGTTTACCTGTGCATCAGGTCTGTATCTTAGATATGGTGAGAGATTGCCAAAATACTCTTGAGTAGTCATAAGCCATGTCTAGTGCAGCTCGGGTGTACAAAGTAACAGTAGTTTCCAAGAAAGGATCTGTCTCCTGTCAAAAGGTGTTGACAGTTGAGTCTCATATATGCTCTGTGTCTTGTCCCTGAAATCTGTGGCCACAGTGACTGAACAGAAGGGAAAAGGTTTCCCTTGCGGCGTTTAGTAAGGACAGACCGACACTTAGGTCCAAAATGGGTACCTGGATTTTCCGTGCCCTAGACCCTAAGTGATGAGACCGAAGACAGAAGGACAAGTGTACTGTTAGAGCCTAAATGTTCATCCCCGAATATTTCACCTAGTCTCTAGTGCCATGGACCGTTGCTAGATGGCCACCCATGGTAACGGACGGATTCTAGGAATCCGACCAAGTCTTGCTGAATGGTGAACCTAAAGAGTCACACACTATCCACACACACTTAGTATTTAATTTGGAATTAAATATTGGAGTAAAGGAATGATTAAATTAGATTTAATCGGGTCCTATATTTTCTTGGAGAAATTAATTCCTTCTATTTGATAAAGGGAATTAAATTAATAAATAGGATTTATTAAAAGGGTTGATTTAATGGGCTTACAATAAATAATAATATTTATTATATTTATTCTTTTAGCCTTTTGGAATATTTAATATGATTTAAATATTCCATTAAATTAAAATCAACGGTTGAGATGGAAAGGGGAGATGGAAGGCTAGGATTCATTTGACTAGGACTTTGACTAGGTCAAAATCCTAGTCAAATTAGGTTACTTAGAGTTTGAGTTTAAAGAGGATTAAACTCCTCCTCTATATAAACCTCTAGCTTCCAACATTTGTAGGATTGATGATTCTTGAAAACACACACAACACACACTCTCCCCTCTCCTACCTCTCGTCCGCCCCCCTCTCTTTCTCCCACAAGAAAATATATTTTTCTTAGTTCTTTTTGTTCTTGGAACATTAGAACTTAGACGAATCAATACCGTTAATTGATAACGTGTTGTTGATTCGTCCACTCCAAAATTATACACTTGTTCGTTGCTAGCACGACGTGCAAGAATACGTGGGTGGATCGTGTGTCACGCTTTGGAGGATCTCAAGAACGAGGTCTTAGTGCAAAACGGGGAACAACGCGAGTAGCCGTTGAAGACGAAAACGACAACGGGTAGGTCTCGTTTTAAGATTTTCATCCCTCTTTAATTTTCAACTCTATGGCCTCCATGATTTATTTATTTGTTTTATGATCATGAGATACACCGAACGCCCGGGAACCTCAAGGGCACACCCCTTGGGCGTGTTCTTTACAATTAAAAGCATGCCTTTTATTTTTGTAAATTTATTTTATATCGCGCTTCCGCATTCGCGCAATTCCCGGGAAGATCCACCAATTTCTTTCACCCTTTCCCTTGGCAATGCATGCAGACATCATTTGCCTTGGACCGCTGAGAACCACGGGCCTTCCCTTTCCCTTTTCTCGGTCCAACCGGAGCAACAGGGACGCCCGGAGCGTGAGCAGGGGCCACAACCGTCTTCCCTTTGCCCTTCTTCCTCTTCCAGCGTCCGGCCCTCTTGCCATTCGCCTTGGAGGTCGAAGCCTCTCCTATCAATACCGCCGGCGCCGACTTGTGGGTCGTTGCCTCGTATTGGACCAGCATGTTGATCAACTCATGAATAGACTTCTCAAGTCCGTTCATGTTGTAGTTTACAACAAACGGGTCATAGGATGGAGGAAGCGACTGGAGGATCACGTCAATGTACGTGTCATTGTTAAGCCCAGCTTTAAGGTCCTCGAGTTTCTCCACTAGGGAGAGCATCTTGACCCCATGACTCTGTACAGACGCTCCTTCAGCGAGCTTGGTGCCAAAGCATGCTTTTGTGGCGGCATATCTAATATGCCTATCCGGAACCGCATAAACCTCGTTCATGCGGAGCATTATGGCGGAGACGTTGTCTAGCCTCTCATACTGCTTCTGGATGTCGTTAGACATCGAAGCCAGTATGATACTGCATACTTTCCGGTTGTCCTCATGCCATTTCTCGAACGTCAAACGTGCTTCAGGCGTGGACCCCTCCGGTAAGTTGCTCGGTGGCGGCTCGTCCAAGACGTAGCCTTGGTTCTTGAAATCGAGGACAATCCTTAGGTTTCTCAGCCAGTCCGATTAGTTCGTTCCGTTAAATTTGTTAGTCTCAAGAATCATGGTTAACGGTTCTTAGACATATCTACATTATTAAAAAAATGTAAAGCAGAAATTAGCAGATAATGGTAATATTATTGTTCAAGTTGAAGGCTTGGTCTTTTAGTCTTTAACCCTCCCACTATTTATACGAAAGTCCGCCACTCTCAAGCGGAGTTTCGGGAAACCATTTCCTAGTGGGCTTAGGATCCACAAGCGTAATCTCCATGCCCCGCTTTTACGATTCACATGAAGAAGACCTTGTGGGAGATATCCAATATCATTCTTATCCAATGAGATTCCAAGATATTTTGCCTCACCTATTCACATGGTCCCGAGGACTCCAAGCGAACCATGTTACACAGTGTTGGGCCCGACCCATCAATCAAATCATGCCTCAAACTGTCGCCCCCCACGACTCGTGAGACAGGGAAACAGCGAGCACAGTCTTTTTGTTCACAACAATAGTGCAGCTTTCCCCTATTCCAAGTGTGCCACGACTCGTGAGACCACACTTGGGTAGTGGTAGCTTCCTCACCACATTGTTGTGGATGGAAGGCTCGGACAGACCAAAATATCATTCTGATCCAAGTCCGTTTTGGGCCTAATATTTAATTTAGGTCCAACCAAATGAGAGTTTAAGTGTGACCGAGACCTCATCACATTATGGTGTTTTAGCATGCATAAATATCCAATATTTAAAGCGATAAATAAAAAACGCCGCATGCATAAAACATAGCATACCCCTGTTAGGATGATCACAAGCCCAACCTATGCGACCCACTGAGCCCGCAATGAGTCTATGGTCTGTCTAGGGTGGTCCTAAATTATTACAATAGTAATATACCCATTGTCATTCCAATGGGCCTTGTAGTGCTCTTGTTTCACGCCTTGATGCTCCTCCTTGGGGTCTCCGATTCCAATTGCTTATTAAAATTGAAACCTTACCAATCCTATCTACTCTCATTACAACTGAAAGTAATACATCGGTAATAAAGAAAACAAGTCTTAACATCGTGAGGCTGAAAATACGGGAGATGATAGTCCCAAAAAAAAGAGGCACGCAGGCCCCACCCAACAGAAAATAAATAAACATTCATTCATCCATACACAAGGTCTAGGGCTTTGTGATCATCCCATGTTGATTCCATCAACTCACATAACATAATTATTCCAAATAATCATGCATAAATAACCAATGGATATTCCAAATACCCAAGTGATGTCCAACATCACAAAAAGCATAAATATACAAATAATATGCAAAATTCAAATTTGAAATTTAATGGACATTTTAAACAATTCATCCAATGCATGTATTAATCCCAAATTAATTAAGCAAATTTAATTCAAGGAATATTCCAATTATCCCAAAATCAAAAATGCAAAATTAACATATTTTCAGAATATTGTGCAGAAAATACAGAAAATCAAATTTTTCGGAAAAAGTCGAAAAACGGCACAAAACGGCCCAGCCGTTGTGCTGGCCGGCTGCCCGCGCGCACAGGGCAGCGCGCGCGCGGCAGGCAGCAAGCCTGCGCGCCCTGCGCGCTCGCGCTCTGTGCCAATGTCTCAACATCTCAACTTTCCATATTTAATCGAAAATCCAATTTACCGATTAAATGAAAGCCCGATACAATATCGGCCCGTCCATCCAATGGACTTTCCCTTAAGTAATCCAATTACTTATTTTATCCTTCGAGATTGACTCCAAGTCGATCTCTCAACCTCCTCGGTTATTTGTGTGTGACCCTTTAGGTTCACCCTCAGCTAGACTTGGGCCCGTGTCCCACAAGGGCCCGTTACCATGGGTGGCCGTCTAGCAACGGTCCATGGCACTAGAGACTAGGTGAATTGGCGTGAACATTTAGGCGCCGATTCCGTACGGGTACGATCCTTCCGTCTACCGTCTCCCGGCCTTAGTCTAGGGTATGAAATTGGGCGTCGGTTCCCATCCTTGACTAGGCATCTATGCTTAATACTCGAGACCACGTATGCTTCATTGTGTCCACACAGGAAACTATTCCCTGTTCGACCAACCACTGTGGCCACAGCTTCAAACAGCATGAACGTGTCTCCGAGTGCATAGGAGATACCTCTGTCACATACTGACAGGGGACGGATCCTCTTCTTGGAATCCACCATCCTCGCTACACATTCTGACTTCATTGGACAAGGCTTATGATAATCATTTTACAGAATGAGTACCTCTCGCCAGATCCAAGATACAGCCGTCCTGTGCACGCGACTGCCATGATCCCTCAAGTCTGAGGATTACTCCCGTACTATCGGAACCGGGGAAAACCAATCATACCGACCAAGCCTCCAAGGCTTCCATATGATGATCCCCGCGAGTCAGTCCAGTCGGCTCGACCCCTGTCGACCAACCCATCAAGATCGTGTAGGCGTCCCACACCTGTCGCCGATGAAACACGGCACTCATCCAATGAACACGACTCTTGATGCAACTCTCAATAGGACTCTCGATGCCCTGTCTCGAGGTCCTCGACTTGGAACGTTTCAGACCCAACTCTTAATCAGTTGGTTTCATGACCACCATCCAATGCGTGGCCCAACTGCACGAGTTGTTATCCATGGTCTGTGGGCTTTGTTGCGATATAAGTTAAACACCGTTTTAACAAATGTAAGATGAGCGCAACAAAGAAGGTACCATTGGTGATGAACACTCATCTTATTCATCACATAATAATATTACATTCACATCAAGTTGTCAGATAGGTTACAAATTGCCAAACCTATTGGCTTTCTGGTCACCTATTCCAACAGGGTATAATTCAACGGATCGGGTTTTATCGTAATCCAATTACGACGAACCCAATATTAAATCCAATTTAATGTCCACTTAAATTATTCCCGTTGATCTTTTAATCCAATTAAAAGATCCAACGTCTCAACATCTCAACTTTCCATATTTAATCGAAAATCCAATTTACCGATTAAATGAAAGCCCGATACAATATCAGCCCGTCCATCCAATGGACTTTCCCTTAAGTAATCCAATTACTTATTTTATCCTTCGAGATTGACTTCAAGTCGATCTCTCAACCTCCTCGGTGATTTGTGTGTGACCCTTTAGGTTCACCCTCAGCTAGACTTGGGCCTGTGTCCCCACAAGAGCCCGTTACCATGGGTGGCCGTCTAGCAACGGTCCATGGCACTAGAGACTAGGTGAATTGGCGTGAACATTTAGGCGCCGATTCCGTACAGGTACGATCCTTTAGTCTACCGTCTCCCGGCCTTAGTCTAGGGTATGGAATTGGGCGTCGGTTCCCATACTTGACTACGCATCTATGCTTAATACTCGAGACCACGTATGCTTCATTGCGTCGACACAGGAAACCTTTCCCAGTTCGACCAACCACTGTGGCTACAGCTTCAAACAGCATGAACGTGTCTCTAAGTGCATAGGAGATACCTCTGTCACATACTGACAGGGGACGGATCCTCTTCTTGGAATCCACCGTCCTCGCTACACATTCTGACTGCACTGGACAAGGCATATGATAATCATCTTACAGAATGATTACCTCTCGCCAGATCCAAGATACAGCCGTCCTGTGCACGCGATTGCCATGATCCCTCACGTCTGAGGACTACTCCCGTACTATCGGAACCGGGGAAATCCAATCATACCGACCAAGCCTCCAAGGCTTCCATATGATGATCCCCGCGAGTCAGTCCAGTCGGCTCGACTCCAGTCGACCAACCCATCAAGATCGTGTAGGCGTCCAACGCCTGTCGCTCATGAAACACGGCACTCATCCAATGAACACGACTCTTGACGCAAGTCTCAATAGGACTCTCGATGCCCTGTCTCGAGGTCCTCGACTTGGAACGTTTCAGACCCAACTCTTAATCAGTTGGTTTGATGACCACCATCCAATGCGTGGCCCAACTGCACGAGTTGTTATCCATGGTCTGTGGGCTTTGTTACGATATAAGTTAAACACCGTTTTAACAAATGTAAGATGAGCGCAACAAAGAAGGTACCATTGGTTACGAATACTCATCTTATTCATCACATAATAATATTACATTCACATCAAGTTGTCGGATAGGTTTACAAATTGCCAAACCTATTGACTTTCTGGTCACCTATTCCAACACCTACATCCTTGGCATCAAGATCTACAGGGATAGATCTAGAAGGATGTTGGGAATGGCCCAGTCCTCGTATATTGAGAAAGTCTTGAAGAGATTCAAGATGAAGAACTCAAAACGAGGATTCCTTCCTATGAGGCATAGAATTAAGTTATCCAAAGCAGTCTCCTAAGACTGATGAGGAACTTAAAACGGATGTTGGACATCCCCTATGCTTCAGCCGTAGGCAGCATAAAGTATGTTGTTCAGTGCACTAGACCTGATGTGGCTTTCGCTTTGAGCGTAACTAGTCGATATCAGTCGTGTGCCGGGGAGGCACACTGGAGTGCAGTCAAGACTATCCTGAAGTACCTAAAAAAGGACTAAGGACATGTTCTTGATCTACGGTAGTGGAGAGTTGATACTGGAAGGCTATTAGCGACGCTAGCTTCCAGTCGGATGACGATGATGCCAAGTCTTAGTCTGGTTATGTGTTTCAGACTTAATGGTGGCGTGGTTGCTTGGAAGAGTTCCAAACAGGCTACCATGGCGGACTCCACCATAGAGTCTGAATACATAGCAGCTTCAGAAGCTGCTAAGGAGGCGGTTTGGATGTAGAGCTCCATCCAAGAGTTGGGTGTAGTACCTAGCATCGCTGAGCCAGTAGTTATCTTCTGCGATAACAACGGGGCTATAGCGGAAGCAAAGGAACCGAGCTCTCATCACTGATCCAAATATATTCTTAGGCGCTACCATTTGCTCAGAGAGATGGTTAGCAGGGGTGACGTTCGGATGGACCGAGTTAGCTCTGCAGAAAACATAGAAGATCCACTTACTAAGCCCGTGTCGCAAGTTGCCCATACTCAGCATCTGGATAAGATGGGTTTGAGGTCAATGGGTGATTGGCTTTAGGTCAAGTGGGAGATTGTTAGAATAGATTGTTAGTACGGGAGTAGTCCTCAGACTTGAGGGATCATGGCAGTCGCGTGCACAGGACGGCTGTATCTTGGATCTGGCGAGAGGTGATCATTCTGTAAGATGATCATCATAAGCCTTGTCCAGTGCAAGTCGGAATGTGTAGCGAGGACGATGTATTCCCAAGAAGAGGATCCGTCCCCTATCAATATGTGACAGAGGTATCTCCTATGCACTCGGAGACACGTTCATGCTATTTAAAGCTGCGGCCACAGTGGTTAGTCAAATAGGGAATGGTTTCCTGTATTGACGCAATGAAGCATACGTAGTCTCGAGCATTAAGCATAGATGCCTAGTCAAGGATGGGAACCGACGCCCAATTTCATACCCTAGACTAAGGTCGGGAGACGGTAGACGGAAGGACCGTAATGTTCATGCCAATTCACCTAGTCTCTAGTGTCATGGATCGTTGCTAGACGGCCACCCATGGTGACGGGCCCAAGTCTAGCTGAGGGTGAACCTAAAGAGTCACACACAAATCACCGAGGAGGTTGAGAGATTGACTTGGAGTCAATCTTGAAGGATAAATAAGTAATTGGATTACTTAAAGGAAAGTCCATAGGATGGACGGGTCGATATTGCATTGGGCCCTCGTTTAATCGGTAAATTGGATTTTCGATTAAATATGGAGAGTTGAGACGTTTGATATTTTAATTGGATTAAAAGATCAACGGGAATAATTTAAATGGACATTAAATTGGATTTAATATCGGGTTCATCGTATTTGGATTACGACAAAAACCTAGTCCGTTAAATTTGACCCGAGAGGAGAAATAATTCCTATTTTCGAATAGGAAGAAGTTGGACTTCTTCCCAAATTAGACATGGCCGAAATTTGACTTATATCTTTTAGAAAAGACACAAATCAACTCCAATCAAGCCCTTCCCTTTTGGTATGATTTGATCATACCATAAATTTTGGTAGGCTTGATTGGAGAATTAATGATGATTGATTGGAATGAATCTAGACATCCTTGGATGAACCTAGACACATTCAAATAATCACATTAATTATGTATATATATGATTATATACAATACCTTGTATATGTGAATCATAATTCATCTTTTTCTAGGAAAAAGAAGAAGAAAATCGGCCTCTCCTCTCTCTCTCTCTCACACGGCCATCTCCCCCCCTTTCTCACCTGTGTTCTTCACTTGATTTTGAATCAAGAAAAAGAACAAAGAAGGTTTAAGAGTACACTAATCCATAGTGTTCTTCTCTTAAACCGATTCCTTCTTAAACCCGTTCTCTTCTAGCAAGGAGAACGTGAGTTTTTCTTCCGGTGTGGTGTGGATCACCTTTGGAGAAATCCATGCGTTTGGATTTGTGAGTATTCTGGAGAAAGGGAACAACGCTAGTAGCCGAGCACACGTTAAATCTACAAGGTAAAGATTATTACGCTTTAGTAGATCTTAACTTTCTTTTTCTTCTATGCCCTATTATGTTATAAGTGTGCCTTTTAACTTTAACATATCGTACATACAACGCCCGGTTGAGCATCCAAGGGTACACCCTTTGGAATTTTGCCTTCTATGTAATTTAATTTTAAATTACGTATTGCATTTACGCTTTCTCAATTCCCCTCGCGCTCCCGGGCGGATCCGCTTGTCCTTCACGGTTTACTGATTTTGTGCAATGAACATGGAATAAAAAAGACACAGAACCACACCCTACACTCCACGGCAAAAATGGTGTAGCTGAAAGGATGAACAGAGCTTTACTAAATACAGTTAGATGTCTGCTTATAAGTTTCTAGATTGTCAAAATCTTTTTGGGGTGAAGCTGTTTTAATAGTTGCCCACTTAAGTAATAGATCACCCTTTGTCCCCTTACTTGGAAAAATTCCTGAGTCTGTTTGGACAAATAAACATGTTGATTTTTCTTCATTACGCATTTTTGGTTGCTCTGCATTTGCATTAAAATCTGGTTACAAATTAGACCCTAAATCCCAAAAATGTGTGTTTGTTGGATATCCCGAAGGGATAAAGGGTTATAGTTTGGGTTAAGAGTCAACCTGGCTGTAAAGTAATAATCAGTAGGGATGTAAAATTCAATGAAACAGAAATGCCCTGCCTTAACAGCACACCTATAACAAACAAAGAAGTAGATATATAGATCACCTTCAATAAGGTAGAAGTACCCTTAGAGGATAACCAACAAAGGGGAGATAGCCCTAATGAAGAAAATGAAAATATAGGTCCGAATAAATAACCTTCAAGATTACCAACTTGCTAGGGATAGAGAACGTAGACTCCCCTCTAAATTAAAAGAGTTTGACCTAGCTCTAAACATTGAAAATTCTGAACCTTGCACATATGAAGAAGCCTTGGATCTAAAGAATCTAAAGAATGGATACCAACCATGAAACAAGAAATGAAGTCTTTGCATAACAATAAAACTTGGGACCTTGTACCCAAACCAAGTAACTGCTCTATCATAGATTGTAAATGGGTCTTTACGATTAAGCAAGAAAATACATCAAATCGTTTTAAAAGCCAGACTAGTTGCAAAAGGTTTCACTCAAAGGGAACTATTGACTATACTGAAATCTTCGCACCAGTAGTAAAATACACCACTGTCTGAACTATGTCCTTAGTTGCTCTTTATGACTGGGAACTAAAACAGATGGATGTAAAAACTGCATTTATACATGATGATCTAGAAGAAAAGATTTACATGAAACAACCCATTGGTTTTGAAAACAAACAAAAATATGATCATGTGTATTTGTTAAAAAAGTCTTTATATGGCCTAAAACAATCTCCTAGACAGTTGAATAAAAAGTTTAATATGTTTATTGTAGCACCCTCTACAGCACTATGCTTTGATACCACTAATATAATACATTCTCTATTGATTATATGATATTTTTAAGAAATTTCATAAAAACTAATAAGACAAGTCCCATTTCCTCCATAATTTTATATCAATATCATAGGATTAAGTACTCGTCAAAACGTATTATTAAATATCCGCCGTAGCATTTTTCTACATAGAGAAAAGGAAAAAGTGAATGTTCTAGTTATAACGAATCTTAAAATACCATTTCAATCAAAGTCTAATATCTCCGTAGTTATGTAGCTACAACTCCCCATTCAAGATAACATTGCTGGCCCACCTAAAAAAATTGGCGGCCCGGCTTATAGTCCATTTTGGCTAGGCACTGCTTATCTCCTGGAAAAATAATATATGGCAAGGGATGAGCTGCCTACTCAATAAGTATAGTTAATTAGCTTATATATATATACACACACATACATGCACATCACGAGAAATTCTATCCAATTGCCATTAACCAACAATCATTTATAATGTAATTCCCACAGAATCACAAAATAACCAATATCAATAATCATAGATTGACACACAACATAATATACTCAAAATTATTGTTTATTCTCTTAGGGTCCTGCTTACCCAAGCTGGAGTGCATCACTCAATGGTCTATGCCGGCTATCATCCCCTCAATCATAATATCTTCTTTTTCGGTACCACACAACACACAGCTCGTATGATACCCACCATCATCAATGATACCACACAGCACACAGCTCGTATGATATCTCGCCACCAATCATATCACACAGCACATAGCTCGTATGATACCCCATCATCAATGATACCACACACCACACAGCTCGTATGATATCTCGCCACCAATCATATCACACAAAGCACAACTCGTATGATATGTCACATCATCTCCATCGACCAATGACACCATACAACTCGTCATTAATCATACATCATAAGTTATTGCAGTATGCCCCCCAATTAGGTAAGCCATCTCTTTTTCTCAATTCATAATACTCTCAGCAACAATCTCATCATTCATTTTCATTAGACAATCAACTCCCCAACAGTAACTTCATCATTTAATTCAGTCCACCAATCAATGATAATATCATGTAGTCATTTTTCATTCAACAATCAAATATAAATATCACACAATCATTCATTCGTCTTTCTTACACTACAATCACAAATAAGCACATAACAACAACTTCACAGGAGAACGCGGTAACCCAAACAAATAACCAACAATTCACGATCAAGTATACAAAAAAATATAGATATACATATATTCTTATATATATATATAAATCTAATTGACTATACTTACCTCAAATCCAATAGATCACATTAATAAAAGGAACTGCTGAACCCTCTATTCTATCTTCACGTCCTATAGCAAAATATAATATGTATAATTAATATATCAAAATATTATGAATTTCGAGTGAAATTGCTAATTAATATTCATACGTTTTCTACCAATATTTTAATATTTTATTTATATTGAAATTCAAACCTCTGCTCATTCCTCATCTATACAATTAGAATTTATAAGCCTCCCCGGTGTATATCTAATTTTCAATTAACTCATAAAAGCTTATTCTATCAAACCCCTCATATTTTTATAACTATCATTCTCTATAACATCCCTAAATAAATTATTATAAAAATCTCATATTTCTTTCTAATAAATACAATATTTCTTAATTATAATTTCCTAATATTTCTCAAACATACTTTTCTACTATCCTTATTAAGTTCTGTCAATTCTTCACTATAACAATAATAATTATATAAAACACTAGTACATACAATTTATGTATTTGGTTAACAAACCCGATTAATTTGAGTAATTCTGTTTTAATAATGGCTAAATCTAATAGATTAAATAAATTCTAATTTATTGACTATAATGTCACCATTTCAATTAAATATTTACCCGATCGCTAATTTGTATAAATACTCAAATTCAATAAATTTTCCAGTTAAATAGTAAATCGAATATTATAAAGCATATTTAATAAATACACTAATTAAACAATATTAATATAATAATTATTACAAAATTAAACATAAAAAAAACTTACCTATTCGGTTAAGAAGGAAAACACCTTCACTATGTGTGAGTGTGTGTTTAATGTAATTGTGTGTGTTTTGTTGTGTGTGTGTGAGCTTTTTAAAAGCAATTTGAAAAGTTGGGTGTTGGCCTTGTAAGCCGCACCCATCTTTATCTCTCTTTTTTTTTTCAATTTTTATTAAAATTACAATTCTGTCCCCAACTTTATTATACATATAATTTGACCACAAATATTTTGTAAAGTTTCAATTTAGTCCCTTCAAATTTTAATATATATAAAATTTCAACCTATAAGTTATATTTAAATTTATATATCCTTAATAATTACTAATTAGCCTCTCAATTAAGTATAAAAATCTATGGACGTCACAATTCTCCCTTCCTAATAAAAATTTCGTCCTCGAAATTTAACTAACTTACCCTTCTCAGAAAAATAAATATGGGTATTGTTATTTCATATGCTCCTCAACCTCCCAAGTGGCTTCTCTGGGAGAGTGATAACTCCACTTTACCTTCACCCTTGGTATTTCTTTATTCCTCAACTTGATTGCAGTACGATTCTAAATTTTTATACGGCTCTCTAACGTATGTTAATTCCTTTGAAATCTCTATCTCCGACTCATACAAGATATGGCTAGGATCATATTGATATCGTCGTAGTATAAAAATATGGAACATGCCATCTATTTGTGACAATTCTACTAGTAAGGTAATTAAGACGCTAGTGGTCCCCATCTCTCTGTAATTTCGTGCGACCCAATATACCTAGAACACCTTTTCCTTTACTTACCAAATTTCAATATTTATTTCCACTCGGATTTTTGAAATATTTCCTACCTACCATATATTCCATCTCTCTTTGATGTTTATCAAAACAATTTTCTTACCGATCTTTTGTTATTTCCAAACAATTTTTAACCATTTGTATTTGGTCTATCATTTCTTATACCAATTTAAGATCTACTAGTGATTGTAATCCCTTAACATCTCACCATACTTGACATCAATATCTCATAAAAAGGCTTCCTATATCGCCATTCTGATGCTAAAATGAATATCTATCATTATATGTAATCCCATCAACGGTAGGTGATCACCCTAATTTTTCCTTCAACTCCATTGTACAAGCTCTTATCATATCTTCCACGGTCTGAATCAGCCTCTCCAAGTGTCCACCTATTTGAGGATAAAATAGTATACTGAGATATAACTCTGTTTTAATGCCTTTTGTAAAATCTCAAAAAATATGAAATATATCGATAATCTCTACTAGGCACAACAGAAATAAAAACACTATGTAATCTTACAATGTATGAGGAATACAACTTAACTAAATTTGTCCAAAGAATCACCTTATCGTATAGGTAAGTACGATACGTTATCCAAGTGTACTAATATAGTCCCAATGTATGAATAATAAAATTATATACAACCATACCAACTTCATCATTTCCCTCTCATACCTCAAGATTTATCCATGAATAAGAGCTCTAAACTCAACATTCACTTTTCTTATATCTCATCAATATAATTTCACCAAAATCATCATTCCTAAACCCAAATATCTCTCGTATTTTGGTATTACAAAATTTATTGAGCACCAACAATATCATCTCATCTATCTAATAGATGCTATAGAAGTTCAAATCATTTCTTACAGCATTCTAATAATAATACTTATGTAAAATTTAGTTAATAGTTCTTAATCCCAAGACACCTATTACAAATTGACCATCACTATTGACGATTGCTAATATCAAAATTTTGTCAGACAATCAATACCAGGCTTATCACATAAGTTCCTTTAGAAATACGAAATATAGTATGTCTCCAAGATTCTTTACCAAAGTGAAAACCAATAGCGAACCAAACTTTATATATTGTCACCCTAAGAAAACTACCACAACATGATCGGTGACTTAATTTCTCGGATTAGTACTCCAGTTATTATAAATCAGGTATTAATCGATCACTCAATAGTGGTTCATCACAATTTAACATTGAATAGATCCAAAAATCCCAAAATAACTGAAGTTTTTAAATCGCTACTCTGATTTAATTGCTAACTTACTCATTAGTGCCGCAGATCTTATCCTAATGCCAGTAAGATGGTAATTGGCTTAAATTGTAAAGTTTCTAACAAATCCACTACATGATCAACCTCTAATTTCACATTCATTGGTATTATTTTCTAGTAATAATATTACATTAAGACTTCCCAAATTATCTAAAAAGTGATTGAAATTTCCTACTCGAGGTATCCGCTACTATATTCGTCTCCCAAAGATGATAATTGGTAGTACAATCATAATTATTTAACAATCCTATCCATATCCTTTCTCTCAAATTCCTCCTTGTACATCAAAATATATTTTAAACTCTTATGATCTTTGAAAATCTAAAATCTTTTCCCAAAAAAATAGTGTCTACAAATCTTCAATCCATGAACAATTGTTGCTAACCCCAAATCATGCGTAGGTAACTTAACTAGTTGTTCCTTAATTAACGAAATGCATACGAAATCACCTTCTTATTTTATATTAATACACACTCTAAATTTTATTCCAAAGCATCTGTGCACATCACACATCCACCACTGCTAAATAGTAAAACTAAAATCGGAGTCGAACTCAATTTTTTTCCTTTAACTTATCAAAACTTTGTTGATGCTGTTCAGCCTAGTGAAACACTACCTCTTTCCTAAATAACTCCGTCAAAGGACCGACAATTATAAAGAAACCATCAACAACTATCCTATTATCCAACTAGTCCTGAGAAACTTCGAACTTCAATCCCCTTATTCTGTATTCTCCATTTCATAATAACTTTTACCTTCACAAGGTCAGTCATAACCCTATCTCTAGATATCACATATCCTAGAAAAACTACCTAATTCACCCAAAACTCGGATTTACTTAACTCAATATAAATATGTTCTCTTTGCAAGATCTGTCCGCGCACGCTGGGCGCGCTGGCCGGGCGCGCGCAGGCCCCTGCCTGCACGCGCGCCCGGCCACGCCCCTGTGCGCGCGGCCAGCGTGCTGCTGCTGCTGGTTCGCCATTTTTCACTCTTTTTCGACTTTTTCAATGCTATTTTCTGAACCACAAG
Source organism: Sesamum alatum (assembly GCA_034509735.1). NCBI lineage: Eukaryota > Viridiplantae > Streptophyta > Magnoliopsida > Lamiales > Pedaliaceae > Sesamum > Sesamum alatum. The sequence goes on from JACGWO010000004.1 coordinate 16,234,083, forward strand.
ATAAATTCAACCCTAGAACATATATTAACACATTCAAGAAAACCAAGATCCAAAATCCCATGCAAAATTAAACGCCAATAAATATCTACTATAAACATGCTATAAACGTAAATTAAAACACATTTATCATGCTTAAACGCACACAACACATAGAATTCTAGGCCAATACACCGAACCGGGCTCTGATACCACTGAAAGATTATGTGGATCGGCCCGGGAGATGAGCGCATATAGCGGAAGCGCGAAAGAATGCGTAATAAAATTACAAAGCATAATTAAACGGAATTTAAATCATGCATAACATACATAAACGAATCAACGGATGTGCCCTTGATTCTCCCGGGCGTTCGGTGTATCTCATGTTCAATAAAACACAACATGGAGGCCATAGAATTAGAAACGAAAACCATAATTAAAGAACCTACCCGGTTGTAGTTTTGTCTTCGTTCGGCTACATGCATTGTTCCCCGATTTGCACCAAGATCTCAAAGAAGAGACCCTCTAAATCATCTCACTCGCTGCACCGGAAAGCAACAAACCCTTGTGCTACCAAGAAAATCATTGGGGAGAAGAGACATCGGTACACGCTATCAATTAACGCAACCGACGTCTCTTATGTTCTACCTTGAATAAATCAAGAAGAACAAAGTAGAAATCTTGGAGAAAAGAAGAGAGGGGATGGACGAAAATCTTGAGAGAGATGAGAGATGAGAGTTGTAGAGAATAGTAGGTGTGAGTGTGTGTTTTTTTGAGTATTTATAGAAGATAGAATTTCCTATTCCTTCTCAAACTCTTCCAAAGAGACACACTTTGACTAGGATTTTGACCTAGTCAAATCCTAGTCAAATTAGGCTTTGATTAAGTCAAATTAATCATGGCCCTTCATCTCATCATTCTCTATATCAAATCTTGTCCATCCATTTTGAGGCTTTATGGAATGGGCCTATTTAATTCTAAATTAAATATTCCCATGGACTTTATATTAAATCATATTTAATATACTAAGCCCATTAATTAATTAATTGGAAGGACTTATTTAATTCTAAATTAAATAGTCCCATGGACTTTATATTAAATCCTATTTAACATACCAAGCCCATTAATTAATTAATTCACCCTTTTAATCTAATTAAAAGGAAAACCCATGCTTTGTAAAATTCATAAATCTAATTTATGAACTCAAGCCCGATTATCCCAAATAATCCATCGAGGCTTGAATCTCCAAGAAGTATAATTTAATTCCATTAAATTAAACCTTCTCCCGGAATTAAGTCCAAATTAATTTCCTTTCATTTGGTGTAGCGGGTGTGACTCTTTAGGTTCACCTTTCACCTAGACTTGGACCTACTTTTTGTTATTTCATAACCAAAGTAGTCCGTTACCATGGGTGGCCATCTAGCAACGGTCCATGGCACTAGAGACTAGGTGAATTTATGGTGTGAACATTTAGGCTCCGAGTTATACGCAGGTGCGGTCCTACCGACGCTCGACACGTACGGGTACGGTCCTACTGTCGCCTGTCTCCCGGCCTTTAGTCTAGGGGTCGGTTCCCATCCTTGACTAGGCAACTATGCATAATGCTCGAGATCGGTTTAACTCGACGTAGGAAATCCTTTCCCACTACATCAAGTGCTATGGCTATAGACTTTGTGAGTCTAAACCATCTCCGAGCGCATAGGAGATCTTGTTGTCATATCCTTTGACAGGGGACAGATCTTATCTTGGAATTCACCGTTCTTACATACTCCGACTGCACTGGACGAGGCTTATGATGACCATGTGATATAATCGATCAAATTTCACCAGATCTAAGATACAGCCTTAGTATGTAGGGGACTGCCGTGATCCTCAAGTCCGAGGACTAATCCCGTACTATCGGAACCAGGAATACGAGTCATACCGACCAAGCCCGAGTAGCTTCCATATGACGATTCCCGCGAGTCACCTCAGTCGGCCGCTCCCCAGCAGGCCGACCCACTAACACTGCTTAGATGATCCTCGTCACCCGTCGATGAAACACGACAACAGATGCTTAGTGCAAGTCTCAAATGGATTCTCGATGCCCTGTCTCGAGATTCCTTTGACTTGGAGTATTTCAGACTGATTCGGCAAAACTGATTTCATGAACCTACCTCCAAGCGTAGTTCCAATTTCCCGAAATGTTATTTCAGTCTGTGGGCGTTTGTTGTGACATCGTAACGATGCAAGCAGTAAGTACAACAAACTCATGCCTATGAATCCTTACTACATTCATTAACATAATATTACTTGTTCACAGATTGACGAATGGTTCTCAAAACAGCCAATACCATTGACTTTCTGGTCACCTATTCTAACAATCTCCCACTTGACCAATAAGTCAATTACCCACTTTGTTCAGAATCCTCTGAGTATGAGTAATCTACGATACCGACTAAGGTATTGTGAGTCCACTTATATTTCTTTGCGAAGCAATACGGTCTAACCGTGTTACCTCTATCCACCATTGCCTCCTAGCGATGGTGGTTGTCTAAGAATATTTTCGTGGATCTTGTGATGAGATCTCGTGCCAATACTCCCATAGCCAAGTTGCCTGCCATATAGGCGAACATGGCTTGGTCGTGCTAGGCGCCACGTCCATCCTCTGGACGCAGTCTTCATCAATGACCACTATTCAATGCACTCGTCATTGGGCCTGACTGTGCATACCTTTGAGACTAACTGGTTTTCACTTATTCTCTGGAAGCTAGTATCGCTTTAGCCTTCCAAAGAAACTCTCAACAGACGGTGCATCATGAACCCATCTTTAGTCCTTATTCAGGTACTAAGGATCGTTCTTGATTGCTGTCTTCAACCCTTCAGTGCACTACCGATCTCTGTTGAGCCATGCAAGAAGCACTCTCAACATCGGTTCCTATGCACCAAGTAAACATATCGTATGTGAAAGGAATTGTGGATCGTCCCGGGAAAAGCGCGAATGCGGAAGCGCGGTATAATTAAAAAAATAAATACGGAATTTAAACATGCTTTAAATTAAAGAACACGTTTCGAAGGGTGTGCCTTTGAAATTCCCGGGTGTTCGGTATATCTCATGAATAATAAAACATAAAAGAATCATGGAGGCCATAGGGTAGAAAATAAAAGAGGACGAAAATCATAAACGAGACCTACCCGTTGTCGTTTTCGTCTTCAACGGCTACACGCGTTGTTCCCCGTTTTGCACCAAGATCTCGTTCTTGAGACCCTCCAAATCGTGACACACGATCCACCCACATATCTTGCACGTCGTGCTAGCAACGAACAAGTTTATATTTTGGAGTGGATGATGAATCAACAACACGTTATGAATTAACGGTATTGATTCATCAAGTTCTAATGTTCCAAGAACAAGAGAACAAAGAAAAATAATTTTCTTGGAGTGTGTGAGAGAGAGAGGGCGGGCGAGATAGAGGGAGAGAGAGCCGAGTTGTGTGTGTGTGTTGTGTGTGTTGGAATTTTCATCATCCTTCAACTTGTAGGATGCTAGGGGTTTATATAGAAGAGGAGTCTAATCCTCTTTTAAACTCCTCTTTCAAGAACTCTATTTTGACTAGGATTTTGACCTAGTCAAAGTCCTAGTCAAAGTAGTGTTTTTGACCTAGTCAAAACAATCCTAGCCATCCATCTCTCCCATTCATCTCACCGTTGATTTAATTTAATTTAATGGAATATTTAAAACCTATTTAAATATTTCCAAGAGGCTAAAATAAATATAAATATTATTTAAGCCCATTAAATAAATCCCTTTGATAAATCTAATTTATCAATTTAATTCCTTATATCTAATAGAAGGAATTATTTCTCCAAGAAAAATAAAGGACCCGATTAAATCCAATTTAATCATTCCTTCACTCCAATATTTAATTCCTAATTAAATATCTAAATGTGTGTGGATAGTGTGTGACTCTTTAGGTTCACCTTTCAGCTAGACTTGGTCGGATTCCTAGAATCCTTCCGTTACCATGGGTGGCCATCTAGCAACGGTCCATGGCACTAGAGACTAGGTGAAATATTCAGGGATGAACATTTAGGCTCTAACAGTACACTTGTCCTTCTGTCTTCGGTCTCATCACTTAGAGTCTAGGGCACGGAAAATGCAGGTACCCATTTTGGACCTAAGTGTCGGTCTGTCCTCACTAAAACGCCGCAAGGGAATCCTTCCCTTCTGTTCAGTCACTGTGGCCACAGTTTTAGGGACAAGACCTAGAGTATACATGAGACTCAACTGCCAAAACCTATTGACAGGAGACAGATCCTTTCTTGGAAACTACTGTCACTTTGCACACCAGAACTGCACTAGACATGGCTTATGACTACCAAAGAGAATTCTGGCTATCTCTCACCATATCTAAGATACAGCCCTGATGTACAGGTAAACTCAGCAATTCCTCAAGTCAAAGGACTTGACCTGTATCGTTGGAACCGGGAATACACGTCATACCTTGCTGACCATACTCAAGGTCCTCCGTAAGACGGTTCCCGCGAGTCACCTCAGTCAGCTGCGTCCTAGCATGCTAACCCACTAACACTGCTTAGACGACCCTCGTCACCCGTCGATGAAATACGACAGCAGGTGCTTAGTGCAAGTCTCAAATGGAATCCCGGTACCCCATTTTCGGGATTCCTTGACTTGGAGATTTCCGGACTGATTCGGGAAGACTGATTCCATGGACCTACCTCCAAGCGTAGTCCCAGTCCCCGAAATTGATTCTCAGTCCATGGGCTTTGTTTGCGTAGTGAACAGATATGGAAAAACAAATATAAGTGAACACAAACAAAGTGATGCCAAATGAAATTCACTTCTTTATTCATTAATGATTTATCAAACACCTATAATTGTCTAGACATAGGTTACATATACCCGCCAAAATTGGCTTACATGGTCACCTATTCTAACAATCTCCCACTTGACCTTTAAAGCCAATCACCCATATGCCTAATCCCCATCTTCTCAAGATGTTGCGTATGAGCACTCTGCGACATAGGCTTTGTCAGCGGGTCTGCTGTGTTGTCTGCTGAGTTGACTCGGTCCATCCGAACGTCACCTCTTCCTACCATTTCTCTAAGAAGATGGTAGCGTCTAAGAATGTGTTTGGAACGGTGATGAGATCTCGGTTCCTTTGCTTGCGCTATTGCACCGTTGTTATCACAGAAGATGACAACAGGCTCGGCGATGCTAGGCACCACACCCAACTCTTGGATGTAGTTTCTCATCCAAACCGCTTCCTTAGCAGCTTCTGAAGCTGCTATGTATTCAGCCTCAGTGGTGGAGTCAGCAGTGGTTTCTTGCTTGGAACTTTTCCAAGCCACTACTCCCCCGTTGAGTTTGAATACATACCCCGATTGAGACTTTGGCATCATCGTCATCAGACTGGAAGCTAGCGTCGCTAAAGCCTTCCAGAATTAGTTCTCCATTGCCATAGACCAAGAACATTTCCTTAGTCCTCCTAAGGTACTTAAGGATGCCCTTAACGGCATTCCAATGTGCCTCTCCTGCACAGGACTGATATCTGCTTGTCACGCTCAAAGCGTATGCAATGTCAGGCCTGGTGCAATGGACCGCATATTGGATGCTACCTACGGCAGAAGCATAGGGGATGACTTTCATCTTTTCAAGTTCCTCATCAGTCTGCGGGGACTGCTTCTTGGACAACTTGATCCATGCCTCATTGGAAGGAATCCTCGTGTGGAGTTGTCCATTCGATATCTCTTTAGGACTTTCTCCATATACGAGTTTTGGGTGAGCCCTAACATCCTTTTAGATCTGTCCCTGACAATCTGGATGCCTAGGATGTAGGAGGCTTCACCCAAGTCCTTCATGGAAAACTTGGTTGACAACCATGCTTTTGTGTTTCCTAACATTCTGACGTCATTACCAATGAGCAGAATGTCATCCACGTAAAACACTAGGAACACTATAGAGCTCCCACTGACCTTCTTGTATACACAAGGGTCGGATTCGTTTTTGATGAAGTCATATCCCCGTATTACTTCATCAAATCAAATGTTCCAACTTCGGGATGCTTGTTTGAGGCCATAGATAGACTTCTGGAGACGACAGACCTTCTGTTCTTCTCCAGTGACCGTGAAACCCTCCGGCTGATCCATATAGATCTCTTCTTCAACGAAACCGTTGAGGAAGGCCGTTTTCACGTCCATCTGCCATATTTCATAGTCATACCATGCTGCTATGGCAAGCAGGATCCGAATGGACTTAGCCATGGCTACTGGCGAGTAGGTATCCTCAAAATCGACCCCGGGTCGTTGAGTGTATCCCTTAGCTACAAGCCTAGCCTTAAAGGTTGTGACTTCTCCATCAACGCCGAGTTTGCGCTTGTAGACCCACTTACAGCCCACTGGCTTAACACCTTTCGGTGGATCTACAAGTCTCCAAACTTGGTTCTCGCTCATGGAGTCCATTTCGGTCTTCATGGCCTCAAGCCATTTCCTGGAGTCGATGTCAGACATCGCTTCCCCGTATGTCTTAGGATCGTTATCCAGAAGATCGGTCGCACCTAGAAACCCATATCTCACTGGAGGTCTGGATTCTCTAGTGGACCTACGGAGGACGGGAACGTCAGTGGTGACTTTGGGCGCTGACTGTATCGGAGCCGGCGGTTCAGGGGCCGGGACTGGCCTTTCTTGAGGTTGTCCTTCATGCCTAGCATGTTGGACTTCTCTAGGTTGGTCAGCCCTCCGTGCGTTAATCCTGAATCCTCTTGGTGAGGTTTCCGCGGCTATTTCTGATGGCTGAGTTCCATCACTTGATTCCTCAAGGATCAGCTCATCAGGTTGGATATCCTCCGGGAAGCGTTGCTCCAAGAATACTGCATTCCTTGAAACAAATACCTTTTGTTCCAAAGGGTCATAAAGGTAATAACCCGCAGTTTCTCTAGGGTATCCAACAAACCTGCATAGGCTAGACCTGGATTCTAGCTTATCTCCCACTAACCTCTTGACGTATGCAGGGCTACCCCACACTTTCAAGTAGTTGTAGGACGCAGGCTTGCCGTGCCATATCTCATATGGCGTTTTGGGTCAATGCACTGGTAGGCGCCAAATTCAACAACTTGACTGCCGTTTCTAATGCATAACCCCAAAACGATAAGGGCAATTTGGTAAAACTCATCATGGACCGAACCATGTCCAACAGGGTTCGGTTCCTCCTTTCAGAGACGCCATTTAACTGTGGTGTTCCGGGAGGTGTCCATTCCGATATTATACCATTTTCTTTTAGATAATCTAGGAATTCGGCACTAAGGTATTCACCGCCTCGGTCTGACCGTAGGACTTTAATTTTGCAGTTGGTCTGGTTCTCCACTTCAAGCCTGAATTCTTTAAACCTCTCAAGAGCTTCAGACTTGTACCTCATCAGGTAAACATAACCGTACCGTGAATGGTCATCGGTGAAGGTTATGAAGTAGGAGAACCCACCTCGGGCCTGCGTCCTTAGTGGTCCACATACGTCTGTATGGACCAAGTCCAACAGACCTGTGGCAAGCCTGCTTTGTCCTACAAAGGGCTTCTTGGTCATTTTCCCTCTTAGACAAGACTCACAAGTTGGTAGATCACTCAAGTCCCCAACCTCTAGGTTCTTTGAGTCTACCAACCTTTTCATCCTATCTTGGGATATGTGACCTAGCCTAGCATGCCACAGACGTGCGTTCCCATTATTATCTAATTTCCGTTTGTGTTGAGCGTTAAGAACGAAATTCGTTTGTTGCAAGATATAGAGCCCGTTGTGCAATGTACCAAGTAGATGAGCAATTCCACACCTCATCAAATAAAAGCAATTTTTATTGATTCTGAACTCATAACCACTATTTTCCAACAATGGAATGGAAATGATGTTCTTAATCATACTAGGTACAAAATAAACCTGCTCTAATTCTATGCTAATGGTATCACTAATTACTAAAGTGGCGGATCCTACTGCTTCTGCCGAGATGGCCTTGCCATTTCCGAGCTTCAGGATCATGTCCCCGCTACTTAGTTTTCTACTTCTTTTCAGCACCTGCAAAATCATTGTAAATGTGAGCTCCACAGCCGGTATCCAATACCCAAGAGGCAGAATTAGTGACCATGTTAACCTCAATCACAAATATACCTTGGTTTGAGAAGAGTTTTGGGGCACTCTCTCTTCCAATGCCCTTTCTCACGGCAGTTGATACATATGTCATATGCCTTTGACTGTTGCTTGGAGACAACCTTTCCCTTTCCTTTGCCTTTCCCCTCTTTGGCAATGGGAACACTTTGAGTGTTCGTAGCTGCTATGACGGCTTTTCCCTTCCCCTTCTTCTTTTTCCAACGACCGGCACCCTTGCCTTTCGTCTTGGAAGTTGAAGCACCTCCAAACAATACCGAAGGCGTGGACTTCTTAGTCGTTGCCTCGTATTGCACCAACATATTGATCAACTCATGAATGCCCTTCTCAAGTGTATTCATGTTATAGTTGACGATAAATTGGTCGAAGGAGGGTGGGAGTGACTGAAGGATCACATCTATGTACGTTTCGTTATCGAGACCTGCCTTTAGGTCCTCGAGCTTTTTCCACTAGGGTAAGCATTTTAACCCCATGCTCTTGTACAGAGGATCCTTCTGTCATTTTAGTTCCAAAGAACGCCTTGGTCGCGACATACCTAGTATGCCGGTCCGGGACTGCATAGCAATCCTTAAGGCGAGCCATAATGGAAGGGACATCGTCTAGCCTTTCATATTGCTTCTGAATCTCATTGGTCATCGAAGCAAGTATGACGCTACGGACCTTCCGGTTATCCTTATGCCAAGTCTCGAACGTCTCACGTTCTTCTGGCGTGGATCCTTCCGGTAAGGTCCTAGGGAGAGGCTCGTCCATGACGTAGCCTTGGTTCTCGTAATCTAGGACTATCCTGAGATTGCGCAACCAGTCATTGTAATTTGTTCCATTGAATTTGTTTGTCTCAAGAATGGTTGATAGTGGGTTCTTAGACATTTTAAAATCTACATTTAGAAAACAACGCGCAATCAGCAGAAAATAAAGACGGTGGTTTGATGAAATAATTAAATGCTTGGTCTTTAGTCATTTAATCCTCCCACTATTTATACAAAAACACGGTACTCTCAAACGTGATTTTCGGGAAATCCTTTCCTAGTGGGCTTGGGATCCACAGCGATTTTTCCCATACCCCGCTTTTACGATTCGCATGGAAAAGATCCTGTGGGAGGTATTCCATACCATTCTCGTTCCACGAGATTCCCAAGATTATTGCCTCACGCTTTTGCATGATCCCGAGGACTCCAAGCGAATCATGCTAATTGGGCGTTAGACCCGACCCAATCGACCGAGCCATGGACCCACTAGTACCCCCACGACTCGTGAGACAGGTAACAGCAGCCCATTTTTCGTTCATGACACAGTGCAGCTTCTTTTAAGTACAATAACGTGCCACGACTCGTGAGACCACGCTATTGACCTAAAACAGCTTCCTCACTGTGCCATGGATTGGAAGGCATGGACAAACTCCTAGAGTTCATGTCCACTTTATCTAGGGTCTAATATTTCAACATTGGTCCAACCAATGCGAGAGTACTGAATGACCGAGATCTCATAATATATCCATACATTCATCCATAATGCATAAATAAAATCCATCCATAGCAGTTATATGATAAATAAAAGCCATTCATCCATCATAATAACCACATGCAAAATTAAAGCCTAGCACGCCCCTGTTGGATGATCACGAGCCCGAATCCTATGCGATCCACTGAGCCCGCAGTGGATCTATGGTCAATCTAGGGTTGGTCCTATACTATTACAATAATAGTAACCCAATCATCATGCTGATGGGCCTTGGTCTCTTTTCTCTTTCTTTACTTCATGGAAAACTCCAAGGGACCTCCGGTCTGGGCTCTCCATGTGGTCCTTCCTTCTACTCCACCAATTACAAAAAATGGAAATCTCACTACTAGTCTACTCTCATTACATATTAAAAAATAGAAACCCCAGCGAAAACCCGGGGGGAGTACATAAGGAGGGAGGTAGAAAGCCTTATTATTCCAAGGCACTAGAAAAAGAGAAGGAGAAAGCAGTTAAAGAGGCACACAGGCCCAACAGAAAATTAAACCATACATCCGGTCTAGGGCTCGTGATCATCCATTTCCATCCAACACACATAATCACATGATCCAATCACATAATTACAATATACCAATAATTCATGATTTCCAATCATAATAATCCAAAACAGAAATAAATGATCATGTGCGCAACGTGTGAAAAATAAAACACAAATATTGGTAATAATATTTTTCTCGTTTTAGGAAAACCTTTCCTCATTATTTTAAGTAAAATAACCCCGGGATTCCAAATCCAATTGATTTTACTCCTAAAATAATGTCTTTAGGAATTTAGGCAAAATTGAACCCAAAAAACAAATTTTCAGAATTAATTCAAAATTAAAACTGAAAAGTAAATAACAAATAAAAATAATAATAATACTAGGGTTTCAAAAACCCTAGCTGCAGCAGCCGCCGGCCGCCGCCACTGGCAGCAGCCGGCCGGCCGTGCGCGCAGGGCAGCAGGCCCAGCCTGCCGCCCCTGCGCGCGCGCAGGCACTGCCTGGCCGGGCGCGCGCACGCAGGCCCCTTGCCTGCGTGCGCGCGCGCCTGGCCGGCAGCGCGCTGCGCGGCCTGGTGTTCCGGCAGGCCGTCGCGCGCGCAGGCTCCTCTGCCTCGCGCGCGCCGGCCTGCTGATCGCCAGCCGCGTGCCTGCGCTGTGCGCAGTGCGCGCGCGCGCAGACGCGCACTGGGGCACGCCCGCCGGGCGCGCGCGCGCAGACGCCTCCGTCTGCGTGCGCGCGCGCCTGGCAGCGCGCCTGGTGCCGTCCGCGCGCGGGCTCTCCGCTCGACAGCCTTGCGCGCGCGCGCGCGCAGACACCCTCGTCTGCCCGCGCGCGCGGCTGGAGGCGCCCCCTTGCGCGCGCGCTGTCCCTTGCGCGACCAACTGGGCGGGCGCGCGCAGGCTACCCTTGCCTGTGCGCGTCTGCCCTGCCGGCAGCGCTCGGCTGCGCGCGGCCAGCCTTCCTGGCTGGCCAGCTGTGGCGTTTCTCGTTTTCAGTTCAATTTTCCCCCGTTTCCCAAGAAAAACAGAAAAATACCAACATTCAGAATTTCACACGAATTAAAAGCAATAAAACAACATGCTCTAATAATCAAGAAAATCAAGATTCAATTAAAACATGCTCAAAACACGTTTCATGCTTAAAACGCACATAAACCCTAGGCCTATACACCGAACCGGGCTCTGATACCACTGAAAGGAATTGTGGATCGTCCCGGGAAAAGCGCGAATGCGGAAGCGCGGTATAATTAAAAAAAATAAATACGGAATTTTAAACATGCTTTAAATTAAAGAACACGTTTCAAAGGGTGTGCCTTTGAAATTCCCGGGTGTTTGGTGTATCTCATGAATAATAAAACATAAAAGAATCATGGAGGCCATAGGGTAGAAAATAAAAGAGGACGAAAATCATAAACGAGACCTACCCGTTGTCGTTTTCGTCTTCAACGGCTACACGCGTTGTTCCCCGTTTTGCACCAAGATCTCGTTCTTGAGACCCTCCAAATCGTGACACACGATCCACCCACGTATCTTGCACGTCGTGCTAGCAACGAACAAGTTTATATTTTGGAGTGGATGAATCAACAACACGTTATGAATTAACGGTATTGATTCATCAAGTTCTAATGTTCCAAGAACAAGAGAACAAAGAAAAATAATTTTCTTGGAGTGTGTGAGAGAGAGAGGGCGGGCGAGATAGAGGGAGAGAGAGCCGAGTTGTGTGTGTGTGTTGTGTGTGTTGGAATTTTCATCATCCTTCAACTTGTAGGATGCTAGGGGTTTATATAGAAGAGGAGTCTAATCCTCTTTAAACTCCTCTTTAAAGAACTCTATTTTGACTAGGATTTTGACCTAGTCAAAGTCCTAGTCAAAGTAGTGTTTTGACCTAGTCAAAACAATCCTAGCCATCCATCTCTCCCATTCATCTCACCGTTGATTTAATTTAATTTAATGGAATATTTAAAACCTATTTAAATATTTCCAAGAGGCTAAAATAAATATAAATATTATTTAAGCCCATTAAATAAATCCCTTTGATAAATCTAATTTATCAATTAATTCCTTATATCTAATAGAAGGAATTATTTCTCCAAGAAAAATAAAGGACCCGATTAAATCCAATTTAATCATTCCTTCACTCCAATATTTAATTCCTAATTCAATATCTAAATGTGTGTGGATAGTGTGTGACTCTTTAGGTTCACCTTTCAGCTAGACTTGGTCGGATTCCTAGAATCCTTCCGTTACCATGGGTGGCCATCTAGCAACGGTCCATGGCACTAGAGACTAGGTGAAATATTCAGGGATGAACATTTAGGCTCTAACAGTACACTTGTCCTTCTGTCTTCGGTCTCATCACTTAGAGTCTAGGGCACGGAAAATGCAGGTACCCATTTTGGACCTAAGTATCGGTCTGTCCTCACTAAACGCCGCAAGGGAATCCTTCCCTTCTGTTCAGTCACTGTGGCCACAGTTTTAGGGACAAGACCTAGAGTATACATGAGACTCAACTGCCAAAACCTATTGACAGGAGACAGATCCTTTGTTGGAAACTACTGTCACTTTGCACACCAGAACTGCACTAGACATGGCTTATGACTACCAAAGAGAATTCTGGCAATCTCTCACCATATCTAAGATACAGCCCTGATGTACAGGTAAACTTAGCAATTCCTCAAGTCAAAGGACTTGACCTGTACCGTTGGAACCGGGAATACACGTCATACCTTGCTGACCATACTCAAGGTCCTCCGTAAGACGGTTCCCGCGAGTCACCTCAGTCAGCTGCGTCCTAGCATGCTAACCCACTAACACTGCTTAGACGACCCTCGTCACCCGTCGATGAAATACGATAGCAGGTGCTTAGTGCAAGTCTCAAATGGAATCCCGGTACCCATTTTCGGGATTCCTTGACTTGGAGATTTCCGGACTGATTCTGGAAGACTGATTCCATGGACCTACCTCCAAGCGTAGTCCCAGTCCCCGAAATTGATTCTCAGTCCATGGGCTTTGTTTGCGTAGTGAACAGATATGGAAAACAAATATAAGTGAACACAAACAAAGTGATGCCAAATGAAATTCACTTCTTTATTCATTAATGATTTATCAAACACCTATAATTGTCTAGACATAGGTTACATATACCCGCCAAAATTGGCTTACATGGTCACCTATTCTAACAGTATGTTTGCCTAGGGTTAAGACGTAGGGGATACTCAACATCCAAGCCTTCTCATTAGTCCACCGTGACTAAGTCTTGAATGGCTTGATGCTTTATTCACAGTATCGAAGTTTTCTCATCAGTCTTATCATGACTGAGTCTCGAACAACTTGTCCCTCTACATATTTGAGTTTTCTCGTCAGTCTACCATGACTGAGTCTTTGAAAAGCTCAATTCATGATATGTATATGGGAACCCTAAAATGTCATGGAGAATTTTTCGTGAGTTACAGTTGTGTTTTAGTGATTCCTAATATCTTGAATTCATCCATGAATCAAGACATTATACACTTAAACTCATGGAACACCATTTCTACTCCCACTGATCACCTACGTCGTTTAAGACCGAGTCATGCTCTGTATGAGCTCGTCAAAACGAATATTCCAGTTATGCGGTGTTTCAAACCTTGTTTGAATTTCCTAGCGGATTCTATGGCTCCTCTCCATAAATCCTCCTACGATGTCCAACATCACGTTCCGCAAGTCATTTGGATTACTATCCAAATTTGACCGAACATATCCCGATCACTCGTACATCTTACGACATTCGGGTTCGTTTTTAAGGGGACTTGGAATATGATCAATTTAAGTAAGAAATGCAATTATAAGCAATGTTTAGCATTATTCTGTCGTAAACCTATACAAACCAGACACCGAGTCTAATTTGTCTCCCACTAGTCCCTTGACGTATGTAGGATCCTTCTACATGCTCAAGGACTTTGTCGGGACACAGGCTTTCCAAACCATGGCTCCTTGTGCGTGACTCCTAGCAAAGTGCCACGTTCCTTATGTTGGCAATTTTGAGTCTACGTCTACACGGGCTAAGGTAATTGGGTGAAACTTCGATCGATCTTCATCCAACGAGATTCGATCGTTCCCTTTATCAGAGACCGTCATACTTGGCCTTTACAGGAAACGTTTCATTGAGAATTCCATTCTCAACTTCGATGCTCAAGAGCTCCCACTAAATACACGGCCTTTTCGATCCTATCGAAATAGGTTTAATTTTGCAACCATTTATGGTTCACCTCCTTAAGTCTAATTCCCAAACCTCCTATGGGACTTTTAGACTTTTGAACCCTCTTATGGTCTTGTGTATTAGTAACCTACAGTTGTCTTTTTGGATCCCTTCCAATAGACTATTTAGCAAGCCTACTTTGTCTAACAAGGAGCTTTCGGACTTTCTTCTTTATAAAATACTTGTAAATTTAGTTGATTTGAATCATCTATATCTAGATTCATCGAACTTTCCAATTTACTTATCTTTTAATCAGAAGAAACGTCCTAGCTGTTGTAGATGCCAAATCTATAAGTTGGTCTTGATTAATCCATTTAGATAATTTGAATTTTGAGTATCCATAAACCTTTTATGGGAAGGTGTTCTAGGAATTTACGTGTAACTACTAGCAAACATGAATCAATATTCAATAATTTTGTTTGATCAAATATGTATGTAATAAAACCTTTGTCCAACAAAGAGACATACTTTTGATCATGCTAGGTTACGTAATTCCTATATTATCCTAACATGATCACGATTATGGGCCTCACAAGTCTCTAGTCCTTTTCATCAATTGACCTTGCCATTGTTGAATTCTAAAACTGTTCTTGGCTTTTAAGTCCTTATTCACTTTCTGCAAACCACCCGCAGATTAGTGATAGGAATGGTATCAAATACCAAACAGAGTAAAAGTGATCATGTCATTACTCAATATCAAATTTTACCTACATTGGAGAAAGGTTCAGGATACTCCCTTTTCCAATGGCCCTCTTTACGACAGTGAATGCTTACGTTCTTAGAAATCTGTGAACTTGACTGCTTGAACCTTTTGCTCTTTCCTTTACCTCCACCTTGTGTTGTAAAGGAACAACACTTGAAGTGCTTTATAATTGATGTCACCTTACCCTTCTTCCTCTTTTGGCGTCTGGCACCCTTGCCTTTCGCTATGGAGGTTGAAGCCTCTCCTACTAGTACCGACAGCGCAGATTTTGCAATCGTTGCCTCGTACTAGACCAACATAATTACCAACCTATGAAGATCTTTTCTAAGCTCGTTCATCTTGATAATTAATGGTTCGTAGGAGGAAGGAAGAGACTGAGGCATCATGTCAATGTATGTCTCTATTTCAAGACAGCGTGGAGATCTTTTGAGCTTCTCCCCTAGGGATTGCATCATCACTCCATGTTCTTTGTACCGACATCCCTTCCGTCATCTTAGCTCCAAACATGCCTTCGTTGCATTTTACCCCACATGCTGGTCCAGGACCATATAGACATGATGCGAACGAAGCATAGTTTGAGCCAACATCATTATATCCTACTTGCCGGTGGTCATCCTTCAACTTTTGAACGCCAAGCGTTGCCTTTAGTTGTCGACCCCTCCGGCAAGGGCTGAGGAACGTCCTCATTCCGGTATGTGAGTTAAGGTTCTGGAAATCTAAGACCATCTTAAGATTTCGCAGTCAATCCGTGTAATTGGTTCCCTTTTAATAAGCCTCTTAGTAATGTGTTTGGTGGATTCTTAGACATTCACAAATATATAAAATAGAAAATAATAAGCAGAATGAAGTAATTGAAGGACAAGCGGATCCGCCCGGGAGCGCGAGCGGAAGCGAGAAAGGCGAGAAAGTGCGTAAATTTGAATCAAATTCAAAATACGCGAATCCCAAGGGTGTACCCTTGGGTGCTCAACCGGGCGTTCGATGTAGGATGTGTAAATATTAAAACATATATTTAAACACATAGGGCATAGATATACAAATGAAATCAATCAAAGCGTAATAAACCGTTACCTTTGATTGTTTAGCGTATACTCCCGGCTACTAGCGTTGTTCCTTCTCCGGAATGCTCACGAAATCCAAACGTATGGATTCTCCAAAGGTGATCCACACCACACCGGAAGAAACACACGTTCTTCTTGCTAGAAAAGAACGGGTTTAGGAAGGAATCGGTTTAAGAGAAGAACACTATGAATTAGTGTTCTCTTTAAACTTACTTTGTTCTTCTTCTTGATTCAAAATCAAGTGAAGAACACAAGTGTAAGAGAGGGAGGAGAGCACGAAATTTTGAGAGAGAGGAGAGGATTTTGTCTTCTCTTTTTCCTAGAAAAAGATAAATAATGAATCACTTATGCTAGGTGTTGTATATTCTAATATATATACATAATTAATGTGATTATTGGAATGTGTCTAGGTTCATCCAAGGATGTCTAGATTCATTCCAATCAATCACCATCAATTCTTCAATCAAGCCTACCAAAATTTATGGTATGATCAAATCATACCAAAAGGGAAGAGCTTGATTGGAGTTGATTTGTCTCTTTCCAAAAGAGACAAGTCAACATACCACCTAGCATGCAACATGGCTGATTTTGCTTCCTCCAAGGGAGCATGTCGGCTATGTTTAATTAAGGGAAGAAGTCCAACTTCTTCCTATTCCAAATTAGGAATTATTTCTCCTCTCGGGTATAATTTAACGGACCGGGTTTTATCATAATCCAATTACGACGAACCCAATATTAAATCCAATTTAATGTCCACTTAAATTATTCCCGTTGATCTTTTAATCCAATTAAAAGATCCAACGTCTCAACATCTCAAGTTTCCATATTTAATCGAAAATCCAATTTACCGATTAAATGAAAGCCCGATACAATATCGGCCCGTCCATCCAATGGACTTTCCCTTAAGTAATCTAATTACTTATTTTATCCTTCGAGGTTGACTCCAAGTCGATCTCTCAACCTCCTTGGTGATTTGTGTGTGACCCTTTAGGTTCACCCTCAGCTAGACTTGGGCCCGTGTCCCACAAGGGCCTGTTACCATGGTGGCCGTCTAGAAACGGTCCACGACACTAGAGACTAGGTGAATTGGCGTGAACATTTAGGCGCCGATTCCGTACGGGTACGATCCTTCCGTCTACCGTCTCCGGCCTTAGTCTAGGGTATGAAATTAGGCGTCGGTTCCCATCCTTGACTAGGCATCTATGCTTAATACTCGAGACCACGTATGCTTCATTGTGTCGACACAGGAAACCATTCCCTGTTCGACCAACCACTGTGGCCACAGCTTCAAACAGCATGAACGTGTCTCCGAGTGCATAGGAGATACCTCTGTCACATACTGACAGGGGACGGATCCTCTTCTTGGAATCCACCGTCCTCGCTACACATTCTGACTGCACTGGATAAGGCTTATGATAATCATCTTACAGAATGATTACCTCTCGCCAGATCCAAGATACAGCCGTCCTGTGCATGCGACTGCCATGATCCCTCAAGTCTGAGGATTACTCCCGTACTATCGAAACTGGGGGAAAACCAATCATACCGACCAAGCCTCCAAGGCTTCCATATGATGATCCCCGCGAGTCAGTCCAGTCGGCTCGACCCCAGTCGACCAACCCATCAAGATCGTGTAGCGTCCCACGCCCGTCGCCGATGAAACACGGCACTCATCCAATGAACACGACTCTTGACGCAAGTCTCAATAGGACTCTCGATGCTCTGTCTCGAGGTCCTCGACTTGGAACGTTTCAGACCAAACTCTTAATCAGTTGGTTTCATGACCACCATCCAATGCGTGGCCCAACTGCACGAGTTATTATCTATGGTCTGTGGGCTTTTTTGCGATATAAGTTAAACACCATTTTAACAAATGTAAGATGAGCGCAACAAAGAAGGTACCATTGGTGACGAACACTCATCTTATTCATCACATAATAATATTACATTCACATCGAGTTGTCGGATAGGTTACAAATTGCCAAACCTATTGGCTTTCTGGTCACCTATTCCAACAATCTCCCACTTGACCTAAAGCCAATCACCCATTGACCTCGAACCTCTTATTCAGATGGTGAGTATGGGCAACTTGCGACATGGGCTTAGCAAGTGGATCTGCTATGTTTTCTGCGGAGCTGACTCGGTCCAACCGAACGTCAGTCCTGCTATCCATCTCTCTAAGTAGATGGTAGCGCCTAAGAATATGCTTGGATCGTGATGAGATCTCGGTTCCTTTGCCATCGCTATCGCCCCGTTGTTATCATGAAAGATAATTACAGGCTTAGCAATGCTAGGTACTACATCCAACCCTTGGATGTAGCTCATCAACCAAACCACTCCTTAGCAGCTTCCAAAGCCGCTATGTATTCAAAACTCTATGGTGGAGTCCGTCGTGGTAGCCTATTTGGAACTCTTCCAAGTAACCATGCCACCATTTAGTCTAAATACAAAACCATACTGAGACTTGGCATCATCGTCATTCGACTGGAAGCTAGCGTCGCTATAGCCTTCCAGTATCAACCCTCCACCGCCGTAGATCAAGAACATGTCCTTAGTCCTTTTAAGGTACTTTTGGATAGTCTTGACTGCACTCCAGTGATATCGGCTAGTTACGCTCAAAGCGAAAGCCACATCAGGTCTAGTGCACTGAACAACATACTGTATGCTGCCTACGGCTGAAGCATAGGGGATATCCAACATCCTTTTAAGCTCCTCATCAGTCTTAGGAGACTGCTTCTTGGATATCTTAATTCCATGCCTCATAGGAAGGAATCCTCGTTTTGAGTTCTCCATCTTGAATCTCTTCAAGACTTTCTCAATGTACGAGGACTGGGCCATTTCTAACATCCTTCTAGATCTATCCCTGTAGATCTTGATGCCAATGATGTAGAATGCCTCGCCCATATCCTTCATGGAGAATTGCATTGACAGCCAAGCTTAGTGTACCCAACATCTTAGCATCATTCCCAATGAGCAAGATGTCATCCACGTAAAGCACCAAAAACGCAACTGAGCTCCCACTGATCTTCTTGTATACACAAGGATCGGACTCGTTCTTGATGAAATCATATCCCCGTGTGACTTCATCAAAACGTATGTTCCAGCTTCGGGTTTAACCCCTTTTGGTGGATCTGCTAGGGTCCAAAACTTTGTTTGTACCCATCGAGTCCATCTCGGATTTCATGGCCTCAAGCCACTTGTCCGAATCGATTTCCGACATCGCTTTTCCGTACGTCTTTGGATCATTATCCAACTGACCGGTCAGGCCCAAAAATCCATACCTATCAGGTGCATGGGATACTCTGGCCGACCTACGGAGGACTGGAATAATATCAGTGGGAACCACTGGCTCAGATGTCACTGCCGCCTCATGGGGTACCTCACTTGATTCCTCAAGGAGTACCTCATCGCGTCGACTATCCGATGGAAAACCTTTTTCCAAGAACACTGCGTTTCACGAGACAAAAACCTTTTGCTCGAAGGGATCATAGAAATAATACCCGCAATTTCTTTCGGATAGCCGAATGAACTTGCATAAACTAGACCTCGAGTCCAGTTTATCTCCCACTAATCTCTTGACATATGCGGGGCAACCCCACACTTTCAAGTATTTGTAGGAGGCAGGCTTGCCATGCCATATCTCATATGGCGTCTGGGATACCCTTTTAGATGGCGCCAAGTTCAAAACTTTGGCCGCCGTCTCAAGAGCGTATCCCCAGAAGGAAAGGGGGAGTTCGGTAAAACTCATCATGGATCGGACCATGTCCAACAAGGTCCGATTCCTCCTTTCAGACACACCATTAAGCTGCAGTGTTCCAGGAGGGGTCCATTGAGAGAGAATCTCATTCTCTTTTAGATAATCAGTAAACTCACCACTCAAATACTCTCCACCTCGGTCTGACCGAAGGGCTTTGATCTTTCGACCGGTTTGGTTCACTACTTGAAGTCTGTATTCCTTAAACCTTCCAAAGGCTTCAGACTTGTACCTCATCAGGTAAACATAACCATACCGTGAATGATCATCGGTAAAGGTTATGAAGTACGAGTACCCACCTCTAGCCTGAGTATTTAGTGGACCACAGACATCTGTTTGGATCAAATCCAACAAACCACTGGCTAGCGTACTTTGTCCAACAAAGGGTTTCTTGATCATCTTTCCCTTTAGACAGGATTCTCAGGTCGGTAGGTTGTCCAAATCGTCTATTTCTAGACTCTTTGAGTCCACCAACCTTCTTATCCTATCTTTAGAGATATGACCTAACCTCGCATGCCATATCTGTGCGTTATTATGATCATCACGTTTTCGTTTGTGTTCTGCAGTCATAATCCAATTAGACTGTTGAAGTATGTACAGACCGTTGACCAATGTACCAAGCAAATGAGAAATACCATCTTTGATAATGAAAAAAAAAATGTTTTTTTTTATTGATGGTAAATTCATATCCCTCCTTATCAAGGACTGGGATGAAAACAATGTTTTTAATCATGCTAGGTACATAGAAACAGTCGTTCAGTACAATCCTAACATGACTACTAATGGCTAACTCTAGTGATCCTACGGCCTCCGCAGCATCGGCCTTGCCATCGCCTAGCCTCAGGATCATCTCATCCTTGGTTAGCCTTCTGCTTCTTTGCAGTGCCTGCAGATCATTGCAGATGTGAGCACCACACACGGTATCCAATACCCATGAAGCAGAATTAGTAATCATATTAACTTCAACCACAAACACACCTGGGTTGGAGAGGAGTTGTGGGCACTCCCTCTTCCAATGCCCTTTCCCTTGACAATGTATGCAGACATCATTTGCCTTGGACCGCTGAGAACCACGGGTCTTCCCTTTCCCTTTGCTCGGTCCAACCGGAAGCAACAGGGACCCCCGGAGCGCGAGCAGGGGCCGCAACCGTCTTCCCTTTGCCCTTCTTCCTCTTCCAGCGTCCGGCCCTCTTGCCATTCGCCTTGGAGGTTGAAGCCTCTCCTATCAATACCGCCAGCGCCGACTTGTGGGTCGTTGCCTCGTATTGGACCAGCATGTTGATCAACTCATGAATAGACTTCTCAAGTCCGTTCATGTTATAGTTTACCACAAACGGGTCATAGGATGGAGGAAGCGACTGGAGGATCACGTCAATGTACGTATCATTGTTAAGCCCAGCTTTAAGGTCCTCGAGTTTCTCCACTAGGGAGAGCATCTTGACCCCATGACTTTGTATAGACGCTCCTTCAGCAATCTTGGTGCCAAAGAATGCTTTTGTGGCGGCATATCTAATATGCCTATCTGGAACCGCATAAACCTCGTTCATGCGGAGCATTATGGCGGAGACGTTGTTCCAGCCTCTCATACTGCTTCTGGATGTCGGTAGACATCGAAGCCAGTATGATACTGCGTACTTTCCGGTTGTCCTCATGCCATTTCTCGAACGTCAAACGTTCTTCAGGCGTGGACCCCTCCGGTAAGTCGCTCGGTGGCGGCTCGTCCAAGACGTAGCCTTAGTTCTCGAAACCGAGGACAATCCTCAGGTTTCTCAGCCAGTCCGAGTAGTCCGTTCCGTTGAATTTGTTAGTCTCAAGAATCATGATTAACGGGTTCTTAGACATATCTACATTATTAAAAAATGTAAAGCAGAAATTAGCAGATGATGGTAATATTATTGTTCAAGTTGAAGACTTGGTCTTTTAGTCTTTAACCCTCCCACTATTTATACGAAAGTCCGCCACTCTCAAGCGGAGTTTCGGGAAACCATTTCCTAGTGGGCTTGGGATCCACAAGCGTAATCTCCATGCCCCACTTTTACGATTCACATGAAGAAGACTTTGTGGGAGATATCAAATATCATTCTCATCCAATGAGATTCCCAAGATATTTTGCCTCACCTATTCACATGGTCCCGAGGACTCCAAGAGAACCATGTTACTCAGTGTTGGGCCCGACCCATCAACCAAATCATGCCTCAAACTGTCGCCCCCCACGACTCGTGAGACAGGGAAACAGCGAGCGCAGTCTTTTTGTTCACAATAATAGTGCAGCTTTCCCCTAGTCCAAGTGTGCCACGACTCGTGAGAACACACTTGGGTAGTGGTAGCTTCCTCACCACATTGCTGTGGATGGAAGGCTTGGACAGACCAAAATACCATTTTGATCCAAGTCCGTTCTGGGCCTAATATTTAATTTGGTCCAACCAAATGAGAGTTTGTGTGTGACCGAGACCTCATCACATTATTGTGTTTTAGCATGCATAAATATCCAATATTTAAAGCGATAAATAAATACGCCGCATGCAGAAAACATAGCATACCCCTGTTAGGATGATCACAAGCCCAACCTATGCGACCCACTGAGCCCGCAGTGAGTCTATGGTCTGTCTAGGGTGGTCCTAAATTATTACAATAGTAATATACCCATTGTCATTCCAATTGACCTTGTAGTGCTCTTGTTTCACGCCTTGATGCTCCTCCTTGGGTCTCCGACTCCAATTGCTTGTTAAAATTGAAACCTCACCAATCCTATCTACTCTCATTACAACTGAAAGTAATACATCGGTAATAAAGAAAACAAGCCTTAACATCATGAGGCTGAAATACGGGAGATGATAGTCCCAAAAACAAGAGGCACGCAGGCCCCACCCAACAGAAAATAAAGAAACATTCATTCATCCATACACAAGGTCTAGGGCTTTGTGATCATCCCATGTTGATTCCATCAACTCACATAACATAATTATTCCAAATAATCATGCATAAATAACCAATGGATATTCCAAATACCCAAGTGATGTCCAACATCACAAAAGCATAAATATACAAATAATATGCAAAATTCAAATTTAAAATTTAATGGACATTTTAAACAATGCATCCAATGCATATTAATCCCAAATTAATTAAGCAAATTTAATTCAAGGAATATTCCAATTATCCCAAAATCAAAAAATGCAAAATTAACATATTTTCAGAATATTGTGCAGAAAACACAGAAAATCGAATTTTCCGAAAAAAGTCGAAAAACGGCACAAAAACGGTCCAGCCGTTGTGCTGGCCCGCCTGCACGCGGCCACTGCCGGCCCGACCAAAATTTTTTTTTTTTTGTTTTTTTTTTTATAAAACTGTTTCAGCACAATAACATTAATATTATTTTGAAAATAAGCATGCAATTTTAGATCCAATCTAACAAAATTAAGCATGCCAAAAGTCCATTAAATCCAAACAATTGAATCATCATATTATTCATATATTTATGTAATCTAACATGCCAATAAAGCCGTTTAGAAGCAAGTAGATCATGCCAAACACATAGATCTATGCCCCTTACATTGAACCGGGCTCTGATACCACTTGAAGGACAAGCGATCCGCCCGGGAGCGCGAGCGGAAGCGAGAAAAGCGAGGAAAGTGCGTAAATTTAAATCAAATTCAAAATACGCGAATCCCAAGGGTTGTACCCTTGGGTGCTCAACCGGGCGTTCGATGTAGGATGTGTAAATATTAAAACATATATTTAAACACATAGGGCATAGATATACAAATGAGATCAATCAAAGCGTAATAAACCGTTACCTTTGATTGTTTAGCGTATGCTCCCGGCTACTAGCGTTGTTCCTTCTCCGGAATGCTCACGAAATCCAAACGTATGGATTCTCCAAAGATGATCCACACCACACCGGAAGAAACACACGTTCTTCTTGCTAGAAAAGAACGGGTTTAGGAAGGAATCGGTTTAAGAGAAGAACACTATGAATTAGTGTTCTCTTAAACTTACTTTGTTCTTCTTCTTGATTCAAAATCAAGTGAAGAACACAAGTGTAAGAGAGGGAGGGAGCACGAAATTTTGAGAGAGAGGAGAGGGTTTTTGTCTTCTCTTTTTCCTAGAAAAAGATAAATAATGAATCACTTATGCTAGGTGTTGTATATTCCAATATATATACATAATTAATGTGATTATTGGAATGTGTCTAGGTTCATCCAAGGATGTCTAGATTCATTCCAATCAATCACCATCAATTCTTCAATCAAGCCTACCAAAATTTATGGTATGATCAAATCATACCAAAAGGGAAGAGCTTGATTGGAGTTGATTTGTCTCTTTCCAAAAGAGACAAGTCAACATACCACCTAGCATGCAACATGGCTGATTTTGCTTCCTCCAAGGGAGCATGTCGGCTATGTTTAATTAAGGGAAGAAGTCCAACTTCTTCCTATTCCAAATTAGGAATTATTTCTCCTCTCGGGTATAATTTAACGGACCGGGTTTTATCGTAATCCAATTACGACAAACCCAATATTAAATCCAATTTAATGTCCACTTAAATTATTCCCATTGATCTTTTAATCCAATTAAAAGATCCAACGTCTCAACATCTCAACTTTTCATATTTAATCGAAAATCCAATTTACCGATTAAATGAAAGCCCGATACAATATCGGCCCGTCCATCCAATAGACTTTCCCTTACGTAATCCAATTACTTATTTTATCCTTCGAGATTGACTCCAAGTCGATCTCTCAACCTCCTCGGTGATTTGTGTGTGACCCTTTAGGTTCACCCTCAGCTAGACTTGGGCCCGTGTCCCACAAGGGCCCGTTACCATGGGTGGTCGTCTAGCAACGGTCCATGGCACTAGAGACTAGGTGAATTGGCGTGAACATTTAGGCGCCGATTCCATACGGGTACGATCCTTCCGTCTACCGTCTCCCGGCCTTAGTCTAGGGTATGGAATTAGGCGTCGGTTCCCATCCTTGACTAGGCATCTATGCTTAATACTCGAGACCACGTATGCTTCATTGTGTCGACACAGGAAACCATTCCCTGTTCGACCAACCACTGTGGCCACAGCTTCAAACAGCATGAACGTGTCTCCGAGTGCATAGGAGATACCTCTGTCACATACTGACAGGGACGGATCCTCTTTTTGGAATCCACCGTCCTCGCTACACATTCTGACTGCACTTGACAAGGCTTATGATAATCATCTTACAGAATGATTACCTCTCGCCAGATCCAAGATACAGCCGTCCAGTGCACGCGACTGCCTGATCCCTCAAGTTTGAGGATTACTCCCGTACTATCGGAACCGGGGAAAACCAATCATACCGACCAAGCCTCCTAGGCTTCCATATGATGATCCCCGCGAGTCAGTCCGGTCGGCTCGACCCCAGTCGACCAACCCATCAAGATCGTGTAGGCGTCCCACGCCTGTCGCCGATGAAACACGGCACTCATCCAATGAACACGACTCTTGACGCAAGTCTCAATAGGACTCTCGATGCCCTGTCTCGAGGTCCTCAACTTGGAACGTTTCTGATCAAACTCTTAATCAGTTGGTTTCATGACCACCATCCAATGCGTGGCCCAACTGCACGAGTTATTATCTATGGTCTGTGGGCTTTGTTGCGATATAAGTTAAACACCATTTTTAACAAATGTAAGATGAGCGCAATAAAGAAGGTACCATTGGTGACGAACACTCATCTTATTCATCACATAATAATATTACATTCACATCGAGTTGTCGGATAGGTTACAAATTGTCAAACCTATTGGCTTTCTGGTCACCTATTCCAACACATTTAGGCGCTGATTCCGTACAGGTACGGTCCTACTGTCGACCGTCTCCCGACCTTAGTTTAGGGTATGGAATTGGGCGTCGGTTAACATCCTTGACTAGGCAACTATGCTTTATACCCGAGATGCGTTTACTCTATCGATTGACGTAGGAAATCCTTTCCTACTCAATCAATTGCTATGGCCATAGAGTTCAAGAGCCTAAACCATCTCAGAGCGCATAGGAGACATCACCGTCATATGCTGACAGGGGATAGATCCTATCTTGGAATACACCGTCATCGCTACATCCAACTGCACTGGACAATGCTTATAATGACCATCTTAGAAAATGATCACCTCTTGCTATATCCAAGATATGGTCTTCTTATGCATGTGACTGCCATGATTCCTTAAGTCCGATGACTAATCCCATACTATCGGAACCGAGAGTTCTAGTCATATCGGCCAAGCCTCCAAGGCTTCCATATGACGATTCCCGCGAGTCAGTTCAATCAGCCGACCACCTTGTTAACTAACCCACTAAAATTGCATAGACAATCTTCGTCTGTCGTCGATGAAACTCGACACTTACCCAGTGAATGCAATACTTAGTGCAAGTCTCAATCGGACACTTGAAACGTTTCAGACCAACCCTCAGTAGTTGGTTTCATAGCCGCCATCCAATGCGCAGCCTAACTACATGGGTTATCCAATTAGTCTGTGGGCATCTTGAAACGCTGTTCAACGTTAGTAGTAAGCACACAAAAAATAGTGCCAGTGATGAATACTTACTCTATTCATTAGAATAATATTATTTTAATAAAGATTGACGAATAGTTCCCAAAACTGCTAATCCAATAGGCTTTCTGGTCACCTATTCTAACAATCTCCCATTTGACCTCAAAGCCAATTACCCATGTAACTCAGAACCTTCTGGCAATGAGTAATCGACGATACCGGCTCAGTCTCACAGGTCTACTTTATTTTCTGCCGAGGTAATACGGTCCAACCGTAATTCAGCTCTTCCTACCATCACTATCTGCTGATGGTGGTTGTCTAAGAATTTTCCATGGATCTTGTGATGAGATCTCGGGCCCAAAAGGCTTTAACCATAGCCTAGTTGTCAACCTCCAAGGAAACTACTGGCTCGGCCGTGCTAGGCACCACATCCATCCAATGGGTGCTATTTTCATCTGAACCACTTTCCAGATGCAACTTCCAAAGTTGGCATATATTTGACTTTCATGATGAAACATCGTGAAATCCTGCTTGGAACCTTTCCAAGCTGCCACACTCACTATTAAGTCCGAACATACATAGGTACTGAGACTAAATTTTATTCACATGATTCTAGAAGCTAGTATCGCTATAGCCTTCAAAAATTAACTCTCCATAAACTGTGCATCAAGAACACTTCTCTAATCCTTATTCAGGTCTTAAAAATTACTCTCGACTATTGTCTATTGCCTCATCAGTACACACCCAATATCCGTTGTTATGTACGATGCATAAACAACATCAGGCCCTGTGCACCGAACAACATACCCATGCTGGGTGCGACAAAGACGTAGGGGATGTAAAACGTCTTAGTTTCTTGATTAGTCAATCGAGACTAAATTTTTGGACAACTTGGCCCTATTCATGGAAATTACATGAACAATGCTTGTGTTTCTAGTGTTTGCTAACGTCTTAATTTCATTCCAAATGAATAAGACGTTACACACTTAACACTCGGAACACAACCACACTCCCACTGACCCCAATGCTCGTTATTGACTGAGTTATACATCGTATGGGTTTGTCAAAACGAATATTCAAATTACATAAAATCTCAAACCCAGTTTGAATTTCAAGACGGATCCCGTGGCTCCAAGCCATTGATCTAATCTCAATGTCCAACATCACTTCTCCATATGTCCTTTGGGTCATGCTCCAATTGATCGATCGGACCCAGAAACCTGTACCCATTAGATATCTCAGGTATTCTGTCATCCCTAGGAAATAACCTGATGTTTGAATTATTTTTGCACTAGGCCTACATAAACCAAGCACCGAGTCTAGTCTATGCTCATACTAGTCCCTTGACGTATGCAGGATCATCCCACATACTCAAGAACTTTGTAGGATACAGGCTTTCCAAACCATATCCAATATGGTAACTAAATCATGACTTTAAGAAAGTGCCATGTTTTCTCAACATGGAAACTTTCAAGTCCATGTCTAGATGGGCTAAGGTAACTTCAATGAAATACCAAGCGAACGAAGTCCAACAGAGTTCGTTTTCTTCCTTATCAGAGACCATTTGACCATGGCCGCTTCAAGAAGAATTTCACTGATTGAGAATTCCATTCTCATTCGGATATTCGAGAACTCCCACTAAATCCACGTCCTCTCGATCTAATCGAAAGGTAACCAAATTGATTCACCATTCCAAGTCTAATATCCCAAACCTACCAAAGGTTCTTAGACTTGTGAATCCTCTTTTAGTCTTGTGTATTCAGTAACCTTATGGATATCCTTTTTGGATCCAATCCAATACGTTATTGGCGCTCCCACTAAATACACACTCTCTCGATATAATCGAAAGGTGACCAGTTTGGTTCACCACTCCAAGTCTAATTTCCCGAACCTTCCAAAGGATATTAAACTTGTGAACCCTCTTCTAGTCCTGTGTATTCAGTAATCCATAGAAGTCTTTTTGGATTCAATCTAATAAACTATCGGCAAGCCCACTTTGTCTAACAAAATAACTCTTTAGTCTTTTCTTCCTCAGAGAAGATTTGAAAGCTAGCAAATCCAAATCATCTTTTGCTAGACTCTTTGGATCTTTCAACTTCCTCATCCTTAACTAAAGGAAACCGACCTAGCCATGGATGTCAAATCTGTAAGTTCATGTTGATTGTATCCATTTTAGTCATTTGTTTTGAGTCCTCATAATGCAGTTATGAGATAGTGTCAAGTGTTTATGTACCAAACTTAGCAGACAAGAATCGCCATTCTTTGTCAAATAAAAGTAATTTTATTGATCAAATTATTGTATCTAAAATTGTCCAACAATAAATAGAACATATTTTGATCATGCTAGGTGACATAATTCCCACAGAGACAATTTTAACATGATCACTACTAAGCGTAACTAGTCCTTAGTCTTTGCAGCAACAGTTTCGCCATTGCTAGACCTTAGGATCGTCTGTCTTAGCTTTCTATTCCTTATCATCACCTGTGAACCATTCACAAGTTATGAACAACTGGTATCCAATACCAAAGAACAAAACAGTGATCATGTTGATACTCAATTCAAATGTCACCTTCATTGGAGAGGGGCTTTAGGGAACTCCCTCTTCCAATGTCCTTTTCTCGCAGTTAATGCAAACATCATTCGGAACCTCTGACCACCGAACCCTTTTCCTCTTTCCTTTACCCCGCCCAGCGTGTAACAGGAGCACTCAAAGTGCTAGCAGCGGCTGATATTATCTGAGCCTTCTTCCTCTTCCTGCGTCCGGCACCCTTGCCTTTCGCTTTAGAGGTTGAAGCCTCCTCACTAGTACCGTCGGTGTAATTTTTTTTTAATCGTTACCTTGGACTGGACCAACATTTTTATCAACTCATCAAGGTTTTTCTGAAGCCCGTTCATGTTTTAGTTTACTATAAATGAGTCGAGTGAAGGGAGAAGAGACTGAAGGATCACGTCGATGTACATCTCTCTTTCAAGATCAGCTTGGAGGTCTTTGAGCTTTTCCACAAGGTATAGCATCATCACTCCATGCTCTTGTACCGACAATCCTTCTATCGTCTTCGCTCTGAAGAATGCCTTAATTGCAACATATGTAACATGTCGGTCTAGGACCGCATCGACTTGCGGCAATCGAATCATCATCGAGCCAACATCCTCCAGCCTATCATACTTCTTCTAGATCTCATTATCAATGGATGCCAGTATGATGTTGTAGACCTTCCAGTTGTCATCAAGCCTCTTCTTGAACGTCAAATGTTCTTTGGGCGATAGCCCTTCCGACAAGGTCTTAGGAAAAACCTTATCTAAATTACAAGTCTGGTTCTTTGAAATCTAAGACCATCTTAAGATTTCACAACCAGGTGTGGTAATACGTTCCATTAGATTTATTAGTCTCAAGTATAAGGGTTAGTGGATTCTTAGACATCAACAGCTAAACAGAAAAACATTCAGTAGATTATAACAATATTATGTTCAAGTTAAGACTTGGTCCTTTAGTCATTAACCCCTCCCACTATTTCTACGAATACCCATCACTCTCAAATGGGATTTCAGAAAACGATTTCCTAGTGGGCTTGGGATCCACAAGCGGAATTCTCTATGCCTCGCTTTTATTATTCACATGGGAAAAGCCTCATGGGAGGTATCTAACACCATTCTCAACCGATGAGATTCCCAAGATATTTTACGTCACCTCTTCACATGATCCCGAGGACTCCAAGCGAATCATGTTACTCGATGTTAGGCCCGACCCATCAACCAAATCATACCTCAACTGTCGCCCCCACGACTCGTCAGACAGGAAAACAGTGAGCGTACTCTTTGTTTAGAATAATGGTGCAACTTTCCCCTATTCCAAATGTACCACGACTCGTGACACCACATTTCGGTAGTGGTAGCTTCCTAACGACATTGCTATGGATGGAAAGCTTGGACATATCAAAACCATTTCGATCCAAGTCCATCATGGACCTAATATTTCAACTTGGTCCAACCAAGTGAGAGTTCAAAATTATTAACCGAGACCTCATCACAGTAATATTTTGCATGCATAAATATTCAATATTATAAAGCATTTAAATAAATGCATCGCATGCAAGTAAATCTAGCATACTCCTGTTGGATGATCATGAGCCCAACCTATGCGACCCACTGAGCCCCCAGTGAGTCTACGGTCTGTCTAGTGTGGTCCTACACTATTACAACAAATTAACCCAATGTCATGCCAATGGGCCTTGTACTCTACTTATTTCACCTTGATGTCTCACCTTGGGCCTTCATCCAACGTAGGCCTCTTTTTTTTTTCCGCGGGCTTGCCATATTATACATAAAATGTAAAACCTCACCAAAAAATTCCTTACTACTCCCATTCAAAGAGAAATGGAATACAAGGAAAATAAAAGGAAAAAGACAGACCTTAACATCATGAGGCGAAAGTGGGAGATAATAGTTCCAAAACAAGAGGCACGCAGGCCCCACCAAAAAAGAACTAAAAACCATACACAGGTCAATGGGCTTCATGATCATCCCTTGTTAATCCAATCAACAAAATACAACATAATTACGTATACAATATAATCATGCTCCACATAATACAAACCATGTATTAAATAAATGATATCCAATATCATTCCATAACATAATTAAATGCAGAAAATACGTGTTAAAAATGCAATTAAAAAATGGATATTAGAGACCTCATACAACCCATGTACATTATTTTTTTTTTTGTTCGGAAATAATTTCCAAAATAATCTTAGGCTATTTAATTTAAGGAAAACTCATTCTCAACTAAAATTAAATCAACCATAAATTAAATATTTTCAGAAAAAAAATATGCAAAAAATTAGAAAATCAAAATTTCCGGAAAAAAACGGCCTAGCATTTCAGCCGCGCAGCAGGCCGCGCCCGCTAGGCGCACCCGGCTGTCTCGTCTTCCTGCGCGCTCTGCCTGCGCGCGGCAGTAGGCAACTTGCTGCCGACCGACAGCGGCTGCTGCTGCTGCTGTAATTTTTTTTATTATTATTTTGCACATAAAAAAACTGAAATAAATATCCAGATTTGAGAAAATCTAAGTTTCAAATCACCCAAATATCCATGATTAATCACATAATTAAACATGCAAATTTCATCAAATAATTATTAAAATTAAAAGCAATAAACACATGCACCGATCCGGGCTCTGATACCACCTGAAGGAAAGCGGATCGGTCCGGGAATGCGGCAAAAGCACAGTGGAGATAAAATAAGTGCGGAATAAAAGAATTTAAATCGTGTTCAAGTGGTGTGCCCTTGAACGTTCCCGGGCTGTCGGTGTATAAATGCAGAATATAAACATATAAAATAAATAAGTGTTCATGGCTATAGAATAAAGAAGAAACCGAGAGCATAAATGTAAGTCAGAATACCTTTCTCAATTTTGTATTTCGATCGGCTACATGCGTTGATTCCACCCAATGTTCATTCACGGGAGGTCCCAACGTAGAGACCCTCTAACGTAGTCCACCCCACACCGAGAGAGATCTCATTTTTTTTTTTTTTTTTGCTAGAGAAAAGAAGGGATTACACTATCAAATTAGTGTTCCTTCTTGATCTTACTTTGTTTTTCAGTTGATCCTAGATCAATGAAGCAACAAAGAGGATTTAGAGAGTAGAAAGAGAGGGTAGAGAGTGTTCATCTTTTTCCTAGAAAAAGATGAATAATAAAATTCTTGTCTTTGATAATAGTATATATACATATATATATATATACTTTATTAGTGTGATTATTGGAATGTGTCTAGGTTCATCCAAGGATGTCTAGATACATTCCAATCAATCCCATTAATCATCAATCAAACCTACCATTTTATAAGGTATGCTTTAATCATACCAAGTGAAAGAGGCTTGATTGGAATTGATTTGTCTCTTTCCAAAACAGACAAGTCAACTTGTCATTAAAGGCCTTCATGGCTAATTTTGGTACTTCCAAAAGAAGTAATTTTCGGCCATCCCCTTTTAGAAGTCCAACTTCTTCTAATTCCAAAAGCAGAATTAACACCTATCTTCGGCCAAGATTTTAACGGACCGGATTTTATTATAATCCAATTACAATAAGTCCAAGAATTAAATCCTATTTAATTCATGGTCCAATTAAATAATTCCCATTGATGTTTTAATCTAATTAAAAGATCCAATATTTGATTCTCTCCTTAATCGATAAATCCCATTTACCGATAGAACAAGGGCCAGATACAATATCGGTCCATCCATCCAATGGACAATCCGATAAGTAATCTAATTACTTATCATCCTCTGAAATTGACTCCAAGTCAATTCCTTCCCCTCTTCGGTGATTTGTGTGTGACCCTTTAGGTTCACCCTCAGCTAGACTTGGGCACTTGTCCAACAGGAGCCCCGTCACCATGGGTGACCGTCTAGCAACAGTCCATGGCACTAGAGACTAGGTGAATTTTGGCATGAACATTTAGGCGCCGATTCCGTACGGGGACGGTCCTACTGTCGACCATCTCCCGGCCTTAGTCTAGGGTATGAAATTGGGTGTCGGTTTTCATCCTTGACTAGGCAACTATGATTCATACCCGAGATGTATTTACTCTATCGATCGACATAGGAAATCCTTTCCTACTCAATCAATTGCTATGGCCATAGACTTTCAGGGTCTAAAACCATCTCAGAGCGCATAGGAGACATCACCGTCATATACTGACAGGGAACAGATCCTATCTTGGAATACACCTTCCTCGCTACATACTCCAACTGCAATGGACAAGGCTTATAATGACCATCTTACAGAATGATCACCTCTCGCCAGATCCGAGATACAGTCTTCGTATGCATGTGACTGCCATGATTCCTCAAGTCCGAGGATCAATCCCGTACTATCGGAATCGAAAATTCTAGTCATACCGACCAAGCCTCCAAGGCTTCCATATGACGATTCCCGCGAGTCAGTTTAGTCAGTCGACCACCTTGTCAACTAACCCATGAAAATTGCATAGACGACCTTCGTCTGTCACCGACGAAACTCGGCACTCACCCAGTGAATGAAATACTTAGTGCAAGTCTCAATAGGACACTCGATTCCCAATCTCAAGGTCCTCGACTTGGAACATTTCAGACCAACTCTCAGAAGTTGGTTTTATAGCCGCCATCCAATGAACAACCGAACTACATGGGTTATCAAATTGATCTTTGGGCATTTGTTGTGATGTTGAAACGCCGTTCAACATTAGTAGTAAGAACAACAAAAATAGTGCCAGTGATGAATACTTACTCTATTCATCAGGATAATATTGTTTTGATAAAGATTGACGTTCCCAAAACCGGCAATCCAATTGGCTTTCTGGTCACCTATTCTAACAAGTAGCCCCTCAAGGATTAAGAATCCTTTTGAAATAAATTAAAGGGACTAAGCGGGGTCTTGCAGTGCTTCCTCTTCTGGTGAACTGATGTAGTAATAATGAACAGAACTCCTAAAGCTCGATCCCGCAGGTAATTGGTTGAACTACTGTTGTGCCACCCAGGAGAAAGTGGTAATGAACACCCTACACTTGATCCCGTCCGTGTACCTGTAGAGGAGAGCGACATTCCATAAATGAAATATTTGCTCTTGTAGATTAGTTGTCCTATCATATTCTGCTAGGGCCAGTGGCTAGTAGTTAGGAGGGAGGTCGTCAGCCATAACTTCCTCGCTGAAAGGAATACCTCCTTGTTCTTCAAGTGGGCCTCCTATTATCCAATGTTGGACATTCTTCAATCCTTTTTGCAAACACTCTGGTTGAGCCTCCCAATGAGGCGAAGTCTCATCACGTGCCCAAAGAGGAAGAGTTGGATTCCCCAGAAGGGGTCCCGGTGGTCCTCGAGCATGGGGACTTTGTCGTCACCCATGGTGCATCCACCGCAAAGGGAGCCACAGGAGGTTTGGGGCTCTAGCCGCCAAATAAATGGAGGCTACCACGGCTAGTTGTGTCCGTATGGCCGAAGTGAACATCAGCTAAATAGTCGCTACCAAACATTAGGGACAACCTATCAGAATCGGCATATGAGGAGGTGATATCGCATAGCCGACCTGACAGCAGATTAGGGGGACATCTAACAGGGAGCGCCTCATCGCCACCCCGGGGTACCTCGACAGCCAGAAGGACAACTAGAGGCGTTGGAGCCATGGCCATTAAAGGTGTAGAGGATACCGCCATCAGCTGTGTCCGTATTGCAGAGGTAATCATTTGTCGGATAGTTGCCAACAATCTCAGGGATAACCTATTTGAAGAGGTATTCGAGGAGATGCTATCGCGTGGAGGGTTCGACAGCAGTTTAGAGGGACCAGCAGATCTTGCCTCAGCATGCTCGGAAGGGGTCAGAGCCCCCCCCCCCCCCCTAGGGTCGATGGCGGCCTAGGCCGCTTTTTTCTTGTCTAGCCTGCTGTTAGGGTTTTTCATTGTCCTCACATTTTAGTTCTGTGTTCCCACTTATGTTTCCAATTGATGTGAGCTAAAATAGCACGTTCTTGGGCTTAAGTGGAGTAGACTTCATTTTATGCAAGGGAGGAAAGAGGGCCTACAAAAAACGCGTTAGCACTCCGACGCTCAAGTCAGTAAGGAGTTATGAAAGAATAAACTTGAACATAATGAGAAAATAATAAGAACTCGTGTAAGGTGAACATAATATGTGTTTCGTGTAAATTAAGAGGAAAATTCGAAATCTTAGAGTCTAGAAAGAAATGTTATCGAGCTTGAGAGTGTAAAAAGTATTCCCCCATACCAGCCAAGGAGGCTAGTACTTATAGAGAAGGATCATTGACTTAGGGGAGGACTCTCCTCCCCCTTAGCTTCAGGTTGGTGGTTGCAGGTCTTCCTAGAGTCCTGAGGGGGTGGGACTCCTAGGAACCTAGAGTCAACTGCGAGGGCCTTATCCAGACAGGATAAGGGGAGGGCGCCTTATCCTGACCTTCCCGTGTGACTAAGCTTCTTCTTTATTGGACTTTGATTCAAGGGCCAAGCCAAGCCTCTTCGCCTCGTCTGGGCCTGGCCTGCTATCTGATTGTCCGAGGGGACTTCATCTGGTCCTTCTCTGGACCGTCCTTCCTGGGGGCACGAAGTGGGCCCCCTTGGGGGTACTTTGAATATTGCATTCCTTTGGGCTCGTGCGATCTATTTATTTCTTTTGGACAACTTGGGCCTCTTTGGGCCAGCCATTTTTATGCACATCATTTTTATTCAGATAGGATAATGATGAGGGCGCCTTATCCCAACCTTCTCGTGTGACTAGGCTTCTTTTTTATTGGACAATGATCTCTTCTCCTCATTTGGGCCTAGCTTGCTATCCGATTATCCGAAGGGACTTGATCTAGTCCTTCTCTAAACCGTCCTTCCTTCGTGCCCCCCCCCCCCCCCGGGGGTACTTTGAGTCTTGCATTCCATTGGGCTCGGGCGATCTATTTCATTCTTTGAAAAATTTGGGCCTTTTTGGGCCAGCCATTTTTACGCACAACATCTGTAATTTTCTAAAATATTTTAATTTTTTTTGTAAGTTCTTTCTTGCATTTTCCTGCAATTTATTGTATTGTTATGTCATTTTTGAAAACTTAGGAAATTTTTAGAAAGCTAGAAAAATTAGAATTTTTTTTTTGGATTTAGTACACATTTTAGGAACATTATTGACTTTAGTACACAGTTTAGGAATTTTTTTGGATTTTAGTACACATTTTAGGAAAGTTATTGGTTTTAATACAAATTAAGGAAAATTCTTGAGTTTTTGGCAAATAATAGAAAAAATAAATATAATTTTAGGGAAAATATTGGAATTTAGAGCACTTAATTAATATCATTGTATTTTACAATAAATAAAATTATTATAATATATATTTATATTTATACATACTATAAGGATATAGGATATTAGAATTTTGAAGAAATATAGGAAAATTACATTAATTAGGATAACTTAAAATTTTCAATAATTAGATTAATTACATAATTATTAGAATATTTAGATAATTAGAATAATTATGAAATTTGGGGAAATTATAATTATTAAATAAATTATTATTTAGATTAATAATAAAAATTCAAAAACTAATATTTTCTATAATTTTGTAGATCATGTCTAGTGGTGGTCCGCCTTCTCCAAGATGTCGACGAGGCCACAATCGTGGCCCATTGGTTCCACCACCAGCAGGTGTTGTTTCTTAGGTTACGGAAGCAGCATTCCGACCACCACCACCACCACCAACGGATGGCCCCTCAACCTCCGCACCGGGTACTGATGAGTCTGACCCGTCCACTCCTACACCGGTCGAACCATCTATTGCTGCACTGGCGGTAGATCCTGCTCGTACGCGGGTTGCACCACGACCAGCACCTGCAGTCCCCCTACCATCAGATCTCCAGTAAATCAGCCTCGATGGCGCGAGGTAGTTTTTTTTATTTTGTTATTTTGGCATTCTTTTTAAAATGATGAACCAACATGTTATTTTAGGTCCGATCCTAAATTCTAGTAGCGCATCAATGCGGTAGTACGAGGACACTATCCCCACACCTCGGGATGTTTGCTGCAAGTTCAGCTAGAGGACTAGAAGTTCTTATTTGAGAGCCTAAAGGTAATTTAATTTTTATATTATCATATACTATAAATTTTTTAATATTTTAATATTTTTTTTGCTTTCTCTATGATATTTTAGATGATGTACTGGTGGGACAATGACGATGAATTCATGTTCTGGGTTTTCCATATATGGGAGGAGGGGGGAGTTCATTCGGAAGTAGTTTTCCATCGCTAGGGCTCAAATGATTAGACCAGTGTGACTAGCCAACAAGATCTGGCGCCAACTGCAGCGTGTACTGGGCTAGTGCGGACTTCAAGGATGAGTCCGCAAAGAACAAAGCTAACCTACCGACCAACCCCGCGACGACAACTACTTTCTACCGTGTGAGATCTTCCTCTGTCGGCATGCACAAGAGGAAGACGGTAAGTATTTTCAGTTTTTATATTTTTTTTATTAATAATTTTTAAATATTTTGCTAGTTTTCTTTTCCTGTGCAAATTCAGAGCTCGGTTAGCCTATAAAGTATATGGAGTTATTCTCTAAATGATATAAGAAGAAGGCACGACGCCAGCTGGAGCGGCCCGAGGGCAGCGCAGGTGCTGGTAAGTAACAAATATTTATAATATTTTTTTGATTAATTTTTTTAATACTAACATTTTCGTTTGTTTTGCAGGAGACATTCGAGAAGCTGCTGGAGGATCACCAATCTCAGGCCACGGTTGATGGGCAGGATTCTCCGGCCTCATCTCAGGCCTCGATTGCGATGGTCGAGCATCACTTGTGGCTGGCAACGTTCGAGAGCAAAAACAAGGGCCGTGTATTCGGCGTTGGTTCTGAGGCCCACACCACCAACTGGACCTACACATCACCATCGTCACCGCCAAGCTCGAACATCGAGGATTGAATGACGAGGCTGGAGACGATGATCGACATCATGACCATGATGAGGTCAATGCAGGCCAACGCCTCGACTGTCGGCCCGTCACAGTCCAGCACTCGACTGCCGACTCATCATAGCCTCCGGCGGACTCCCATGCCCAGGACAATGAGGAGATGGACCATGCTGACGAGTGGGTTGCGGTATAGATTAGGCTTTTACAAATATTTGTAAGCGTAAAATTTTTATATTAATATAATATTTTCATAATTATTCATTTTTTAATACTAATTTCATTCCATAATTCAATATTATTTATTTAATTAAATTAAAACAAAATAATTAATTTTAGTAAATTTAATTATTATTATTATTATAAAAAAAATATCAAAAAATAGTTTTTTAATAAATATATATTAGGAACGGGCTTTTGCATAAGTGAATGTATCTAAATAAAATACATACTGGTCTAAAACTAATTCCACATTAAAGGAACAATCGTTCCAACATGTGTTATTAAACCTAGTGGAAAATGGTGTTGCAAATACTGTTCCAATATATTTTCTACAAAAAAGACCCAATTGCTCCAATATGTATCCCAAATTGAGAATCAATTCAAGTCCAGAGACTGTTCATATATGTATAACAAGCACAAACGTAACCGTTTCAAAGGGTGCCTTATACATTATTGGCAATGGTGGCGCAAATACGATTTCAATTCACATTCTACATTATCGACCTCGACTGTTCCAATACGTATTCCAAACAAAGGACCAAGCAGTGCCAAACCGTATTCTAAATGAAGGGTCAAATAGCATTCCAATGCCCGTTCCTAAATATAAAACTGACACAATCAATACGGTGTCAAAATGTATGTAGTTTGTATGACAATCACCATTCCAAAATATGTACAAAAAAAAATTAAAAATACCCATTCCAAATAGAAAAACGTGTTCCAAAAAAATGAATTACATATTTTGATAGTTAGACATACTCAGAACGGTCTCTAAACAAGTGGTACAAAAGCCGTTGCCAATTAAGAATGGTTTGTCACCACCATTCCAAATAATTAGGAACACCGTCTATTATGATGGAAGGTCACTCGTTCTGTGACCGTTCCGAATTCCAGTCCAGCTGTTAAATTCTCGTCCCAAAAAAAAGGTTGTTCCTAAAACCACGCCAAATTCTCTATATTTTTGTAGTGTATTCCCAGGACCCAGTGAAAGAATCGGTACGGCTTGGGAACGTGCGAAGCGTAAAATAAAAGAAGTTAAATTTGAACAATCCAAATACACTAATCAATAGTATTTATTTTGGATTTATTTCTTCCCTTACTTACTTTTATCTAGCAATAGAGTTAAGCTCTATTCTGTAGTGTGGTGTGGACGATGTAGAGGAGTCCTCCATGGAATTCCAGAAGTGAACAAAAAAGGAACAAAAAGGCAACAACGCTTGTTGCCGTTCGACTAATGTAAATGAAAAGGTAATGTCACGATTTAAGATTCATGTACTTTTTCGTTTCTTCCTCTAGCCACAAGTAGATCACACAAAGGAGAGTAGGGAAATATTTCTCTCTAAGAAAAATATCAAGTGGCCGTGAATTGTGTATGTGAAGCAAGTAAGAGAATGATGGTATTGTATGTAGTGTATAGTTCCTAGCCTCTTTGAATTCCAAATTCTAAAAATCAAGTTATCTCGAAGATAACTACTCTACACACACATGCACAATTTGTGCACCACTTTGCCATCATGATCTTCACATGTGAAGGAGTTGAAAGTCCTCCTCAACATGCTCAAACTTGCACTCAATCCTTGGGCTTGGACTCCAAATCATGAACCAGGCGTGATTTAATCCAATTAAATTGAGTCCAACCAAAGTCCATAAGTAATTAGTTCAATTAATATCAACCCATACTAATTTATTAATCCAATTCAATTAGCACCAGCCCAAACACTAATCAACTCTTCAATTAATTAATTAGACCAAGTCCAATCAAATTAATCTAAATAATTTAAAGGTGCTAAGCCAAATTTAATTAATCCAATTAACTAAACCCTGGGCTATCCATGAAATGGACTTCCCAATAAATGGTCCAATCATTTATATTCTCCTTAAATTAATTTAATCAAATTAAATTAATCCGTTTCTTCCAAAATTAATTCCAAATTAATTTCATACTTCCAGAGTGATTTGTGTGTAACTCTTTAGGTTCACCCTCAGTTAAACTTGGGCTTGTGTCCAACACAATAATTTTCGATTAACCAATAATCGGGAATAGCCCGTTACCATGGGTGGCCATCTAGCAACGGTCCATGGCACTAGAGACTAGGTGAATAATGGCGTGAACATTTAGGCTCCGAGTTCCATACGGGTACCGTTCTACTGTCGACCGTCTCCCGTCCTTAGTATAGGGTATGGAATTGAGCGGCGGTTCCCATCCTTGACTAGGCAACTATGCTTCATACACGAGATGCGTTTACTCTATCGACCGACATAGGAAATCTTTTCCTACTCAATCAATTGCTATGGCCATAGCCTTTTAGAGCCTAAGCCATCTCAGAGTGTATAGGAGACATCACTATCATATACTTACAATAGACATATCCTAACTTGGAATCCAACGTCCTCGTTACACACTCCGACTGCACTGGACAAGGCTTATAATGACCATCTTATAGAATGATCACCTCTCGCCAGATCCAAGATATAGTCTTCATATGCACTTGACTGCCATGATTCCTCCAGTCTGAGGATTAATCCCGTACTATCAGAATCGAGATTTCTAGTTATACCGATCAAGCCTCCAAAGCTTCCATATAATGATTCCCGCGAGTCAGTTCAGTCAGTCGACCACCTTGTCAACTAACCTACTAAAATTGCATAGACGACCTTCGTATGTCGCTGATGAAACTTGACACTCACCTAATGAATACAATACTTAGTGCAAGTCCCAATAGGACACTCGATGCCCAGTCTCGAGGTCCTCGACTTGGAACGTTTCAGGCCAACCCTCAGAAGTTGGTTTCATAGCCGTCATCTAATGCGCAGCCCAACTACATGGGTTATCCAATTGATTTGTGGGCATTTGTTGTGATGTTGAAACGCCGTTAAATGTTAGTAGTAAGCACAACAAACACAGTGCCAGTGACGAATACTTACTCTATTCATTAGGATAATATGGTTGTAATAAAGATTGACGAATAATTTCCAATACCGTCAATCCAATTAGCTTTCTGGTAACATATTCTAACAGTAAAACGGTGCCCTTTTTTTAGCTTTGGAACAGTCATAAGAACGGTTGGCTAAAAAATGACTTCCAAAATATTAATATAAAAGTTGCACTTATCATATTTTTGCTCACTCTTAAACTTCCTCCCTCCCTCCCTCCCCCCCCCCCCCCCCTCTCTCTCTCTCTCTCTCTCTCTCTCTCTCTCTCTCTCTCTCTCCTCCGTGGCTACTTGCTCCCCATGTCCCGCTCGTTTCCTCCATTTTCGCCTGCTCTGCCTCCGTCTACATCTGAAACTCCCCTCCCCCTCCCCCCAAACATTAGTATTATTGTGGATATTTTTTTTTAAAATGCATATTGTGGATAAACACGTACATTTCTTATAAAAACGCATATTGTGGAATTTTGTGATTTTTTTTGGCGATTTTTTTGAATTTTTTGTGCAACTTTTATGATTTTTCAGCAATTTTTTTAATTTTTCTGTATTTAAAAATGCATTTGGTATTAAAAAATTTCTGAAGTGTTAAATTCTTTTAATAATGTTTTGAAATATTAAATTTTTTCATAAAATATTTTCTGAAAATTAAAACATTTTCTAAAATTTCAAAATATTTCTAAAATTTAAGAAATATTCTGAAATATTAAAAAAATTCTGATATTTTGAAATATTACAAGTTTCTAAAACTTTCAGAAATATTCTTGTTTAATAATGATATCCTCCAGAGTAATTTTGTATTAAAATTTTCAGAAACGCATTTTCGTATTAATTTTTTTTAAATATTAAAAAATTAATATAATTTTTTGAAATATTAAATTTTTCATTTCTGAATTATTAAAATTTTCTGAAATATTTTCTGAAATTAAAATATTAATTTTTTTTTGAAATTTTCTGAAAATATTTCCTAAAAATTAAAATATTAAAATATTTTTTTAAAAATTTTAGAATATTTCTGGAATTTTCAAAAATATTAATTTTTTTTCTGATATACTGAAATATTACAATTTTTTGAAATTTTCAAAAACGCATTTTTTTTTTTTTTGCAATTTTCTAATACTTTTCTACAGTTTTTCTACTTTTTTTTCACGATTTTATGATTGTTGGGTTAATTAGTGTTGGTATGAATATTAAAA
The DNA here is from genome assembly GCA_034509735.1 of Sesamum alatum. NCBI lineage: Eukaryota > Viridiplantae > Streptophyta > Magnoliopsida > Lamiales > Pedaliaceae > Sesamum > Sesamum alatum. Next base: position 16,276,256 of record JACGWO010000004.1, read on the forward strand.
ATGCATTTATAATATGAATTATTGAGTTAATTAGTGTTGATAAAGTAATTGATTAATTGTATGTTTAATTGTTCGTTAATTGTTGATGAAATTAGTGTAGAGTTCATTGTATAAATTTCTGAAAATAATAAATTTCCTTAATATTTGGAAATTTTTTGTAATTTTTTCCAAATTTGAGAATTTGGGAATTTTTGAAATTCATTGCAAATTTTTGGAATTTGAAAATAATTTTCCTTCTTGTAATTTTGGAAATTTTATGTGAATTTCTGAAATTTTTATGTAATAATTCTGTAAATTTTATATAAATTTTGGATTATTTTAGGATCAGATAGTCCACTTGGAGATGATGATGGTCAACATGATGAGTAAGATGAAGTCGATGCAGGCCACCGCCTCAACTGCCACCCCGTCATAGTCCAGCGCTTCGAGTCAGCCCATCACAGCCTCCGGCAAACCCCCGTGCCCCAAACAATGACGACATGGATCATGCTGGGGGGTGTAGATTAGGATTTTTTTTATATTGTAAATGTACAATTTTATATTAATATAATATTTTTCTGTAATTATTTATTTTTAATGTTAATTGCATTCTATTATTCAATTTTTATTTAATTAATCAAATTAAAATAAAATAATTAATTTTACTAATTAATTATAATTATATTACTTTAAAATTAAATTTTTTTTTTAATAATATATAATTTAGGAACGGGCCTTTGAGCAGTTTGTGAATGTGTTTAAACAAAGTAAATGTGTTCCAACTTTAATGACTAAATATTATAGCAACCGTTCCAAACTAAATCCTACACCCGTTTAAAACATTTATTCCAAACAAAGAGCACAAACATTCCAAAGATATTTCAATGGAAGGTTCAAATTGTGTTCCAATGCCCATTCCAAAATATATCACTCGGACATACAAGAACCGTGTGAAAATGTATTTCTAAAGAAATATGCATCTTGGTTACATTCATATTTATGTACATATTGTTATAATGACAGTTCCAAAATATATAAAAAAAATAAAAATTCGTTCCAAATAGAAAAAAAAGTGTTCCCAAAAAAGAATTTACCTTTTTAGATAGTCAAACGTATTTATGAAGGGTTTATTAGCATGTGGTACAAAATTCCTTACCAATTAGGAACGATCACCACCCATCAATTCCAAATAATTAAGAACACCCTATTACGACGGAAGGGCTCCCTTTCCATAGTCGTTTCAAATGTCGGTCCAACAGTGTCCAGCTACTAATTTATCGTTAAAAAAAAAAAAATTCATTCCTAGATCCGCTCTAAATCCTGCATCTTTTAGTAGTGAGAAGACAAAAATATTATTGAAGATTCTTTTTTTTAATAAATTCATATGCATAGTTTAGACTTTAGAGTATTAAAACTTTCAAAATATATGCTATATGTATACATTAAAACTTAAAAGAATTTAAATCATTAGTTTAATTTACAAATGTATTATTTTTATGATTTATATACAATATAAATAAAAAAAAAAATTTATATACGTATAAATATGTCACTTTCCACCTCTAAGAGAATGAAGACGCCAAACACGGCACCGAAATTGCAATAGAGCCTGGGCGTAAATAAAAGGTCCTCTGGTACAAAACCACGTTGCGGTACGTTTGCCAGCAAAGAAAGTGACTCATCAACTACTTGCTCAGATAAGATTTTTAGCTGCGTTAGGAAATTTCCAGAATTCCTTCCTTCGTCATAATCGATAATAAAACACGCGTATATATACATATACACACACATTTGTACATTTGAAATAAGCATACAAATACATATTTACTATACTAAATCAAATTAAAAGCCGATGAGTTACAATTACCAGCATGTTCATCAGGGTCCATACCCTTCACCAGGCAAGCAGCTAAGACACCACCCACCCTGAATTTCCATATATGTTTCATTTAATTTCACGACGCTTGATTTGATTTTAGGGTTTGCGCCACCACTGCCAGGAGGATACCCTTCGGTGGAGCCACCACCGCCGCCGCCAGGATATTCCTGGGAGGGCCAGCCTCCGCCGCGGCCTCCACCTGGTTATCAGGGCTACTTTAATGAGGACTACCCTCCGCCGCCGCCACAACACATCCACCACCAGCAGTATGAGGATACAAACTGTATCTCACTCTTGAAAGGCTGGTATGCCATGTCTATCTGATTTTAGCTGTTTTTGTTTTTTAAATTATTAATTACATAATTTTATTAATATTTTAATAAGTTAAACAATATATAAGTTAGATTAATTAATCAAAATAATTAAGAATTACGAAATAAATCTTAAGTGAGATAAGTTTCACACGTTTGAGGGAATCCGAAGATATCAGCTTTAAGAGGTAGGTTAAGATATTATTGGCATATGGTTTTCAAGTATTTTTTAATTCTATTTGTATTTGGGAATTGCAGTATTTTCTTGATAGGTAATTGCAATATGAGCTATGAATAAATTTGAATAAAACAAAGTAGGGATTGATTTGAGAAAAACAAAGATCATATTTATTAAATGTTTTTTTATTTAAATGTAGATTTGTTTCTAAATTTCTTTGGAAAATACATTATTTTTCCTACAAGTTTCATCGGAAATCTTAGTTCCGGTAAGATTCGGTCAAATATTAATTAATTATATGGTATATATATTTGCATTTACCGTGTGTTAGAGTAAAATTTAGAAAAAAATATTCAATCATATAGGAGATATATTACACTTATCTGTAATCGATTTGGTCCCATTGAATTTGGTTCCGATAAGAATTTTCACTGTTGACCCCCTTTTCACCCATGGTTTTCTCACGAAAAGGAAACAACGGTTCCTTGCTTTTTAAATTTTATTCATTTGTTTGCAAAGAATACGACGGCTTCCCAAGCCTAACTACCTACTCCTTTCCAATCGCCTAAGACTTCGTCTTTGGTAGAATTTACATGTATCGGGAAAGTTATAATTTTGGCACCATATTTATAGGAGGCTTGAAGGCATTTTGAATCCTATAAATATATTCCATTTTCATTTTAATTCTTTATCCTTTTAGGGTTTTAAAAAGGTCCGCTAGCTTTTTAACGCGATTTTGGTCCTTCTTTCACCCGAATTTCTCAAAAGTTATTGGAAAAGTTTGACGTGGCGGCTCAAATTTCAGACATTTTCGGGGACATTGAATAAAGCGAAAGGTGGACAAAATCATAACAATTTAAAAGTTATAAAACTTTTTTGGAACCCTAAAAAGATAAATGAATAATATGAGAATGAGATATAGTTACAGGAGAAAAAATGACTTTAATCCTTTATAGGAGTGGCAATTTTATTTCTTTTGAAATTTAATTTGGTAAGTGAACCCTGTAATTTTAAGAAAAATTAGCACGTTAAAAACAAAATGCAGCAAAAATCCAGTTAGAATTTGCGGCTCACGCTTAGGTCCCCTGGCAAATGCCGACTGGATTTACATTTTTTTTTTTTGTAATTTTTGTCCTTATTTGCCAATTTTGTATTTTTATCAAACTGAATTATCGTGCCAATGAGGCCTAGCTCAATTGCTGAAATTGAGTCCGCATAATCATAGGGTCATGGGTTTGAACATCACCGATGTATGGGATCTACTTTATTAATAGTTGTCATTTTACTGTAATAGTAGGTGTTGATTGAATGTTTTATCTGATATTGGTGATTAGGATATGATTGTTATACTTGATGTTGTTAGATACAGATACTTGACATGGATAGTTATAATCGATTTATTCAAAAAGAATAAAATAAAATTACGGCAGGATTAAAATTATGGCTCCCTATAATTATAAAAGTTGCAATATTTCCTGTAAGGATTAGGCAAATTGGAGCATTGCCGTGAGTACACTAATTCTAACCAATTATTCTCACGTATGATATGACTGGATATATGTATGTTTGTATGTTGCAGTTTAGCTGCACTATGTTGCTGTTGCATGTTGGAAGAATGCTGCTGCTTTTAGGCGAACGCAAATGGCTGTTGAACTTCTACTTTCTCTACAAAATTTCCCTGCTTAATTAGGCCTACTAGCTATCTACCTTTTACAATACTATTTCTCTGTCTATAGGAGGAATTAAAGCCTTGTGCACTACGTTGGTTGTGGTTTTATGATATTTAAATTAATGAATGATTAGAGCTCTTTAGAATGAAAGAATTAATGTGTACATGATTGAAATGTTCGAGCTATTTAGATTGAAATTTAATGTGGTTGGTTCGGTTGTTGGGCCTCGATCAGCTATAAGACTAGAATTACACAACACAGGTTGGATGTGTTTGGGTTGTTTCTATGTAAATCATTCCAACGGAGAGATTGGGAAAGGTCGAAAAGTCGGACAAGTGTAGTAAAAGGAGTTAATAGATCCGGTACTTGAGGACGATGAATTGGGTCATACATCACATGTTGGGATCGTTTTTTTCTAAACTAGTGGCTGTCGCACGGGATGCTCACGTGTATAAGTTTTTAAATATAAATCAAAGTAAATAACAGAAATTCTTCTATTAAACAAATAAAATTGTACAATCTAATTAAAATAAAATAAAGTTATATATTTTTAATTGGGTTAAAAAGAAGACACCCCCAACGTCTGGATCATTTTGCACTTTGTCCTTCAATCTTTTTTTTTTTTTTTTTTTTTTTTTTTTTTTTTTTATATTCGACCGTTCAACCTTTAAGTTTTGTAGCACTTTGGCTCCCAATTATTTGTTTTTACATTTCTGGCGAATCTAATTGGAATATTCCATTGTGTGGGATGCACGCGCCTTTGGACGAGTTATGAGCAGGGTAAATTTGTAATTTCATCCATCAACTTAAAAAAATAAAAGAAAATAAAAAATAAACCCAAATTTTGAGTTTTTGACTTTCCCCTCCTTCATCACCACCTTCATCCAAATTTTCAAATTTTGAGTCTTCACATTTTCAACCATCGTCCACCTCTTCGTCGCCGTCGTCCACCTACAGCAATTGCACCACCACCTTCGCAGCCACCGCCCTTCTGCACAACTACCGCCCACATCCTTTGCCTCTCCTACAGTCTTTCCCTCTTCTTCAAATTTTTGGTATTTTCACTTTTCCAAATTGAATTCCACTATCACAACCATCAATTAATTTTTCTTCAAGAAAGACCCATTTTTCAGTGGGGGTTTGGTGAAGGTGGTTGGCAATGGCGTCTAAAAAAGAAGACTCATTTTTGAGTTTTTTTTGTTTTTTTGATTTGGGTTTGGGGGGTGGGGGGTGAAGGAGATGGGCAGAGGCTATCTTGGGGGGCAAAGGAGGTGAGCGAAGGTGGTCGAGCAATGGCTGAAGGTGGCTGCAATGGTGGATGAAGGTGGTGCAATGGTGAAGGTGGTCAACAATGGCAGATGAAGAAGTTGATATTGATTTTTAGGTTTTTTTTTTCTTTTCTATATTTCTGTGTTTTGGGTTTTTTTCTTGAAATTAGGGTGTAAAATTACAATTTACCCCGCATTTAGTCCACTAAAAACGCGGGTCTTCACGCCCCGGAATATTCCTATTTTATTTCTCAAAAAGTGAAAAAAAAGGGCAAAGTGCTATGAAAACCAAAGGTTGGGCGGTAAAGTGTAAAAAAAAAAACGATTGGGGGACAAAGTGCAAAACAACCCAAACGTTGGGAGCGTGTCTGCTTTTAACCCAATATGAGTACTCGTAATTTTCATGCCCATAGAATTTGTAACTTAATAAAACTATTTTTGCACAGATGTAATCTTAATGTGCTTGGTTAGCATCTTTAGTTCTCCCCTATGTTTGTATGCTTAATTTTTGGGGTTTTAAACCACATATGCACATTAATATATATAGATGAAAACATATTTTGTTTATTAAAAAAAGAAAAGAAAGTTTTCAGGAAATTAATAAAACATAGTTGAAACTTGAAAGACAATGAAAAACTCAATTCACTATCTTTTGCTTAAAACCTACAAAAAAAAATTTATTTTCTATTTTTTCTGATGGAGTAGTTGAAATAGCCATTTATTGTATCCTTTAACTAAATTTTCAAAGGATATGTTAGATTAATATAACTCAAAAATTTCAAATTTGAGGAATAAATAAAAAGAAAATAGGGATTCCGACTTTTGTATTCGCATTTTCATCTTCTTCCGAACCCAAAGTGACGGTAAACAATGGAAAATCCGCACTGATGTATTGACCAACCACTACAAAAAAAATACGAGAATTGGAACGGATGTAGATGCCTGTTCCAATTACCGTTCCAAATAGGAACGGTAAATGGAACTGTTGTGAAATTGGGAACGGTTAGTCGACCGGGAACACTTACCGTTCCTATCTGGGTTCCTATGGCCGTGTCTATGTGGACCGGTCAGCTGACCGTTCCAACATGTAGTCCTACATAAGACCCTTTTATGCATGGGCAAAAATGTAATGCATACCCTTCCAAATTGTGGGAATATAGTAAGTGCAATATTGTTACAAGTACCGTTCTCAATTGTGCTCCAATTAGGAACGGTTTTGTTGCGTGTGCCTCATACCGTTCCTAATATGCCCTAACGGCTATATTATAACGGTAATATTACCTTCCTGCGACCACACCTGCGACCGTTCCTAAAGCTGGAACAACGACTATATTTCAATGGCTAGTTTTGTGTTCCAAATAATATTCCAATGCCCGTTCCAATATTTTCTATATATATGTCCCCCTTCTTTCTCATTGTTCTTATAATTACTCTCCAACTCATTTTGTTGTAACTCCTCCCCTTGATTCTTTATACGGAAAATCGAACATATCAATTATCGGGTGCGAATTTTGCATTGATATCGCTAGGTGTTTTGCTTAGGTAAGTATGCAAAATTTATGTAATTGTTAGTTATATATATATGTATAATATTCTTATCATTAATTACGTAGTGTTGTGAATTATACATAGGACTAATAATGTTAAGCCAGTTGAGGAAATGGATGTATGATCGAGACGTTTTGGGTGTGACGCCGGAGTTTGAGGACTGTGTTACAACATTTTTATAATGGACCCAGTCTAAGCATGCATATATGGACGGGGACAAGATTAAGTGTCCCTGCCGGAAGTGGAAAAACGAACGGTTCAAAACACCAGACGAGGTAAATTTTGATTTGTGTATGAAAGGGTTTATGCCAAAGTATTATAATTGGACTTCGCATGGTGAGGAGAGGGTGTAGGAATATTTTGAAGCATTGACAGCGCCCCCTGTGCAGCAGCAACAAACGCCACCTATTCAGGAGGAGGGTAGTTCGAATTGGGGTTATGCAGCTCAGATGGATTAGGCGCAGAGGATGGTATTCGATGTCGTCGGGCCGTCTTTCTGGTTTTCGTGCAACTAGGAGAGACTGACTGATGATGGTACTCGATATTGTCCATCTGATGTGGGTCCTAGTTCATATTACGATTCGGGGCCCTACGATTATGTGTCTGGCTTGTCAAACCGTTTTTTTGATGTAGTTCATGCTGCGGATCAACCGTTGTGGAACGACTGCACCACCTCTCAGTTGGCGTTAATTGCCTCTTTGGTGAATATTAAGGCCGAAGGGGTTTTTTTTGAGCATACATATGATCGGTTATGCCAGTGGGCTGATTCTGTAATGCCCGGCGATTGTTACAATACGAAAAAATTGATAAGAGAATTGGGTTTACCAGTTCAAAAGATTGATGCTTGCAAAAATGGTTGCATATTATACTGGAAGGACGATATTGATTTGGAATATTGCAAGTTCTATGGAGATGCTAGGTACAAGCCCACCAGGGACAGAAATCCTAAACACAAGAAGTTCCCGTATGCCATTCTTAGGTATCTACCGCTTACCCCTCGGCTACAGAGGTTGTATGCGTCGGAGGCCACAACAGAGCAAATGACTTGGCTGCGAGCCATTAGACGGAGGAAGGATCCATGTGTTATCCGTCCGATGCAGAGGCTTGGAAGCATTTTGACCGGACGTATCCTGATTTTGCAGCTGAGCCTCGTAATGTTAGACTTGGGTTGTGCACAGATGGGTTTGCACCGCATGGCCAGTATGGTAAAACTTTCTCATGTTGGCCCGTGATACTCACACCTGGACCATCGAATCCGAAACGTCTTATCGATGTCTACTTAGAGCCATTGATCGATGAGTTGCATAATTTATGGCATGTGGGTGTACGTACGCACGATACTGAGACAAACCAGGCATTCATGATGCATGCCACATTGATGTGGACAGTGAACGACTTTCCTGTTTATGAGATGGTGTCTGGATGGAGTACCGCCGGTGTTATGGGGTGTCCAGTTTGTATGGAGGACACACGGGCATTCTATTTATAGCATGGTCGGAAGGCATGCTATTTTGACTGGCATAGGCAATTCCTACCACCAATTCATCCTTATCGCAGGAACAAGAAAGCCTTCACTAAAAATCGAATGGAGAGGAAGGTTGCACGTCCGAGGTTGACTGGAGAACAGATCCGAACCCGTGTCGATGTGTTTAGTGTGGCTGTCGAACAACCGTTGAGTGAACTGGAAGGCTACGGTGTCGACCATAAGTGGACGAAGAAAAGCATATTCTGGGAGCATGAATACTGGGGGGCGCATCTGATACGACACAATCTTGATGTCATGCATATTGAGAAGAATGTGTTCGATGATATATTCAATACTGTGATGGACATCAAGGGGAAAACGAAGGACAATCTGAATGCCCGGAAGGATCTGAAGATCATATGTAATCGGCCGGAGCTTGAGGTGGACGAAAGGAGACCGAACGTGATGCCCAAGGCGGTATATACACTGACGAAGGAGCAAAAGAAGAAGATATATGAGTGGATTCGTTGTCTTACGTTTCTTGATGGGTATGCCTCTAACTTGGCCCGTGAAGGACAAGCGGATCCGCCCGGGAGCGCGAGCGGAAGCGAGAAAAGCGAGGAAGTGTGCGTAAATTAAATCAAATTCAAAATACGCGAATCCCAAGGGGTGTACCCTTGGGTGCTCAAACGGGCGTTCGATGTAGGATGTGTAAATATTAAAACATATATTTAAACACATAGGGCATAGATATACAAATGAAATCAATCAAAGCGTAATAAACCGTTACCTTTGATTGTTTAGCGTATGCTCCCGGCTAATAGTGTTGTTCCTTCTCCGGAATGCTCACGAAATCCAAACGTATGGATTCTCCAAAGGTGATCCACACCACATCGGAAGAAACACACGTTCTTCTTGCTAGAAAAGAACGGGTTTAGGAAGTAATCGATTTAAGAGAAGAACAGTATGAATTAGTGTTCTCTTAAACTTACTTTGTTCTTCTTCTTGATTCAAAATCAAGTGAAGAACACAAGTATAAGAGAGGGAGGGAGCACGAAATTTTGAGAGAGAGGAGAGGATTTTTGTCTTCTCTTTTTCCTAGAAAAAGATGAATAATGAATCACTTATGCTTGGTGTTGTATATTCTCATATATATACATAATTAATGTGATTATTGGAATGTGTCTAGGTTCATCCAAGGATGTCTAGATTCATTTCAATCAATCACCATCAATTCTTCAATCAAGCCTACCAAAGTTTATGGTATGATCAAATCATACCAAAAGGGAAGAGCTTGATTGAAGTTGATTTGTCTCTTTCCAAAAGAGACAAGTCAACATACCACCTAGCATGCAACATGGCTGATTATGCTTCCTCCAAGGGAGCATGTCGGCCATGTTTAATTAAGGGAAGAAGTCCAACTTCTTCCTATTCCAAATTAGGAATTATTTCTCCTCTCGGGTATAATTTAACGGATCGGGTTTTATCGTAATCCAATTACGACGAACCCAATATCAAATCCAATTTAATGTCCACTTAAATTATTCCCGTTGATCTTTTAATCCAATTAAAAGATCCAACGTCTCAACATCTCAACTTTTCATATTTAATCGAAAATCTAATTTACCGATTAAATGAAAGCCCGATACAATATCGGTCCGTCCATCCAATGGACTTTCCCTTAAGTAATCCAATTACTTATTTTATCCTTCGAGATTGACTCCAAGTCGATCTCTCAACCTCCTCGGTGATTTGTGTGTGACCCTTTAGGTTCATCCTCAGCTAGACTTAGGCCCGTGTCCCATAAGGGCCCGTTACCATGGGTGGTCGTCTAGCAACGGTCCATGGCACTAAAGACTAGGTGAATTGGCGTGAACATTTAGGCGCCGATTCCGTACGGGTACGATCCTTCCGTCTACCGTCTCCCGGCCTTAGTCTAGGGTATGGAATTGGGCGTCGGTTCCCATCCTTGATTAGGCATCTATGCTTAATACTCGAGACCACGTATGCTTCATTGTGTCGACACAGGAAACCATTCCCTGTTCGACCAACCACTGTGGCCACAGCTTCAAACAGCATGAACGTGTCTCCGAGTGCATAGGAGATACCTCTGTCACATACTGACAGGGGACGGATCCTCTTCTTGGAATCCACCGTCCTCGCTACACATTCCGACTGCACTGGACAAGGCTTATGATAATCATCTTACAGGAATGATTACCTCTCGCCAGATCCAAGATACAGCCGTTCTGTGCACGCGACTGCCATGATCCCTCAAGTCTGAGGATTACTCCCGTACTATCGGAATCGGGGAAAATCAATCATACCGACCAAGCCTCCAAGGCTTCCATATGATGATCCCTGTGAGTCAGTCCAGTCGACTCGACCCCACTCGACCAACCCATCAAGATCGTGTAGGCGTCCCACGCCTGTCGCCGATGAAACACGGCACTCATCCAATGAACACGACTCTTGACGCAAGTCTCAATAGGACTCTCGATGCCCTGTCTCGAGATCCTCGACTTGGAACGTTTTAGACCCAACTCTTAATCAGTTGGTTTCATGACCACCATCCAATGCGTGGCACAACTACACGAGTTGTTATCCATGGTTTGTGGGCTTTGTTGCGATATAAGTTAAAACACCATTTTAACAAATGTAAGATGAGCGCAACAAAGAAGGTGCCATTGGTGATGAACACTCATCTTATTCATCACATAATAATATTACATTTACATCAAGTTGTCAGATAGGTTACAAATCGCCAAACCTATTGGCTTTCTGGTCACCTATTCTAACAGCCCGTTGCGTCGACATGAAGGAGTTGAGGATGCACGGCATGAACAGCCATGATTGTCATGTATTCATGCAGAAATTGATTTCGATTGCCTTCCGTGAAATGCTTCCAGAGCACGTGTGGGGGTCTTGACGGAAGTGAGCTTTCTATTCCAGATCCTATGCTCAACAACACTAGATGTGGCCAAGGTAAAAGAATTGGAAGATCGTGTAGCCGTCATCCTGTGCAACCTCAAGAAAATCTTTCCTCCTTCTTTTTTTGATTGAATGGAGCATCTAATTGTTCATCTTCTATATGAGGAGCGCGTTGAGGGCCCCGTGCAATACAGGTGGATGTACCCATTTGAAAGGTAATTAAATGAATACTGTTAAATATATATATTATTTTTAAGTAGCATTGAATTTGCATTTTAATAAATACTCGTATGAATAGATTCCTACGTGATTTGGAGAAAAAGGTGAAAAATAAAGCACACATCGAGACGTCAATTTTAGAGGCTTATATTGTCGAAGAAATCAGGCTTTTCTCCTCTCACTACTTCGAACCACACATTCTCAGCAAGCGAAACAGACCCGGTCGGAACGATGATCTCACGAGCAAAGACGATCAAATAGTTCGGTCCATTTTTAATTACCTGGGTCGAGCAAGTGGCGCCTCGAAGAAGAGATGGCTGAGCAGTGAGGAACTTCATGTTACCGAGACATACGTCTTGTGTAATTATGAAGTAGTTGCACCCGTACTACGAGTAAGTGTCTTATACAAACGTAATTATCTCAAGCCTTAATTTCAATTTCAATTACATGTATATTTATAACTATCAGTTTCACTGTAACAGGTCATTCTTGAATGAACTGTTCGAGCAACACAATTCGGATGACCCGATAATCAACTAGTGGTGACACAATTCAAGGATTGGTTCAAGGCTCGTGTAAGTGTCATCGATTTCTTGTAAATGCGATCTGCTCATTAATTTGTAATGAATTATTTCAATTGCTATATATATGATGAATTGCAGTTGAAACTCGAATTAAATCAAACGAACGACGAATTATTGAAGTTGCATTATTGGGGGCCTAGAGCAGAAGTGACGACATACCCGTCTTACTTCGTCAATGACTTCAATTTCCACACTGAACGTCATAATGTTGGGAAGTCAACAATGAATTGTGGTGTTTGTGTGAAAAGCTCCTCATATACAGACATGGATTCTGACTTCTATGGAATTTTGGAAGAGATAATTCAGCTAGATTACCCACTAATTCCAAATGTGCACATTGTACTGTTTAATTGTCGTTGGGTCGATCCGGTCAGAGGCATGAAGATACACCCTCGTTATCACGTTGTTGATGTCAACTTCAAAAAGGTCTACCAAAAGAATGAACCATTCATACTGGCTCAACAAGCTGTACAAGTCTACTACGCGGATTACCCGAGCGTAAAGAGAGACAAAGTTGATAGGAAAGCTGGTTGCAAAATCAAGGCTCAAAGAGTAATTGATGAGTCGCGATGGATCGAGGTTGCCTATCAGATGGATGAAGTCGTACCTAATCCAAATGTTGTAATAGATAACCAAACCTTTGAACTGCATAACCCAACGGGAATACAGTTGGTCGTTGATCATGGAGCAGGGTCATCGCGCTCGCCAGACAGTGAATCCGAAGATGAAGACAGCTTTGACGAGTGTGAGTCCAATGAAGAGACTTATTGAATTTTTAGAAATTTTTCTGTAATTTTTTTATTAACCTTATTGTAAAAATTTTATTCGATATATGTATTTTGATTATTTTATGAAATTAGAATAAATTTTAAAAATAGGAACGAATATTATATAATACAACCATTCCTAATACACGTATAGTTTTTTGAATAGGTGCCAAACAAAAAAAATTAGGAAAATTTGAATTAGGAATGGTCAAAATTTATAAGGACCGTTCCTATTACAGGTATAATTTTTTTAAATATGGCGGAAAATTAAAAAAAAAAATGAGAAAAATTTGAATTAGAAACGGTCAGTGAAAACCTACAACCATTCCTAATCTCGGTACAGTTTTTCAAATGGCGCCTGCTAAAACATGGCTCCAATTTCGAATTAGGAATGGTAATACCAATTGATCTACCGTTCCAAATCGAGGTCCAATATTTTGTTTTTGCGCCCAATGGAAAATTGGCGGGGAAACAACAATTGGAACGGTCAGTTTATATACGACCGTTTTCAATTGCAGTAGGAACGGTGAATACGTGTGTGTCTAAAACGACATCGTTCTTTCCCTTAGGAACGATAATGGGAACACTAGCTCTATTAGGTGACTGTTCCTATTATTTCAATTCCAACTAATTTTTTCGATATCTCAACATCTGTATGCCGGATCGACACCATTTTTAAATACATACAAGATTATGAATATGAATTGATATCCAACGGTCTGATTTTCAATCAGCAACCCGGATTTCCAAATGCATCTATTTTTATTATGTTGAATACTGACTGGATACGGTATCTCGAGAATCGCACGCCGAAAATTTTCAAAACTACATATACTGTATTATTTTGTGTGGTACATCATATCTAACGATTTGATTAGAACTTTGACAGTCCGATGATGTCGTGCAGTACAACAATATAGGATGCTAGTTATATCTGTGAAATACTAACAAAAATAAATATACAAAAATACTTCATATTCTGAACGTGTGTTTATTGCAGAAATTATTATGTAATTTGAAATTTTTGTAAATATCCAATTGTGTACCTTTATTCAATCATATGAGTGTCCGAAACGTGTTTTCCTTAATTTATAGTTATTATCTAATAAGATAAAAAAAAATATTGCAATACATATAGGAACGGGTGAACATGAAATTAGGAACGGTAGCTATACTTCATGTCCAAAAACGACATCGTTTCTGTATTTAGGAATGGGGTTGAGTACACATTTTCTATTAAGTGACCGTTCCTATTAGTAAAATTCCAAGTACTAAGTATTTGGAATTGATATGGGAATGGTCTTTTGTAATTTAGGAACGGCTGGTATTGGGAACGGTTTTGGGAACTGCTTTACTACTAAATGACCGTTCCTATTCAGGTCAACATCAGTACAAAGGTATCAAAACAACATCGTTTTACAGAGAATACGACATCATTTTCTATATTTGGACCGGTCGTAGGAACGATCATTTAGAAAACGACCGTTCCAAAAAATTATATATTTGGCCCCTTGGCTGATTTTTTCTCACTTTGCAAAATCACTCTCTCTCTCTTTCTCTCTCCCTCTCTCTTCATACCGCCGTCCGCTGCCTCCATCCTGTTTCAGACGACCGCCCTCAGCCGCTGCCGCCGGCTGCTCCTGTATACCGCCTCCCGCCACCGCCTGCACCACTACCAAGTAGGATTTTATAAACCCTATTTTTATTTTTATTTTCTGTTTTGCATTTTCTGAAAAATGCATGATCTGAAAATGCATAATTTTTTGTTGTTTTGCATTTTCTGTAATTTGTTTCAATCTCTGTAATTTGTTACATTTTCTGCAATTTTATGTAATTTTTGCTTTTTTTGGAAATTTTTGTAAATGTAATTAGTGTTGTAAATGTTAATGTTATTTTTTTTTTGTTTCTTTCTGTAAATGTAATGTTTTGCACAAATGAATGTAATTAGTGAATGTGTTGTAAATGTGAAGGAAAGCGGATCGGCCCGGGAACGTGGCGGAAGCGCGGTGGAGATAAAAACTTGAGGAATAAAAGAATTTAAATCGCGTTCAAGGAGTGTTCCCTTGAACGTTCCCGGGCTATTGGTGTATAAACGAAAAATATAAACATATATAAAATAAATAAGCGTTCGTGGCTATAGAATAAAGAAGAAACTGAGAGCATAAATATAAATCGGAATACCTTTCTCGATTTTGTATTTTGATCGGTTAAACACATTGATTCCTCCCGACGTTCGTCCACGTGAGGTCCCAATGTAGAGACCCTCTAACGTAATCCACACCACACCAGGAGAGATCTCGTTTTTCTTGCTAGGAAAAAAATGGATCTAGAGGATGAAATCAAAGAAGAGATTACAGTATCAAATTAGTGTTCCTTCTTGATCTTACTTTGTCCTTCAATTGATCATAGATCAATGAAGCAACAAAGAGGATTTTGAAAGTAGAGAGAGTGTATGTAGAGTTTTCATCTTTTTCCTAGAAAAAGATGAATAACGAAATTCTTCATCAATAGGTGTTAGTATATCATATATATACATAATTAATGTGATTATTGGAATGTGTCTAGGTTCATCCAAGGATATCTAGATACATCCCAATCAATCATGATCAATTCTTCAATCAAGCCTACCAACTTTTAAGGTATGATCAAATCATACCAAAAGGGAAGGGCTTGATTGGAGTTGATTTGTCTCTTACCAAAAGAGACAAGTCAACTAACATCCAGCATCCAACATGGCTGATTTTTGCTCCGTCCAAGGTGGCAATTTTTGGCCATGCTTATTTAGGGAAGAAGTCCAACTTCTTCCTATTCCATAAATGGAATTAACACACCTCTCGGGTCAAAATTTAACAGACCGGGTTATACCATAATCCAATTACGACGAACCCAAAAATTAAATCCAATTTAATTTAATGTCCACTTAAATAATTCCCGTTGATCTTTTAATCCAATTAAAAGATCCAATATATCAACTTTCCACATTAATCAATAAATCCTATTTACCGATTAAACGAGGGCCCGATACAATATCGGCCCATCCATCCAATGGACAATACCTTAAGTAATCCAATTACTTATCATCCTCTAAAATTGACTCCAAGTCAATTCCTTCACCTCCTCGGTGATTTGTGTGTGACCCTTTAGGTTCACCCTTAGCTAGACTTGGGCTTGTGTCCAACAGGAGCCCGTCACCATGGGTGGCCGTCTAGCAACGGTCCATGGCACTAGAGACTAGGTGAATGTTGGTGTGAATATTTAGGCGCCGATTCCGTACGCGTACGGTCCTACTGTCGACCGTCTCCCGGCCTTAGTCTATGGTATGGAATTGGGCGTTGGTTCCCATCCTTGACTAGGAAACTATGCTTCATACCCGAGATGCGTTTACTCTGTCGATCGATGTAGGAAACCCTTTCCTACTCAATTAATTGCTATGGCCATAGACTTTCAGAGTCTAAACCATCTCAGAGTGCATAGGAGACATCACCGTCATGTACTGACAGGGGATAGATCCTATCTTGGAATCCACCTTCTTCGCTACATACTCCAACTGCATTGAACAAGGCTTATAGTGCCATCTTACAGAATGATCACCTCTCGCCAGATCTAAGATACAATCTTCATATGCACATGACTCCCATGATTCCTCAAGTCCGAGGACTAATCCCGTACTATCAGAACCGGGAATTCCAGTCATACCGACCAAGCCTCCAAGGCTTCCATATGATTATTCCCGCGAGTTACTTCAGTCAGTCGACCACCTTGTCAACTAACCCACTAAAATTGCATAGACGACCTTCGTCAGTTGCCGATGAAACTCGGCACTCACCCAGTGAATGCAATACTTAGTGCAAGTCTCAATAGGACACTTGATGCCCAGTCTCGAGGTCCTCGACTTGGAATATTTTAGACCAACCCTCAGAAGTTGGTTTCATAGCCGCCATCCAATGCGTAGCCCAACTACATGGGTTATCCAATTGGTCTGTGGGCATTTGTTGTGACCTTGAAACGCCGTTCAACGTTTGTAGTCAGCACAACAAACACAGTGCCAGTGATGAATACTTACTCTATTCGTCAGGATAATATTGTATTAATAAAGATTGACGAATAGTTCCCAAAACCGCCAATCCAATTAGCTTTATGGTCACCTATTCTAACAATCTCCCACTTGACCTCAAAGCCAATTACCCATGTAACTTAGAACCTTCTGAGAATGAGTAATCTGCGATACAGGCTCAGTCTCGCAGGTCTACTTTATTTTTCTGCCGAGGTAATACGGTCCAACCGTATCTCGCCTCTTCCTCCCATCACTACCTGCCGATGGTGGCTATCTAAGAATTTTCCATGGATCTTGTGATGAGATCTCGGGCCCAAAAGGCTTTAGCCATAGCCTAGTTTTCAACCTCAAGGCAACTACTGGCTCGGCCGTGCTAGGCACTACATCCATCCAATGGGTCTATTTTCATCCAAACCACTTTCCAGAAACAACTTCCAAAGTTGGCATATATTCGACCTTCATGATGAAATGTTTTGGTATTCTGCTTGGATCCTTTCCAAGCTACCACACTCACCATTAAGTCCGAACATACATAGGTATTAAGACTAAATATTATTCACATGATTCTAGAAGCTAGTATCGCTATAGCCTTCTAGAATCAACTCTCCATAAACCGTGCATCGAGAACACTTCTCTAATCCTTATTCAGGTCTTAAAGACTGCTCTCAACTGCTGTCTATTGCCTCGTCGGTACATACCCGATATCCGTTGTTATGTACGATGCATAAACAACATCAGGCCTTGTGCACCGAATAGCATACCCATGCTGAGTACAACAAAGACATAGGGGATGTAAACATCTAAGCTTCCTCATTAGTCAATGGTGACTAAGTTTTGAACAGTTTGGCCCTATTCATGGAGAATTGCGTGAACAATGCTCGTGTTTCTAGTGTTTCTTAACATCTTAATTTCATTCCAAATGAATAAGACGTTACACACTTAAGACTTGGAAGACTACCACACCCCACTGACACCAATGCTCATTATTGACCGAGTCATACATCGTATGGCTTCGTCAAAACGAATATTCCAGTTACATGAAATCTCAAACCCAATTTGAATTTCAAGACAGATCCCACGGTTCCAAGCCATTGATCCAATCCCGATGTCCAACATCGCTTCTCCATATGTCCTTTGGATCATACTCCAATTGACCGGTCGGACCCAAAAACCTATACTCATCAGGTATCTAAGGTATTCTAGTCGTCCCTGGGAGGACTGGAATATAGTTAGTGGGAAATAACCTGATGTTTGCATTTATTTTGCACTAGACCTACACAAATCAAACACCGAGTCTAGTCTGTCTTCCTACTAGTCCCTTGACGTATGCAGGACCATCCCATATACTAAAGAACTTTGTAGGATACAGGTTTTTCAAACCATATCTAATATGGTAACTAGATCATGACTTTAAGAAAGTGCATGTTTCTCAACCTAGCAACTTTCAAGTCCATGTCTAGATGGGCTAAGGTAAATTCAGTGAAATACCCAGCGAACCAAGTCCAACAGGGTTCGTTTTCTCCCTTATCAGTGACCATTCATCCATGGCCGCTTCAAGAAGAATTTCACTGATTGAGAATTCCATTCTCATTCGGATATTCGAGAACTCCCACTGAATACACATCCTCTCGATCTAATCAAAAGGTAACCAATTTGATTCACCACTCCAAGTCTAATACCCCAAACCTACCAAATGTTCTTAGACTTGTGAATCCTCTTTTATTCTTGTGTATTCAGTAACCTTTCGGATATCCTTTTTGGATCCAATCCAATAGGGTATTGGCGCTCCCACTAAATACACACTCTCGATCTAATCGAAAGGAGACCAGTTTAGTTCACCACTCCAAGTCTAATTCCCCCAACCTACCAAAGCTTTTTAGACTTGTGAACCCTCTTCTGGTCCTATGTATTCAGTAATCCACAGAAGTCTTTTTGGATCCAATCCAATAGACTATCAACAAGTCCACTTTGTCTTACAAAATGGCTCTTTAGTCTTTTCCTCTTCAGAGAAGATTTGCAAGCTAGCAGATCCAAATCATCTATTGTTAGACTCTTTGGATCTTCCAACTTCCTTATCCTTAACTAAAGGAAATTGACCTAGCCATGGATGCCAAATCTATAAGTTCATCTTGATTATATCAATTTTTAGTCATTTTTTTTTAGTACTCATAATCGAATTATGGGACAGTGTCAAATGTTTATGTACCAAACCTAGAAGATAAGAATCGCCATTCTTTGTCAAATAAAAGTAATTTTATTGATCAAATTATTGTATCCAAAATTGTCCAACAATAAATAGAACATATTTTGATCATGCTAGGTTACATACGCAGACACAATCTTAACATGATCACTACTAACCCTAACTAGTCCTTAGTCTTTGGAGCAACAGTTTCGCCATTGCTAGACCTTAAGATCGTCTGTCTTAGCTTTCTATTCCTTATCATCACCTGTGAACCATTCACAGGTTATGAATGACTGGTATCCAATACCAAAGAACAAAATAGTGATCATGCTAATACTCAAATCAAATATCACCTTCATTGGAGAGGAGCTTTAGGAAACTCCCTCTTCCAATGTCCCTTTTCTCACAGTTAATGCAAACATCATTCGGAAGCTCTGACTGCGGAACCCTTTTTTTCCTTCCTTTACCCCCGCCCAACGGTGTAATAGGAGCACTCAAAGTGCTGGCATCGGCTGATGTTGTTTGAGCCTTCTTCCTCTTCCTGCGTCCGGCACCCTTGCCTTTCGCTTCAGAGGTCGGAGCCGCCTCACTAGTACCGTCGGCGGCAGATTTTTCAATCATTGCCTTGTACTGGACCAATATTTTTATCAACTCATGAAGGTCTTTCTCAAGCCCATTCATGTTGTAGTTGATTATAAATGGGTCGAGTGAGGGGAGAAGAGACTGAAGGATCACGTCGATGTACATCTCTCTTTCGAGATCAGCTTGGAGGTCTTTGAGTTTTTCCACAAGGGATAGCATCATCACTCCATGCTCTTGTACCGACGATCCTTCTATCGTCTTCGCTCCGAAGAATGCCTTCATTGCAGCAGGATATCTAACATGCCGGTCTAGGAGCGCATAGACTGACTACAATCGAAACATTATCGAGCCAACATCCTCCAGCCAACCATACTGCTTCTGCATCTCATTATCAATGGATGTCAGTATGATGCTGCAGACCTTCCAGTTGTCATCAAGCCTCTTCTTGAACGTCAAACGTTCTTTGGGCGATGACCCTTCCGGCAAGGTTTGAGGAAAAACCTTACCTAAAATATAAGTCTAGTTCTTTGAAATCTAAAACCATCTTAAGATTTCACAGCCAGGCGTGGTAATACGTTCCATAGTCTTATTAGTCTCAAGTATAAGGGTTAGTGGATTCTTAGACATCAACAGTTAAACAGAAAACATTCAGTAGATTATAACAATATTATGATCAAGTTAAGACTTGGTCTTTTAGTCATTAACCCCTCCCATTATTTCTACGAAAGCCCATCACTCTCAAATGGGGTTTCGGGAAACCATTTCCTAGTGGGCTTGGGATCCACAAGCGCAATTCTCCATGCCCCGCTTTTACGATTCACATGGAAAAAAGTCTCGTTGGAGGTATCTAATACCATTCTCAACCAATGAGATTCCCAAGATATTCTGCCTCACCTCTTCATATGATCCCGAGGACTCATGCTACTCGATGTTAGGCCCTACCCATCAACCAAATCATACCTCAACTGTCGCCCCCCACGACTCGTGAGACAGGGAAACAGTGAGCGTACTCTTTGTTCACAACAACGGTGTAGCTTTCCTCTATTCCAAATGTGCCACGACTCGTGAGACCACACTTGGGTAGCGGTAGCTTCCTCACGACATTGCTATGGATGGAAGGCTTGGACAAATCAAAATCATTTTTAATCCAAGTCCATCATGGGCCTAATATTTTAACTTGGTCCAACCAGGTGAGAGTTCGAAATTATTGACTGAGTCCTCATCACATTAATATTTTTGCATGCATAAATATCCAATATTACAAAGCATTTAAATAAATGCATCACATGCAAGTAAATCTAGCATACCCCTGTTGGATGATCACGAGCCCAACCTATGCGACCCACTGAGCCCGCAGTGAGTCTATGGTCTGTCTAGGGTGGTCCTACACTATTACAACAAATTAACCCAATGTCATGCCAATAGGCCTTGTACTCTACTTGTTTCACCTTGATGTCTCACCTTGGGCCTCCGTCCAACATAGGCCTCTTTTTTCTCCGCAGGCTTGCTTTATTATACATAAAATGTAAAACCTCACCAAAAAATTCCTAACTACTCTCATTACAAGAGAAATAGAATACATTGAAAATAAAAGGAAAAAGACAAGCCTTAACATCATGAGGCGAAAGTGGAAGATGATAGTCGCAAATCAAGAGGCACGCAGGCCCCACCCAAAAGGAATTTAAAACCATACATAGGTCAATGGGCTTCGTGATCATCCCTTGTTAATCCAATTAACAAAACACAACATAATTACGCATTCAATATAATCATGCTCCAAATAATACAAACCATGTATTAAAAAAATGATATCTAATATCATTCCATAACATAATTAAATGCAGAAAAATACGTGTCAAAAATGATATTAAAAATGGATATTAGAAACCTCGTACAACCCCTGTACATATTTTTTTTTTGTTTGGAAACCATTTCCAAAATAATCTTAAGCAATTTCATTTTAGGAAAAATCATTCTCAACTAAAATTAAATCAGCCATAAATTAAATATTTCAGAAAAAAATATGCAAAATACCAGAAAATCAAATTTTCCAAAACAACGGCAAAAAAACAGCCCAGCCGTTCGACCGTGCCGGCTGGCCGCGCGCGCGCGCAGGCGTCACTGCCTGTGCTGGGCGCGCGCGGCTGCTTCGTGCGCGCGCGCGGCCTGCCTGCTCACGGCAGCAGGCTACCTGATGCCGACCGGCAGCGGCTGCTGCTGCTACAGTAATTTTTTTTTTCTGCACATAAAAAATTGAAACAAAAACCCAAATTTCAGAAAATCCAATTTTCTAAAATCACCCAAATATCCATGATTAATCAACATAATTAAACATGCAAATTTCAACAAATAATTATGAAAATTAAAATCAATAAACACATGCTTTTAAAGCCGATCTAAACACTTTGAACATGCTTGAACACGTAAAACATGTAATCCATAGCCACATACACGGGTCCGGGCTCTGATACCACTTGAAGGATAGCGGATTGGCCTGGGAACGCGGCGGAAGCGCGGTGGAGATAAAAACTTGCGAAATAAAAGAATTTAAATTGCGTTCAAGGGGTGTTCCCTTGAACGTTCCCGGGCTATCGGTGTATAAATGCAAAATATAAATATATATAAAATAAATAAGCGTTCGTGGCTATAGAATAAAGCAGAATTCGAGAGCATAAATATAAATCGGAATACCTTTCTCGATTTTGTATTTTGATCGGCTACACGCATTGATTCCTCCCGACGTTCGTCCACGCGAGGTCCCAACGTAGAGACCCTCTAACGTAGTCCACACCACACCGGGAGAGATCTCGTTTTTCTTGCTAGAAAAAAAATGGATCTAGAGGATGAAATCAAAGAAGAGATTACACTATCAAATTAGTGTTCCTTCTTGATCTTACTTTGTCCTTCAATTGATCATAGATCAATGAAGCAACAAAGAGGATTTTGAGAGTAGAGAGAATGAGAGAGTGTATGGAGAGTTTTCATCTTTTTCCTATAAAAAGTTGAATAATGAAATTCTTCATCAATAGGTGTTAGTATATCATATATATACATAATTAATGTGATTATTGGAATGTGTCTAGGTTCATCCAAGGATGTCTAGATACATCCGAATCAATCACCATCAATTCTTCAATCAAGCCTACCAACTTTTAAGGTATGATCAAATCATACCAAAGGGAAGGGCTTAATTGGAGTTGATTTGTCTCTTATGAAAAAAGATAAGTCAACTAACACCTAGCATCCAACATGGCTGATTTTTGCTCCCTCCAAGGTGGCAATTTTCGGCCATGCTTATTTAGGGAAGAAGTCCAACTTCTTCCTATTCCATAAATGGAATTAACACACCTCTTGGCTCAAAATTTAACGGACCGGGTTGTACCATAATCCAATTACGAAGAACCCAAAAATTAAATCCAATTTAATTTAATGTCTACTTAAATAATTCTGGTTGATCTTTTAATCCAATTAAAAGATCCAATATCTCAACTTTCCATATTAATCAATAAATCCTATTTACCGATTAAACGAGGGCCCGATACAATATCGGCCCGTCCATCCAATGGACAATCCCTTAAGTAATCTCATTACTTATCATCCTCTGAAATTAACTCCAAGTCAATTCCTTCACCTCCTCGGTGATTTGTGTGTGACCCTCAGCTAGAGTTGGGCTTGTGTCCAACAGGAGCCCGTCACCATGGGTGGCCGTCTAGCAACGGTCCATGGCACTAGAGACTAGGTGAATGTTGGTGTGAACATTTAGGTGCCGATTCCATATGGGCACTGTCCTACTATCGACCGTCTCCCGACCTTAGTCTAGGGTATGGAATTGGGCATCGGTTCCCATCCTTGACTAGGAAACTATGGTTCATACCCGAGATGCATTTACTCTATCGATCGACGTAGGAAACCCTTTCCTACTCAATCAATTTCTATGGTCATAGACTTTCAGAGTCTAAACCATCTCAGAGTGCATAGGAGACATCATCTTCATGTACTGACAGGGGACAGATCCTATATTGGAATCCACCGTCCTCGCTACATACTCCAACTGCACTGGACAAGACTTATAATGACCATATTACAGAATGATCACCTCTCACCAGATCCAAGATACAATCTTCATATGCACGTGACTGCCATGATTACTCAAGTCGGAGGACTAATCCCGTACTATCGGAATCGGGAATTCCAGTCATACCGACCAAGCCTCCAAGGCTTCCATATGATGATTCCTGCAAGTCACTTCAGTCAGTCGACTACCTTGTCAACTAACCCACTAAAATTGCATAAACGACCTTTGTCTGATGCCAATGAAACTTGGCACTTACCCAGTGAATGCAATACTTAGTGTAAGTCTCAATAGGACACTCGATGCCCAGTCTCGAGGTTCTCGACTTGGAATGTTTTAGACAAACCCTCAAAAGTTGGTTTCATAGCCACCATCCAATGCGCAGCCCAACAACATGGGTTATTCAATTGGTTTGTGGGCATTTGTTGTGACGTTGAAACGCCGTTCAACGTTAGTAGTAAGCACAACAAACACAGTACCAGTGATGAATACTTACTCTATTCATCAGGATAATATTGTATTAATAAAGATTGACGAATAGTTCCCAAAACCGCCAATCCAATTGGCTTTTTGGTCACCTATTCTAACAAAATGAATGTAATTTTCTGACATTTTTCACATTTTTGCTGTAATTAGTGTTGTTAATTAGTGATGGAATTTTCTGTAATATATGGAAGTTCTGTAATTGTTGAAATAATGGATAATTATGAAATTTGGTGAAATTCTATAATTTTTTATGAAAATAAAACTGTAATTTACCAAATTTTTAAAATTTTCTGTAATTTTTATATAATTTTGGTACATTTTCTGCAATTTATGAGAATTTAGGTAATTTCGTGTAATTTATGAAAATTTTGGTCTATTTCTGTATTTTACATAAATTTGGGTAATTTTCTGTAATTTGTGAAAATTTTGGTAATTTTATAGGATATATGAAAATTTTGGGTAATCTACTGTAATTTGTTAAAATTTTGATAATTTTCTGTAATTTGTGAAAAATATTTATTAATTTTCTAAAATTTATGAAAATTGGGGTGATTTCTTGAAATTTTTGAAAAATTTTGGGTAATTTTCCGTAATTTGTTAAAATTTTGGTAAAAATATTTATGAAAATTGGGGTAATTTTTCAAAAGTTTGTTAATTTTTTGTAATTTGTGAAATTTTAGAAAATTTGGGAAATTTTTTCTAATATTCTATAAGGATATAGGCAAATATTAGTATTTAGTATAAATATATAGGAAAATACAAGGATTTAGTGCAATTTTAGGGTCAAATCTTGGAATTTAGTATAAATATATAGAAAAATAGAAGGATTTAGCGCAATTTTAGGGTCAAATGTTGGGATTTAGTATAGATATATAGGAAAAATAGAAGGATATAGTGTAATTAAGCATCAATTTTGTGTGTTAGGAAATAATTTTAGGATTTAGCCAATATTGTAGGAAAATTTTTAGTATTAATTTTGGGACTTAGTATATAACTTTAGGATTTAGTTTGCATAATTATTTTTCAAATTCATGAGACTAATATTTTTTAAAAAAAATTGTAGATCATGTCTAGTCGAGATTTCCCACCACGAGGAGGTGGACGTGGCCGCGGTCGCGGCTCACCGGCCATAACGCCGGCCGGTGTTGCTTCCCAAGATGGGGAAGCAGTGTTCCGACCACCACCACCACCACCACCACCGGCAGATCAGGCACCCGCACCACCTGTGCTAGATCAGCAGCCCGGTGCGTCTACCGTTGCACCCACTACCGCACCGGCGATCGATCCGATCGTCCATGGGCTGCCCCACCACCACCACCCCCACCGGCCCCACCACTCTCACCACCATCCGCGCGCCAGTACATCACACACACCGACGCGAGGTGTATTTATATTTTTTTATTTTTTTTGTAATTTAAATTATTATTTTTATGTCATACTAATTATTTTATAATTTCAGGAGTGATCGGATGATCCATGAGCGAATGTACGCATTCGTGCGAGGACACTATCCCAATCCTTGGGGCAGTTTGTGCAAGGTGCCGCTAGAGCACCAGCATTTCTAGTTTGAGAGTTTGAAGGTAACGACAATTAAATTTTTATTTTAAATATTTTAACAATCTATGTTTTGATATATAAATATATATATTTAATACAGATGGCATACTGGTGGGACGCTGCCGACGAGTCGATGTTCAAGATCATCCACGTTTAGGCGGGGAAGTTCCTCAGGAAGAAGTTCGTCCTCGCCAGACAGTCTCTGCAGAAGCCTCTATGACTGGCAAACAAGGTCTGGCGGCAGCTCTTCTTGTACTGGGAGTCCCCAGAGTTCAAGGAGGAGTGCGCGAAGAACAAAGCAAACCGGAACGCCAACCCAGCCGCATCCGCTATTGTGTACCGCGGGGGATCTGTCTCCGTCGGTATGCACAAGCGGAAATTGGTAAGATATTTAATGTTATTTTAAGTATTTATTATTATTAAATTAAAATGGAAATAACTATTTCCCATTTCTTTTTACAGGAGGAGCAGCTCGGCCGGCCAGTAAAGCAGATGGAGTTATTCTCCAGATGCTACAAGAAGAAGGCCGACGGTGGCTGGAGTGAGCCGAGGGTAGCAGAGGTGGCGGTAAGTTGTACTTTAAACATTCTAATTTATTTTTTTTTTAACTATTTTTGCAGGATACGTTCCAAAAGATGATGGAGGATCACCAGGCTCAGATCACGGCCAATCTTGGGGATCCTCCGGCCGAATTAGAGGGCTCGGTGGCGCAAACCGAGCAGGAGATGTGGCTGGCTTGCGTCGGGGCCAAGAACAAGGGCTGAGTATTTGGTCTTGGTTCTGAGGCCCTGGGTCTCAGCCAGACCGTTACCTCGCCATCACCACCGCCAGCGCCAGCGCCTTCGTCAAACATGGAGGGTCAGATGGTCCGCCTCAAGGAGATGATGATGGACCTGATGGGCATGATGAAGGCCATGCAGACCAGTCACTCCGGCGCCGTCTCGTCACGACTCCTAGAGACCCTCCTCTTCCAGACATTGATGAGATGGATAAGGACGATGGGGACGAGGAGTAGATTATGTATTTTTTTTATTATTATTATTTTGTAATTAAATTGCATAATATTCGTATTTAATATAATTTTTATTTTTAAATTATGCATTTTTATGTATTTAAATATTAATTATAAAATCAAAATGAAAAATATTATTAATAATTTAGTTTATATTTTAATGATAATAATTATTACTATAAAAAAAATTAATAATTCATTAGTTAGGAATGGTACTTTAGACGGCCTTTGAGCGCCCATAACCATTCCAATATTTGACTGTTTTAAATCAGTTACCGTTCTCAATACCAAGAAAAACACCAAACCAAATTTAGAGGACAACTGTTCCTAAAAGTGGTAAAATCGAATTCCAAATTTTGGACAGACCATTCCTAGATGTATTCCAAAATCAATGCTTTCGTGGTTAGGCTTTCGTTCTAAAGAAAATACCAAAAATCGGTCCAACGTCGTACTCCAAAATAGGAGTGCAAAAAATGTTCCCAATGACCGCGACAACATGTATTCCAGTTACCGTTCCTAGTCTATACAACGTACCGTTCCAACCCTTATTCCAAAAATCTTGCTAAAATGTATCTACAACTTATGCTGACAATTCTAAAATGTGTTCTAACTACCGTTCCTAACTGCGCGATTGAATTATGATGTGGCCGTTCCAAAAATTTATAAGGTGTTTCAAATGCAAAAATTATAAATTCATACATACAAAGGTAATTAGGAACGGTATAGAGAATGTTTGCCCAAAACCATTCCCAAATAGGAACGATCGCTGCATTACCATTCCTAATTATTAGGATCGCCTCTTACTGCCACAGATTGTCTCCCGTTCCTGAATTGTTCCTAATAACAGTCCAGAAGGATCCAGTGAACTATTTACCGTTCCAAAAGTTAAAAAAATCGTTCCTATTACCGTTTCAATTCTCACATTTTTTTGCAGTGAACTCTATTTGTATCTTCTTCGTCCAATATCCATTGGACCAAGCATATGGAGATGAATACTGATCATCAATTGTTTTACTTTGTTGCAGAAAGAGAGAAGGGGGAATGAGGATTTTGAGAACGTGCATGGTATTGGTTTTGGAGAGAGAGGGGAGCTTTTGGTGATGATCGAATTATGGGGGAGTTTTTTTTGTTTAGGTGGGTTACGGGGGAGTTTGAAGGCATGTAATCTAGTAAGTAAAAGGGCATTTTTGGTAGTTTAAAAATTGATATGATAACTACCTAAATATGTATCATTTTCTATTTTGTCCTCCATAAATTGATAAATTCATTTTCTAATAAAAAAAAGAAGAATGAAGGTATTATGCAAAAGTGAAGGGCAAATTATGTAAAAATTGAAAAATAACTTTCACTTTAGACATAAAAATGGCTTTCTTTTTATAATCAGTATAGATTAGTCCAAAAGGTTGAAAGGTTGAATAAGTATACTAAAAGAAGTTAATAGATGGTACTTGAATACATTGAATCAGGTCAGGTCATGCCACGTGGGCTCATCCTTCTTTGGATCATGCCATATGGCGCCATCCTGTGGCTTCCCTCTAGGGTCATCGGGCCTTGAAGTAGAAACTCGCATCTCGTCCTTGTGCTTAGTGAGCTATCCTTCTTAAGTGAGGGGCACTTTGGGTGTTTCATTTATTGTGTCTCATCTATCCATGCTAATATGTATTAAAATAAATGTGATTTTTGGTTTATAAATGATTGTTCATGACATTGCAACATCACAAATAATGATTATATTCTTAAACATCTATAATAATATATTTATATATTTTAAATGAACCACGTCATTTTTTAACCGTCAATAATTATTGTGTCTATTTTCTGTAATAATTATTATTATGTCGATCTGACTCAGTTTATGTAGATATTACGTGCTTGATGACTAGTTAAATAATGATTTTCATTTTCTCATAGATGTAAAATCTATTCTGGTAGTTCTCGAGCTGCACCCTTCAAACTATTTTGTGGGGTCTGGCAAATAGTTGTGTATCAACAAAACTCTAGAATTTCAAGTAGATTGGTTATCACAAAAATAAGAATAGGGAAAAATCATTTTGGTGTTTATTTATCTATTTTACACACACATGCATGTTTAAAATCGAGGCCTCCTGTAGGAGATTCTGAACTCAGTTTATTGGATTATCCTTTTGATCAATCACCGTATTTATGAGAATCGTACTTGTGTATCAAGTTGCGTCATTCATTAAATGCAATCTAACATTACCAAGGTATTGCATTTTGTTAAGAGTATCCAGTTTCATTACGAAAAGATGACGGTAGTTTATTCGTTGTTCGATATTAGATTTAAATGTATTTTTGGTCCTATAATTTAAATTAGGGTAAATTGCATAACACCTTTTGTGTTTTGGTGAAATAGCGCGAAATCCCCCTGTGTTATGATTATAGGCAAAAAACCCCTTGTATTACTTAAAATACAGCAAAAAAGCCTTTCTCCGTTAGAAATTGATGAAGAATGTGTGACACTCGCCTGTTGTGCGAAAGGGCTTCAATTTTGGCCATTTTTGAGGTTATTTTGAGTGTGCAAAGGTCAATTTTGTCCCCTTCTTTGATGTTTTACCTCCATTTAAATATTAATTAAAAAAATACAATATAAAAACCTAATATACTTAAAACAGATAAATTATATTTATATATTATTAATTAAAATAAATTATTATTTAGTTAAATTATTTCAATAAACTATATTGATTTATAAAAAATATTAATTTATCAAAATAAATAAAATTATATGAAAAAAATTATTTTATTTTGTATTATTTATTATTTAAAATTTTATTATAATTATAATTATTATTTATTATTATATTTATTTATAGAAAATATTAATTTCACAAAATACATAAAATTATTTAAAAATATTAATTTATATTATTCATTATAAAATAATATTTAAAAAAAAAAATTAAATACATTTTATATGATTTCTATTTAAAAAAATAACTAAATCATTTTATTTAGTTTTTAAAATAATTAAAAAATATAATTTTTTTTAAAATTGATGGCCGGCGGCCGCCTTGCTGCCGGGCATTGAAACCGTCGCCCCCAGCTGGGCAACGTCGCCCAGAGGAGTGGGCGACGGCCGTCGGCTAGATTGAGGGCAGTCGCCCCCCTTCGCGACAGCGATTGAAGGGGGCGACGGCGAGGTCGCCCCCTTCAGGGCAGCCGTGAAGGGGGTGACGGCGACATTGCCCCCGCCGTCGCCCCCTTTGTGCGTGGGCGACGGCGACGGCGACGGCCTCAACGCCCACAGCGGCGGCGGCCATCGTCGCCGCCTCTATAAATTATATATATATATGTATGTATTGTGTAATGTATATATATACACATATATATAAAAAAAAGAATATATTTCCCCTAATCAAAATATATTCTAAATTAGTTGAGATCTGGACCGTTCATTTATAATCTTTGTAGATCAATGGTTATAATATAAGGGCATAACGGTCAGTTTAGTACAAAATTTAACACCGTTAAGTATAACTAACGGAAGGGGAGAGTGTGCATTATTTTTAAAAACACAGGGGTTTTTTTTGCTTATTTTTTTAACACAGGGGAGTTTTTAGCTGAATTTTAAAAATACAGGGGGGGGGGTTTATGCAATTTATCCTTTAGATTATTTGATATTTTCGTCTTTTACTTTTCTAGGAAAGCATTTTGGTTCTGTATCTTTTTTATCGTTGTGGTTTTACTCAATTTTTGGCTGGAATTCACCATTCGCATCAGAAAAATGCATATGCATCTCACGTGTCATTTTGAAACTGGGGGTTTTGTTCCAATTTACCCATTTTTGATAGCATTTTTTCTCTTTAACTTTTAGAGTAGTATTTTGGTCCCGTATCTTATTACTTTTAGCGATTTCAGTCTTTTTTTTGTCGAGTGCACCCTACTTTCCGGTGGGGTGAACTCCAGCCAACAAAAGGATTGAAACTGCGAAAATTAAAAAGATACAGGGCAAAAAGCATGCTACTATATAAAGTTAAAGGATGAAAATTCCAAAAAATCTAGGTTACAGTAGCAAAAGTGCACTTAATCCGTGGGCATTACCTAACCCGATCAAGAAGGGTTGGAAGTTTTGTTTTCAAATTGGCTTTTGTAAAGGTTTGTTATTTTTAAAACTAAAAATTAAACAAAAGATGAGATACCAAAAGTAATCATGTACTAGTAAATTTCGAATCGAGATCGGGTGATTCGGGTCAAGTAGCCCCTAAAATTTGGGTAGTTCGAGTCAAGTATCGTAAATTTTATGTGGGGATTCGTATCTATCTTAACTACCTAAAATTTTGAGTATCTGGTCCGAAGTACCCTAACTCACAATACTCAATCTGATGTCTATCTCTAGTTTTGCTAGAGAGCAAAAATAAATAGCTACTTTAAATTTTGGGTATCCAATTCAAGGTACTCTGATTTGTAATACTCGATTCGACGCCCACCCTTAGTTTTATTAGAGAGAGGAAATCTTGAGTTGGTCTGGTCCTTTTCGATCTAATGTCGTATAATATTGATATCTCCAAGGTCAAATATGTACAACATATATTAAATGTATCGGTGCTAATAGATAAAATAAGGGATAAATGCAAAGAAGGTACCATACTATAGGCCCCTTTGCAATTTCGATACCGTACTTTTCAAAAAAGCCAATTTCAATACCACACAATGAAGAGTCTGGTAAGCTTGATACCGCATTTTATGAAAGTCAGACAGGTTTGATACCGCAGTTTATGAAAGTTGCAAATATAGTATCTTAGTTTTAAAACTGACAGTTTTAGTACCAACCCTCATCTTTTGATAATATCATTTCTAGTCCTCTAAATTTATTTTTCGCATGGATTTTGTCTGTTTTTGCCCAGATTTTCGGATTTAGTACCCCTATGCATGAAAATGGTATCAGAGCCTAGGTTTATTGAAGAAATGATATTTTATATTACATATTGATATTTTATCCCTAACGGAGGAGATCTTTAAAGGTATGGAACCGAACGAAAGTTCGAGTAACATTGAAAACAGGGAATATTTTCAGATTCTGAAAATACAGAAAACAGAATTTCTTATGGAAATTCTTAGAATCATCGCCAACAGTCCAAGGTTGGTCGATCCGTCACTTCTTCCAAAGGAAGAAAGAGAGGAATGACACAGAAATCGCCATGTCCAAGAGGTGCTACCAGGAAATGCGGTGAGGCGTCTACAGGGAGATGAGATCTATGGAAGAATCCCAACCAGGAGATTCGAAACAAGTAGATTCCTGAAAAAATACAGTTCTAAACATAATGATTAAAGGAACTGATTGGAGAGAGCTCGAACCGGATACCTCAAAGTACTCTCAGGACCTTAGAGAGGTTCAAAAGACAGTTCAAGACTATGGACATAGGTTAATCCATATACCTGTGAAAATAGACATCTTGAACCAAAAGATGGATGAGATCCTAAAGATCCTACTAGATCTACAGAAGGATCTTATAGATCTGAGGGCTGAGGTCACAGATCTGAAGAGAAACCAAAGAAATACCCCTGAGACATCCAGATCTCATCAGGAATGCATCAGGGATGCCCTTGGACTAGTATCTTTCCTACATCAGAAGGGAAAGGCGAAGGAGATCTCGAAGCCAAAGACACAAGAAGAACAAATCATCGAGATCATCAAATCCATAAACTAATGGAGATATCAAGAGTGGATCTACCGGATCTACAAGAGTTAGCTGAATCCTTTTCCCAACTAGGGATTTTGGATTTAGTCAACATCCAAACCAATAAAGTCGCTCCAGCTTTACCACCGCCGGAGGGAAGCACAGGCTCAAATGATCCTCCGCAGGATCATCCAATGAGAGAAGGTACGGATTTTCACACTAATGCTACCCCTACTTTTGTAGGGACAAGATTGCGAGAAAACCTAGGAAGGAATCCAAGACGAGTGCCTGAAAACACACCATGGGCAAGGACCATGCTCCAGCCCTTACACCCATATGGCACTGTTCTCAACCTGGATGTTATCGACTTCCGAAACATTGAGAAGCTGATAGATGAATGGGTTGCAGGCATGAAAATTGCAGCAACTACGTTGGAACTAGATAAGGATAACTTCATAAAGCTATTAGAGTTAAGCTTGGAAGGGTTGGTAAAGATCGGATGGGATAATACCCCAGAAGAGACCAAAGCAAGCATCCTTGAAGGATAGTCTAAAAGTGCAATCGCGGATAGACTCGAAAGGTTAATCAAGATTCAGTTAATCGGAGATGGATACTTCGAGGGAAGGAGAACAGAAAAGGCTAGGGAGTATGCACAAGCTCTCTTTGGCCTCGAATTAAGAAGTATATGTGCTGTAGATGAATATATCTACTGGTTCCGCAAATACTTCTTCCAGAGTGGGGTAACAACCGAAGTAGCTGCCCCAATGTTCTTTGCAAAGATCTGCAGCCCTTGGAGGGAAATGTTGATACAATCATACAAGGTGCCTGCAGGGCAGCTGGATTCAGTTGCAAAGAGGATGTCTTTCCTTAAAGAAAAACTGAAGGATTGGTGTTACCAAGCATCCGTCCAAACGAACATGAAAAGACTGAGAGGTAAAATCAAAAGAACCCATCTCTGTTATGATAATAACGATTTTCCAACTATTATAGGAGAATCAAGCGAGCAAAAGAAGATGAGAAAGCAAGGTGGTGACTCTTATTCCAGGAGTGCCAGAAAATCCTCTTTTAGAAGGAGATCATGGTGGTCCAAATCAAAAGCCAGATCATACAAATCTGGACAAAGAACAGGACCAACAAGGGCTTCATCCCAAGGATCTAGACGATCAGAGGCGAAATCCACAGGACGGACCCCTACACGGAGAACTTTCAGACAAGCCCATACCCGAGCCAATGAAAGTTTTAAGGATTGCAACTGCTGGATGTGCGGAGCAAAAGGACATATCTCCCCAGATTGCCCGCAGAAATGTGGTGAAGTACGCCAATTTGAAGCCACAAACAACATCCTAGATGCAGTCTATTACGGTGATTTGGTACCAGTCTACCAATTCGAGGATCTTCCCTTAAATGAAAGCATCTACAAGGAAGAAATAGAGAGTGATTCTGATGGATCTTCCACCGAATCAGAGTACTTATAATGAAGGAGATAGGCTTCAAACCTCAGATAGCCTATCAGGATTCTTTTCAAGGATGACGGTATCAAACAAAACCATGGAAAAAATCATGAGACAAGATTCTAATCTCAGCCCATACGACGGTTTTAGGATTGGAGGGATCTGAAGAGTCCTCAACCAGATAGGACTGAACCAGAGGAAACATCATATCATCTACAAAGTAAGTTCAGGTGAGTTTGCAATAACTATGGAACTTACTGGTAATGTGATGGAAATGCAGCTTATTCATAAAGAAGTGATTCTTGAAGAATTAAGTAAACTCAGGGAAGAAGTAGCGGTTACTATGAAATGGATCCACATAGGAGCTATTGAAGTAGTAATAAAAGCAACTTTTAAAGAAGGAATTGATTCAGAAATACATTTATCAATAATGGATAGAAGAATCAATAACTTAAGAGATGGTTGTCTTGGGACAATGATAGGAAATTTGTATGCTGGAAAACTGATGTTTGATATTCATCCTAGGATAGCATACAACCTAGCAGACCAAGACTTTAGTAGAGTCTTAACCCTTCATCAGGAGTTTAAAAGAAAGGATCTTATGAAAGACGGGAATAGACCATATTCTATAACATATAGAATAGCTTATGCTCTTTCCAACACACATTATTCTGATTTATTTCTTAGGAAAGAGTATATTGAGACTCCTAAAATTTTCAAGGAATTTGCTAAGGTAATGACACCAGATCCTATTAGAATACCTAGAATAGGTGGTGTTGATATCTTGATAAAAGATCACCCAGTTTTAGAACGAGCCCTTAGTTCTAGAACTGATTTTAGTAGCAGGATGTCCTTTTCAGAAGATAGGATTATGACCTATAAAGGAAAGAAACCAGAATTATTGAAGCCCCGAGCTATCAGGGTTGATAATGTGAAACTCAGATGCTCAGAAGGCTGGAAACAAATTCAGGTTATATTTGACATCACGGAAAAAGACAACTATTTTCCTTGTGATGACTTATATCATTTGCAACAACTGTTGTAGGAAAATACGAAGGAATGCTAGAAATAACAAGCCATGAGATATTTGTTGCAGGAATTGCTGGACGAGAAAATGGATAATGACTTTGGGGTTAAGTTTCCTCGAAGATCATAAACCATGGGGAAGAAAAGGTAATGGTATGGAATCCAGTTTAGATGGTTATACCATTAGAATGGAATGGCGAGCCCCTTTTCTATATACATATCTGTCGGTATGTTGTATGAACAATATAAGTCAGAATACTTTACAGCTTATACTGACTCAGGATTGAGGATTTGCACGGCAAAACCAGATAAGTTCCCTAGCGAAGCTATGGAATCCTTACCCATTATTGCAGGAAGGGATTTTTCACAAAAAATTCTAGTACTCAATAAGGGTATATGAGAAGCAAAAATCATGATTGGAGGAGCATTTGGAACACCTTGGTTCAAGGTAAAAACCCCTCCTATTTACTTTGATGATACGGGAGCAAATATTTTGCAAGGTAATAATTTCATCCAAACCTTTGCATATGTCCAGGATAACCACAAGAATTTGTTGATTTTTACTACTAACTGTGGTAGCGAGATACAGGTTTTGCAAAGAGAAAAGGCATTTAATAGGATAATGCCCATAAATTTTCCTAGCAAACGTGGTGATGATGCCAAAATTAACTCATCCAAAAATGCAGGATAGAAGAAAATTTGGTAAGGCTCTTTTGTCTTTCAGGCAATAGGGTTACAGTGATGCTTCTGAAGAGGATCTTAGGATCTTGGAGAAGGCTATACAAGAATACAAGTCATTGAACATAGACGGAGAAAGTAAACTTTCCCTCGAGAATGTCAAAAGGCTTATCCAGAGGAACTTCAATGAAAATCCTTTAGCATGGTGGGATGGAAACAAGATCGAGGGTACTCTAAAGGTCAAAGAGGAATGCAAGTACGAGTATGTCCGATACAAGCCTATCCAAATGAACATGGAGGATAAGAAAGATATGCAGGAGATCATCAAAGAGCATATCAATCTTAGACTCATCGAGCCTGGAGTCTCTGCTTATAGTAACCCTGATTTTCGGGTAAGAAACCATGGTGAGATAAAAAGAGGTAAACCCAGGTCAGTCATTAACTATCAAGGCATTAATAGGATATTGCAATTTGATGGTTATTACATCCCAAGTAGAGAACACTTAATTGATTGCATTAAATGTGCTAAAGTGTTTTCTAAGTTCGATTGCAAATCTGGATTTTATCAGATTAAGATGGAAAATGATTCAAAGAAATACACTGCATTTTCCACACCTCATGGACAATATATCTGGAATGTACTGCCAATGGGACTTGCCAATGCACCCCAGATATTTCAAAGAAAGATGGATAATCTTTTGAAGGACTATCTAGAGTTTATGTTTGTTTACATAGATGACATCTTGATTGCATCTAACAATATACAGGATCATATTAGACATCTTGAAATATTTTATGATGCATGCCATAAAGAGGGATTGGTGCTTTCTGA
The DNA here is from genome assembly GCA_034509735.1 of Sesamum alatum. Lineage (NCBI taxonomy): Eukaryota > Viridiplantae > Streptophyta > Magnoliopsida > Lamiales > Pedaliaceae > Sesamum > Sesamum alatum. The sequence goes on from JACGWO010000004.1 coordinate 16,312,629, forward strand.
AAAGAAAGCTATCGTAGCTGTCAATCAAATCTAATTTCTAGGAATTCTTATTGACGAAATAGGCATTGAGTTGCAGGAACACATTGTAGAAAAGATTCGCAATTTTCCTGACATTCTTAAAGATAAGAAGCAACTTCAAAGCTTCTTGGGAGTTGTCAATTTTGCAGGAATCTTTATAAAGGACCTTGCAAAATACAGAAAGGATTTTCGTCCACTTTTGAAAGAAACAGAGATTTCAAAGTGGAAATGGGAGGAAATTCATACACAAAGGGTTCGTGAGTTAAAACAGATCTGCAATAACTTGCCCAAGCTTGCAATCCCACAAGACGAGGATGAGTTGGTAGTCTAACGGACGCCAATGATTACAGATGAGCAGCAGTGCTCATGATAAAGACAACTACGGGTGAAGAACCCTGTAGATACACAGGAGGGTTGTTCACCGAGCAACAAGCCAAACTATGGCATATCAACGAAAAGGAATTCTTTGCGGTTGGGAAGGCTTTCAAGAAATGGCCTTTGTTCTTACTAGCCAAGGAATTTACATTAAAAGTTGATAATACAAATGTTAAAGCTTTCTTAAAAAATAAATTTGAATCAAAGATTGAGAAAGCTCATATTATTAGATGGCAAGCAGAATGCCAATATTATTGTTATAATATTGTCATTATCAAATCTCATGAAAATGTTCTTGCAGATTTCTTGACAAGAGATGGAGGCAGCTGAAGCAGACTCCGTCATCATTTGGCTCAAGCACCTCAGGGAAAACCTTGAGGAGATTGATAAACGATTTGTACAGCTAATGGTGAAAGCCCAAATAGCTGGCCAAGTTCAACGAACTGATCTGGACACTGTCATTACCGTCATCAGGAGTACCAAACTTGCTGCAAGCTCGTTATGGGACGACTTACTGGAACCAATTCGAAAGGCATCATCTTCGGTTATAGCCCGAGAATTGAGAGAGCAGGGCTCTAAACCTGCAATTAGAGAACAGGGCTCTAAACCTATAACGGCAGATTCAAGTACTGCTTGCACAAGGCCATCACCAGACTCTGGTGAAAAAGCAAAAGTTGAGTTACAGGAAGTGCAAACTCCTGATAATTCCAGTCAACCAAGCACCTCTGGGGTAAAAGAGGAAGAGATTAACCTTAGGCCAATGACGGGCACCTCTAAGGTTAATATTAACGAAGCTTTATCTTCTATTTCCGCTTAGCAGGATTATCAGAGATCATGGGAAAAACTTGTTTCCCGTAAAGGCATAAGCCCAGGCAAGACCATCGTAGACATATCCGGAAGATATAACAGAATCTGGATGCTCGAAGGGTCTAAACCAGAAGAGGTACGAGAATTGTATGATTTTGGAGCCCTTGCTTCAGTTCATACTATGTCACCAAGCTTTCCGGAAATCTCCAAACTTCCAGAATGGATCAGTGGGGCGGTATATGACGCATGGCAAAACAATCCCCACCTTAAACGAGGAGATATTCTGGAGCTCAAGTTCATTTCCATAGCTCCAGAAATTGCAGGAAAAGGGTCTCATCCAGCATTCCATTTCATCAAATTACAAAGACCTGACATGGTAGCATTTAACAAAGTAAAGGCTGCCACAGGAGAAGCTCCCCTGGTATCTTCCCTCAGTGAAGACGACATATCCACCAGAAGAGCTTGGGGTTATTGGGTCTATCTCACAGAAATGGATAAAGTCAAGTATCCATTTAAGATATCCTCCAATAAATAAAATGAATCATTCCTGTTAAACTCTATGACGGGAAGAAGCACAGAGTTCGCGGAGAGTTTGTTTGAAAAGAAACGAATGCTTATTTCGGAAAATAAGCTACCAGCGATAGAGGCCACAAGAAAGAATGCCTGCAACAAACATAACCTTGTTTGCCCTTGTTGTGAAAAACAAGAAAAGCCCTTGTTCGGGACAAGGATTCGGGTAATCCAAAATAAACCCGAACCGAAACCAGAAAAGGTTACAAGAAATGATTTTTACAAAAGGAGGTAAAAATCTCAAAATGTAAAAAGGCAAAGAAAGGATTGTCGACAGAAAACGACAAAAAGCCAATAGTCAGATAAGACAGGAAGTACCAGCTGGAGAACACATGGCCGACAAGCCATAATGAGCACAGCTGGAAAGTAGGAAGACAAAATGGGTGACGAATGCAGTGACGACATCGACACCCAAAGCAAGAATGAAGTCCGGGTTTGAAGTCCGCGGACTATTACAAATAGAGAGCTAGGAAGTAGATGGAGGACATCAGAAAACATCTCCAACTCTTCAGAAAAATAAACTGTGTCTTTAAATTTTCAAAGTATTAGAATATCCAGTGTATGGGGTTATCCCTAACGAGTCAAGTCCTCTTATCCATGAGAGGCTAAGTAGTTTTCTCCTCCCCATAGAAGAATAAAATATCTATGTAATATTTCAAGTATTTCTTCAATAAAATAAAGGCTTCTGTCCAATTTGTTCGTCCAAAATTTTATTAAGTCTCTATTTTGAGTACTTTTATGCCCTAAGGTAGGAAACGAAGTAGGGCTGTGCTGTTTGTTGCTGAAGGAGCCAAGTACCTGCGAACCATCTGCTGCGGTAGTGTGGTTGGAGAAAGAGCCGTAAAAACGAGGACTTGGAATACCCGGTGGCAAAGCGGTCAAACCAAGGTACGAATTTATGGAGGCTTAATTTTATTTTCGGAAGCATGTTGGGCCTGATCAGAATTGAATTGCATGGGTGTTATTTCTGAAAAAAACAAAAAAAAGAAAATTTTGGGACCAAATCTGATACTTTCTAAAGGTTGAGGGGCTAAAATGAAAGGAAAGTACCTTATTTGTAAGTCTCTGTAAACTACGGTATCAAAATTAATTATTTTAGAAAGTGTGGTATCAAACTTGCAAGAACCCCTATAATGTGGTACCAGAAATGCAATTTTCTTGATAAAAAAATCTATTTAAACATGGAAAAAAAGCAACGCTTCCTTTTGACCTTCTAGAAAAAGACAAAAGGACCCCTGAGGTGGATATAGTGCGTAGTTTTTAAGAGTTAAAGGACGATGGTGGAAAAACTTAACAAAACGCAAAGAAATCATCAAAAGATGGTTAAAAAGAGACTATATATTTTAGAAGCTACACGTATTTATTAGATTAGCTTCCACATACAGATAATTAATGGGGGGCAAAAGTGATTGTTCATCCCTCTTTCCAACCCCCACTTGAAATACTTGAAGTAGTATAAACATCCTCTCAAATACTTTAATCGGACTTTTATTTACTTGATTGAAATGACACGTATTCAAAGTGTGTTCAGGTTACTTGTCATCAACGTATAGTCCCCATCAAAGGGATTGTCATTTACTAATCCAGTATGCATATACGCGTATATATTTTAAAACGCTAACATGTATTCATCACGTGATAAGCTCACTTGTCGTGAGTTATTCATGTATGCAATAGATAGCAATAATTTGGGAAATAATATAGCGCTAATTTTATGAACTTCTAACTTTAACGAGAGGAGAACAAACAAAGTTCTAGGTGCTACTTAATTTTATGGGTGATTGGTATAATGTAAGAATAACTTATTTATTAAAATATTATTAAAAGAAATAAAAAAAGCAAGTGTAGTAAAAGAAGTTATATAGATGGTAGTTGAATACATTGAATTGGATCACATATCTGATGTTAGGATCGTCTCTGTCTAAACTATTCCAACAGTCAAGTTAAGAAAGGTCAAAAGGTTAAATGAGTATAGTAAAAAAAAGTTAATAATGGTACTTGAATATGTCGAACCAGGTCAGCTCATGCCATGTGGCCTCATGATTCTTTAGATCATGCCATTTGGCGCCATCCCATGGCCTCCGTCTAGGGTCATCGTGCCTTGAAGTAGAAAGTCGCAGGTCCTTAGGCTTAGTGGGCATTCCTCTTATGTGGTAGTTCGGTTGTTTAATTTATTTTTTCTCATCTATTCTATATTAATATAAAAGAAAAATTAATTTCTCATTCATATAATGACGTTTTGTGACATTGAATTAACAATTTTTTAATTAATAATTATATCCTTAAATATTTATAATAATATATTTTTATATTTTTGCTAGATAAATCACGTCAGTTTTTAACTGTCGATGATTACCATGTTTATCCTCTACTTTTCTTCATATTTATTACTCCATTTTCAATAATATAGTGACTTTTGTTTTTAAAATATTGATCATGTCATTCTGACTGTGTGCATGCAAGTAGTCAAAATAATGAATTGTTTTTTCATAGATGCAGGATCCAGTAGTTCGAGAGCTGCACCTTTTACTTCAAACTATTTTGTGTGGGTTGGCCAAATAGTTTGTGTACCAATCAAAATTCTAACTGAATTTCAGTTAATTTGGTTATCATGGAAATAAGAATAGGAAAAAATCAATTTTTGTGGTTACTTATCGATTTTTACATACACTTGCATGTTTAAAATCAAGACCTTTCGTCGGAGATTTTGAACCTAATTTATTTAATTGTCCGAGACCAATTACTAGTATTTATGAGATTCATACTTGTCTATCAAGTTGAGTCACCCGTTGCAATCTAACATTGCCAGGTATTGCATTTTGTTAGGGCATTCAATTTTGTTACGAAAAAATGACGGTGTTACTCAGGTAAGTGTTATCCAAACCGATCAAATCAGGTTCGAGTTTTTTTTTTTTAATATATATCGGATTTTTTTTTTTGAAAAAATTGGTATTGGGTAAGGGTGTTCTCTCCTAACTACTCGACCGAGACCGATATTTAAAAAAAAAAAAATTCCTCTTTCCATTAAATCATCTTCTTCATTCCCAATAAAAAATTATTTTCAAATATTCTTGTTGGGTGTGGACTCACCACTTAGCGGAAGCTCAAAGATTATAACAAATGAATAGTTACAATAGGGGATGGGTGTTATCACCCTTATAATTACAAACCGAGAATATGAATGAACATATGTGAAATATCAACTGTTAAAAATAACAACAAAGTAGTACTAAGTTAAAACTTGAATATCACCAATAACAGGCTCAGATAGCCACAGATCCGGAGTGAGAAGACCTCGACCACAACAAGTCGGCACTCAACTTCCGATTGCACCAACCAGACCAAAGTAACCACGACCTACACAAGGTCAAACCACCAAAACCCTCAGTCGAAGCACTCACACAGAGGTTCTAGACATGTTTTTCTCTCGAGGAAGAAATATATCAGAATACTTTGAAAAACTTTGCAACTCACGGATATAAGAGTTGTAAGATCTGTATTTATCCTAAAGAGGCAGAGGATCACTATTTTATAGTGGTAAGAGATGAAACACAGAAGGAAACAATGGAGAAGAAGGAAGGTGGATCGTTAATGGGGGAAACGGAATTTGCACAGAGAGAAACTATATCAGAGAGACTAAGAGGCACAGAGGCGAGAGAGAATGAGGGTTAGGGGTTTCAGTAGATGGTTTATATATGAGGGTCCAGACGGGTCGGGTAGAGACAGATGGGGATCGGTTTCTTACTCGTGCAAAGGAACTATTTCTTGGCAACTTGGACAACTTATAACGATGTTTGTCCCGCATCCAATAACGGCTTGGAAGGAGAAACATAAATAAGACCCTCCAGACAGCCAATTCAGCTGAACAAACAGACTTGCTTTAAACTTATCTGCTGATTGAAAATTATCCATCAACAAAATCTTCTTTTCCTTGCCTGACTTTACCTGACCCTGATGGCATTCCTGGCTTGGAACTACTAAGATCCTTTCGAAAATGGCTGAGAAGGAAGGGGGGAATGACTTTGGTTTGTTGGGCCGTCCAGGTTGTTGGGCCTATTTCGAGTTGGGACTTTGGGCCAACATTTGTCATCATTCTCTACCTTGGACCAGGAACCAACTGGGTATAGAATATCCTGGCCCAATCCCGAATTGTGGCATTTCATCACTGCCTTTTTCTTCCTTTTGCGGTACCTGCATAAAAGACACTTGAAATCATGTTAGTCTCAAAATATTTAAACAACATTTAAACTTTTCAATGGGCAGACACTTCGTCCCCAAATCAGATGGGTTAGATTCTGTTTCAACCTTTTCCAGATTGATTAGTCCTTTGCCCACAATGTCCCTGATAAAGTTGTACCAGACATCTATGTGTTTCGTTTTGTCATGGAACACAGGGTTCTTGCATAATTGGATGGCTGACTGGCTGCCAGAGTAAACTATTATCTTTTTGTTCAGGAACCCTATTTCTTTAACCAAACCTTCCAGCCACAAAGCTTCTTTAAAAGCTTCTGTCGCAGCAATGTACTCGGCCTCTGTTGTTGACAGAGCCACTATCTGTTGTAGTTGGGATTTCCAACTTATACAAGATCCACATAAGGTGAAAACATAAGAGGTAGTAGACTTACGACTGTCCCTATCATTTGCATAATTCGAATCAACATACCCAACAAGTTCAACTTCTTTCATGCATTTAGAAAATGTAATACCACGATTAATAGATCCTCTTTAATATCTTAAAAGCCATTTAAGGGCCTCCCAATGAGGAGGTCCAGCAATTGACATGTACCTGCTGAGATAACTAATTGCATAGGCAATATCATGTCTAGTACATACCATAAGAAACATAATGGAACCGATAGCATTAGAATAGGGAACTTTATCCATCTTTTCTTTTTCTTTTTCCGTTTTTGGACTTTGTTCCTTACTAAGTTGAAAATGTGAAGACAACGGAACAGAATAGGGTTTAGAATTGGACATAGAGAATTTTTCAAGCATGGATGTAACATATGAACTCTTATTCAAGAAGATAGTGAAATCTTTCCTTTTTCTTTCAATAGTCATGCCTAGGTTTTTCTTAGCGTCTCCTAGGTCTTTCATATCAAAGGTTTTACACAGATTATTCTGAAGAGTCCTAACATGCTGTAGGCTGGGACTAGCAATCAACATATCATCCACATATAAGACCAAGAAGATAGGAACATTGTTATCATATATGAAGTAAAGACAATGATCACAGTTGCTCCTAGTATAGTTAAGAGAATGCATGAACATATCAAACTTTTTGTTCCACTGTCTTGGTCACTGTTTTAAACCATAGAGAGATTTCTTTAACAAGCATACATGATCAGGCTTGATTTTATCGATGAATCCAGTAGGTTGATGCATGTAAATGTTTTCATCCAAATCTCTATGCAGAAAAGTGTTAGAATAGGTGACCATGTAAGCCAATTTTGGCAGGAATATGTAACCTATGTCTAGACAATTTCAGGTGTTTGATAAATCATTAATGAATAAAGAAGTGAATTTCATTTGGCATCACTTTGTTTGTGTTCACTTATATTTGTTTTCCATATCTGTTCACTACGCAAACAAAGCCCACGGACTGAGAATCAATTTCGGGGACTGGGACTACGCTTGGAGGTAGGTCCATGGAATCAGTCTTCCCGAATCAGTCCGGAAATCTCCAAGTCAAGGAATCCCGAAAAATGGGTACCGGGATTCCATTTGAGACTTGCACTAAGCACCTGCTGTCGTGTTTCATCGACGGGTGACGAGGGTCGTCTACGTTGTTAATATCACATACCATAAACACATCTCCAGAGTTATCAGTACTAACAGAATTGGCATTTTTTATTTGTTGTAGTAATTATTATTATTGTTATCCCTGTTTTCCTTCTGGGGTTTCCTGCAATCCTTGATATAGTGACCTTTCATTCCACAGTTATAACACTTTATTTTCTTCTTAATGTTATCTTGTTTATTATCTCTGGTCCGGGATTTACTCATACTTCTACTCCTGCCTCGGCTATGTTTTCTATACTTATGATCTAAGTTACGATTACTGGTTCTTCCTCTTACCGCATTAACTTCATTAATGGGTTGATTAGGCTTATTAGTCCTGAGGTCCATTTCTTTGCTTTTTAGTCCGTTAATAACAGTGTCAAGGTTTACTTTATCTCTACCGTATTTTATTGCCGCTTTTACATCACTATAGCTATCAGGTATGGCATTCAGCAGAACTATGGGTGTGTAGTCATCTATGTTTTTGTCTCCGGTGAGTTTTATATCCTGGACTAGTTTGATGAAGTCATCTATGTTCTCATCTATGTTCTTGGATATGTCTAACTTATATCTAAAGATTTTCTCCAGTAGGAAGAGCTTACTAGGCAGTGAGGTCTCGGTGCACAGTTCTTCTAGTCGATCCCATAATTCTTTAGCAGTTTCTTGTTTACCTACTTTTCTAATTACGGAGTCAGGCAGGTTCAGAATTATGGAGGAGTAAGAAAATTCATCATCTACTAGCTTTTTATCCTTTGTGATAGTTTCCGGGTATCTACCATCTATAGCTTTAAAAACCTTTTATTGTATTAATATGCCTTTCATCTTTTGTTGCCATATTGAAAAGTCAGGTTTACCATCGAACGGAAGCAAATTATAACCAACCATAGATAATAGAGATATCACACAGATTCACAGATATAAAGCTAACGTAAAGGTTTCCCAAGAGATTATCAAACACAGAATCAAAACATAGTACGCAGTTATAGAACGGAACAGTAGTAACCATGAAACACCTCTGAACCTCAACCAGATACTCGACGGTCTCACGGGACCCGGCCAAGTGAGGGATCAAAGGGAAAAATCGGTACACTAAGCAGAATATACTTAACACTATTTATCAACAGAATTAGAGCACTAAGCAATGTAACCACCACTGTTGGGTGTGGACTCACCACTTAGCGGAAGCTCAAAGATTATAACAATGAATAGTCACAGCGGGGGATGGGTGTTATCACCCTTATAATTACAAACCGGGAATATGAATGAACAGATCTAAAATATCAACTGTTAAAAATAACAATAGAGTAGTACTAAGTTAAAACTTGAATATCACCAATAATAAGCTCATATAGCCACAGATTCGGAGTGAGAAGACCTCGACTACAACAGGTCGACACTCAACTTCCGGTTGCACCAAACAGACCAAAGTAACCACGACCTACACAAGGTCAAAAACACCAAAACCCTCAGCCGAAGCACTCACATAGAGGTTCTAGACAGGTTTTTTCTCGAGAAATATATCAGAATACTTTGCAAAACCTTGCAACTCACGGATATAAGAGTTGTAAGATCTATATTTATCCTGAAGCGGCGGAGGATCACCATTTTATAGTGGTAAGAGATGAAACAGAGAAGGAAACAATGGAGAAGAAGGAAGGTGGATCGTTAATGGGGGAAACGGAATCTACACAGAGAGAAACTATATCAGAGAGACTAAGAGGCGCAGAGGCGAGAGAGAATGAGGGTTAGGGTTTCAGTAGATGGTTTATATATGAGGGTCCAAACGGGTCAGGTAGAGACAGATGGGGCTGGGCTAACTTTGGTCTGTTGGGCCGTCCAGGTTGTTGGGCCTATTCCGAGTTGGGTCTTTGGGCCAACATTTCTCATCAATTCGTTCATTTTCGTTTTCCTTTTCTTCTGATAATATGTATTTCTATAAATCCTAAAATGTCCCAAAAAAAGGTGACACAAATTTACCAAACCTAAACGTTAGTATTTAATATTTAATTTTCTTATATATTCTTTACAGTGCTTAGGTTAATGTTTAATTCAGTTTTATTTGATTTATTTTAACATTTTATTGTTTAATTTAATTAGTAGATTGAAGTGAAACTTTTTTAGTTTTTACTTCTTCTAAATTTACTAAATGTGTAAAATAGTATATTGAAATACTTATAGTTTATGAATTTAATATGTAATAAATTTTAAAAAAATAATATTAAAGTCCAAAATAGAGGTCTCCGAAATGGCCTCCGGAAATCAGAGGCACATCTTTGTGCTTCAAATTGGCTTTCATAAAGTTTGTTAGATTCAAAATTAAAAAAGTTAAACAAAAATGTTTGGGTACTCTATGTAATGAGGTACTCGTACATTTCAGGTTGAGATTGGGTATTCGAGTCAGGTATTCTTATAATTTGGTTTTGGAATGTGTATTATAAATTTTGGGCCAGAATCGAGAACTATTTTAGCTACCCAAAATTTCAGGTGTACTAGCGGAAGTGCTCGAACTCTTCGTCGACGTCCACCCCTAGTTTTACTAGAGAGAGAGGAAATATTGAGTTGTTCAAGTCCTTTTCAATCCAACGTGATATAATTTGATATGTCCAGGGCCAAGTATGTTGTGCATCGGCGCTAATAGATAAAAAAATCTTTATAAACATGAAAAAAAGGCAATTTCCTCTTGAACTTCTAACAAAGGGAATATGACCCATGAAGTGGATATAGTGAGTTGTTTTTAAAAGTTAAGGGGCGATGGTGGAAAAACTAAACAAAGGTTAAGAAAGTTATTTTCATTAAAGATAGTGAAAAGAAACAACATATTTCTAGAAACTGGACTCACTTATTGGATTACCTTTAGCAAAAGAATTGTATCCACATATAGATACTTAATAGAGAGGTAAAAATGATTTTTCACCCCTCTTCCCACCCCCTACATGAAATAATTCAAGTATAAATATCCCCTAAAACATTGTAAGAGGACTTTTATTCTCTAGCTTCAGATTTGACACGTGCTTAAAGTGTGTCCAGATTACTTACCATCAATTTATTCCCTATTAGGGGGAGTTCCAAGTAAACTGTTTGGAGCTAGTTCCCTTGTGGCAAGATAAACTGAAAAATTGGTTTTCTCTTGTATGAGTGTTATGTAAACTCTTCTTGCCTCTGGACAGTCTATTCTCCTTAACATGTGTCTTGCCTAGCCATTATGCATATTGATCGAAACAGGGGTTCTACTGGTAGTTCGGTTGTGTGTTCTTCATTTACCCAATCTGCTTTTGTTTCTCTAGGTGTCTCATTACATCTAATTCTTTTGTTAGGGTTTCTTAATTCTTTCGGTTGCTTTAGGTCTAGCTTTGCCATTTTTATTCTTGTTTCATTGTTAAGCTTTCACGCTGTGTGTTGTTCGCTTGGTAGGTGTGTGCAAGTGAGTGGTTGAGGGGTGGTTTTTTAGCTGGGGGTGGCTAATATTACATAACCACCATTTTGTTTATTTTGAGCGACTCATGGACTCGAACATGGAATGGTGGGGCAAGTCGTTAGTGTTGACGGAGGATGAAGAGGATGGCTGACGTACCACCAGAGACTTGGTTGGGCAGTCAGGGAAAAGATGTATTTTTGCTGGTGGGACAGTTACTTACACCAAGGCCATTCCGATATGATGTGCTTAGATCAATTTTATTCATGATCCTTCGGCCCGTGAAGAAAATTGATCTATGCTTGCTAATGAAAATTGGTTTCTTTTGCGGTTTGAGCAGGAGATTGGCCAGGACCGAGCAATTGAGGAAGGGGAGCGGGCCATGGATTTTTGATCGAAACTAATTCGATTATTTTGAATAGAGTCGGAGGGAGGAGAATCCGTTGGATGTCAACTTAAGTTGGTTCATGTTATGTGTAGGATTCACCAATTTGTATGATGTTAAGGGAGATTGCAGAATTCATCGGACAATGATTGGTAGTATTTTTAGATTTGGATCATGCACAATCTCATTATGCATTTGGCACATGTGTTTGCATTAGAGTGTCATTAGATGTTCAGAAACCACTAAAAAGATTCTTGAAGCTTCTTTCGGCAACAGGGGAACTTATACTTTTGTTATCCTGCGAACGACTTCCAAACTTTTGTTATCAATATGGGGTTCTAGGTCATCTTTTGTGAGACTATGGACAGAGTTTGTTCGATTCATCATTATCGGAAGGAGAGGTTTATGGGTTATGTCGTATGGACCGTGGCTACATGAGCGAAGGGTCGTTCTTTAGTTTGGGAGTGCGATAGAATTCTAGGAATTTCGCAAGACCGGGGGGGGGGGGGGGGGGGGAGATGTGTGGTGAGGAGGGTTCCAACGGATTTGAATGGCCAGAGGGGGCTGGGGAATTTTTATATAGGGCAACGGGTCGGCAAGAAGGAACCCTGGTGGCAATGAGACGAAAGCGCCGATGGGGGAATGAGGCTCCAAGACAGACGGAGGACATAGGGAACGTAGGACTTGGCATGTGTTCATGGGATGCAGGGAAGGAGAAGGATTTGAATGGGGCTGACCAGCTAGTTGGGCCATTTGTTAGTAATTCCAGCCCAATAGCCCGTCCCCAATCACTGCTTGGTACCGCTCCAAACCTTCCTCTGCTCCAACCCACATCTACAACAAATACAAATCTTCCTTTGCCCTAACCTAGCCCACATCAGAACCTTATCTTGCCCCAACCACATTTACAAAAAATACAAATCTTCTTTTCCCCCAGCTACATCTAGAATAAATACAAACCTTATTTTGCCCTTGCCCACATCTATGTCCTGAGAACTGACAACTGACAATGTCCTTCTCGCCTTTGAACTGAACTATCACCTAAAGGTCTCAAATCGATCAAAAGGGGGTAATGTGGCGTTAAAGTTAGACATGAGCAAGGCTTATGATAGAGTTGAATGGTGTTCCGTAGGCATATTTTGCTTAGATTAAGGTTTGAGGATATGTTTGTTCACCTTATTATATTGCTCGTGCTTCTATTTCATATTCTCTAACCCTCAACGGTTCGCAGTTTAGTTTCCTTAGACCGACACGTAGGTCCGTCAAGGTGACCCACTGTCGTCGTACTTATTCATTTTGTGCAGAGGTCTTTTCGTGTTTGATTCAAGAGGCGAAACGGAAGGGACGATTGAGTGGAGTGTCAGTTGCTCATGGTGCATCGATCTCTCTCCTGTGATGTATTAAAAATATTTTAAATCAATTTATGATTCAGTTTGGTTTATTAATTACAAAAAGGGAATAAACAAAGTTGCTTGTGGCTGAGTGGTGGAGGAGGATTCCTCCATCCTTGCAACTCTCGGGTTGAAAACCCGAGCGTAGCAGGTGCCATGCGACGTTTTTCCTGATTGAAATCATTCTGGTAATGTCATATATTTCATGAAAATGTGATTTTTGCAATTTTTTAGATTTTCTGATCCTTAAACTTAATTTTTGATTATTTTGCAATTTTGTGTTAAATATGATTTTTTTCTTGCAAAATGACATTAATTAATTTTGTGAAAAATATTTTTGTGGTTGTAATTTAATTTTTTGAGAGTATCCAAAACTTGAATTTAGTCAAGGTTATTTTCGGCAAATTTTAATTGGATTAATGTGTTTGATGAAAATAAAAGGTTGATATCCATTATTAAATGCAATTCCTTGTGAAGGAGAAATATGTGTTTTTATAACATAGTTATGGTGTATATAATATTAGATATCTCTTGATACATGTGATGTATGATTTTATAATATATGACTTTATGAAATGTGTTTGATTTGTTTATGTGATAAATGAATCAAAGGATTATCATGACAAAGCCCATTGAATCCATGTAATTGGTTTTTATGTTCTATTTGGGTTGGAACCTACATCCGTTATTCTTCTCCTACTTTCTCGCTTTGTAGCCTTAGAAATAATAAGACATTCTTTCTCCCTCTTATGTACCTCCAGCAGACTTATGATTGGGGTATCTACAATTTCAATTATAATGAGAGTAGCTTAGGAGGTGAGGCAATTTATTTTATGGTAAAATGACTTGTAATAAAGGCCGTCCATGGAGATGGAGTCCACGGAGACACTTGGAGAGGATCATGAAGAAAAGGATTACAAAAGGCCCATTAAATGTAATGGGTTATAATACTTTATAATAACATAGGGCCTGCCCTTGGAAAGACCAATGATCCATTGTGGGCTCAATGGATCGCATAGGAACAGGCTTGTGATCATCCTAACAGGAGCGTGCTAGGTTTATCGTATGTGATGCTATGCATGATTTTATTGTTTTTGAAATAACAAGCATGCCAAATACTAATGTGGTGAGGTCTTGGTCTAAAGATAATTACACTCTCACTTGGATAGTCCAAGTATAATATTAGGGCCATAATGGACATATTACAACGTTTAATGACTCCAAGCCTTCCATTCATAACATAGTTTGTGGACGCTACTTCCATCCCTCTCGTGGTCTCACGAGTCGTGGCACACTTGGGAATGAGGGAAAGCTACACTATTGTTATGAATGAGACAATTATTCTCCTATTTCCTTGTCCCATGAGTCTGGGGGTCAATAGTAGAGATAATTCACATGGTTGATGGGCCTAATGTGGAATAGCATGATTTACTTGGAGTCTTTGGAATAATGTGAAAAGCGAGCGAAAATATCTTGTGGATCTCATATGATGAGAATGGTAAATATTACCTCCCACGAGGTAATTTCCTTGTGACTCGTAAAAGTGGGGCATGGAGAGTTATTGTCGTAGACCTCAAGCCCACTAGAAAAATATTTTCCTGAAATACTCATTTGAGAGTGATTTGAAGAAATCGTGGGAGTAGTCTATGACTAAGGACAATGTCATAACTTATATCCAATATTAAGAAATAATTTGCTAAATTTCTACTTTTATTTTGATGAAGATAAAACCATGTCTAAGAATCCACTAATTGTTGTTCTTGAGGCTAACTAACTGAATGGAAACAACTACAATGACTGGCTAAGTAACTTAATAATCATTTTGGATTTTGAGAGCCAGGCCTACATTCTGGATCAGTCCCCTCCTGCTTGCCTTGACAAATGGAAGAGAAAGGAAGTTCCTAAAGCCAACAAGTTAGAAGATGCTTTGCCATTACTGCCGTGAGAAGGGGCATTGGAAGAGGAATTGTCCTAAATTCTTTGCCTCTATCCAAGGTGTTCTTTAATATGGTCGCCAATTCTGCTTCTCAGGTATTAGATACCGAGTGTGGTACTCACATCTATAATGATTTGCAAGTGATAGCAAGAAGTAGAAAACTAAGTAAGGGCGAAGTGGACCTACGGCTTGAAGATTGCAAGAGGGTTGCCGCTGAAGCTACAGGACTAGTCTACTTAGCAATAGTGATCGTGTTAGGATTGATTTGAAGGAATGTTATTATGTACCTAGAATGATTAAAAACATAATCATATTCCTGTTTTGGACAAAGAAGGTTATGAGTTTTTAATCAATCAGAACTTTTTTTATTTGTTGAAGAATGGTTCTTCACACCTGCTGGGTACACTAATAAATGGCCTTTATATCGTCCCACAACATAATATGATTATGACTATTCAAAACAAATGCAAGTTATATAATCAAGAAAACTTGCAGATCTGGCATGCAACGCTGGGCCACATCTCTCAAGATAGGATAAGGAAGTTGGTGGACTCAAAGAGTCTTGAAATAAACAATGTGGACAACCTACTAGCTTGCGAGTCTTTTCTGAAAGGGAAAATGACGAAGAAGCATTTTGTAGGATAAAATAGGCTTGCCAGTAATTTGTTGGATTTGAGCTATTCAGATCTTTGCGGGCTACTTAATCTCAAGCCAAAGGTGGGTTCACATATTTCATAATGTTTACCGATGATTACTCATGGAATGGTTATGTTTACTTGATGAAGTACAAGTCTAAAGGTTATGAAAGGTCAAACCATTCCAACTTGAAGTAGAGAACCAAACTAACCACAAGACAAAAACCCTTCAATCGGATCGAGGTGGTGAGTTCTTGAGTGCAGGGTTCTTGAACTTTCTAAAAGAGAATGTGATTCCTCTCAGTGGACTCCCCCTGGAATGCCATAGTTGAACAGTGTTTTTGAAAGGAGGAACCAAACCTAGTTAGACATGGTTTAGTTTATGATGAGTTTCACTGAGTTGCAACAATCCTTTTGCATTTACGCTCTGAAGACGCCGGCCAAATTATTGAAATATGGCACCATCTGAGACTATGACAAAGACACCATATGAGATATGGAATGGCAAGCATGCTTTCTATAAATACCTTCAAGTGTGGGAGTACTATTAGACAAACTGGACTCGAAATCTAGTTTGTGCAAGTTGATCGGATATCTGAAGAAAACTACGGGATATTCTTTTTATGATCCTCAAAATATAAAGTTTTTGTTTTGAGAAATGCATTGTTCGGGGAAAAGGTTTTTCCACTAAATACCCGACGCTAGGTGTTGCTTCTTGAGGAGCCAAGTGAAGAAACAATTCAGTCAGTAGTAGCATCATCTTTTGTTCATGTGGTTCCCACTGAAAATATTCCAGTTCTCCAGAGGTCGACCAAAGTATCTCGGCCGCTTGAAAGATACGGTTTTGCTGGTGGCCTGTCAGTTGGATAATGTGTTAGAATAGGTGACCATGAAGCCAATCTTGTTAGGCGAATTGTAACCTATGTCTGAACAATTTCCAAGTTTTAATAAAATCTTGATGAATAAGAAAGTAAAATTAATTTGGCGCATGCTTTGTTTGTGTTCACTTTAACTGCTTTATAACTGTTACGTTAGATTTATTAAGTTATATTAACTTAATTGATTCAAATTAACACTTAATCCTGAAGCATCCATCACCACCGGTTATCGTATAACAATGGTCCATGGCACGAGAGAATAAGTGAATATGGTGTGAACCTTAAGGCTATCGAGTGCCATATGTTAGAATAGGTGACCATGTAGCCAATCTTGGCAGGCGAAATGTAACCTATGTCTAGACAATTTCAAGGATTTGATAAATTATTAATGAATAAGAAGTGATATTCATTTGGCATTATTTTGTTTGTGTTCACTTTATCTGCTTTATATCTGTTCACTACACAAACAAAGCCCACAGACTGAAAACGTATTTCGGGGACTGGGACTACGCTTGGAGGTAGGTCCATGAAATCAGTCTCGCCGAATCAGTCCGAAAATCTCCAAGCCAAGGAATCTCGAAACTGGGTACCGAGATTCCCCTTGAGACTTGCACTAAGCATCTGCTGTCGTATTTCATCGATGGGTGATGAAGGTCGTCTAAGCAGTGTTAGTGGGTTAGCCTGCTAGGGAGCAACTGACTGAGGTGACTCGCGGGAACCGTCTTACGGAGGACCTTGAGTAGGGTCGGCTAGGTATGACGTGTGTTCCCGGTTCCAGGTCAAGTCCTTTGACTTGAGGAACTACTGAGTTTACCTGTATATTAGGGTTGTATCTTAGATATGGTGAGAGATTGCCAAGAAGCACTTGAGTAGTCATAAGCCATGTCTAGTGCAGCTCCGGTGTACAGAGTGACAGTAGTTTCCAAGAAAGGATTAGTCTCCTGTCAAAAGGCATTGACAGTTGAGTCTCACAAATGCTCTGTGTCTTGTCCCAAAAATCTTTGGCCACAGTAACTGAACAGAAGGGAAGGTTTCCCTTGCGGCGTCTAGTAAAGGACAGACCGACACTTAGGTCCAAAATGGATACCTGCACTTTCCGTGCCCTAGACCCTAAGTGGTGAGACCGTAGACAGAAGGACAAGTGTACTGTTTGAAGGACAAGCGGATCCGCCCGGGAGCGCGAGCGGAAGCGAGAAAAGCTAGATAAAGTGCGTAAGTTTAAATCAAATTCAAAATACGCGAATCCCAAGGGGTGACCTTGGGTGCTCAACCGGGCGTTCAATGTAGGATGTGTAAATATTAAAACATATATTTAAACACATAGGGCATAGATATACAATTGAAATCAATCAAAGCGTAATAAACCGTTACCTTTGATTGTTTAGCGTATGCTCCCGGCTACTAGCGTTGTTCCTTCTCTGGAATGCTCACGAAATCCAAACGTATGGATTCTCCAAAGGTGATCCACACCACACCGGAAGAAACACACGTTCTTCTTGCTAGAAAAGAACGGGTTTAGAAGGAATCGGTTTAAGAGAAGAACACTATGAATTAGTGTTCTCTTAAACTTACTTTGTTCTTCTTCTTGATTCAAAATCAAGTGAAGAACACAAGTGTAAAGAGGGGAGGGAGCACGAAATTTTGAGAGAGAGGAGAGGATTTTTGTCTTCTCTTTTTCCTAGAAAAAGATGAATAATGAATCACTTGTGCTTGGTGTTGTATATTCTAATATATATACATAATTAATGTGATTATTGGAATGTGTCTAGGTTCATCCAAGGATGTCTAGATTCATTCCAATCAATCACCATCAATTCTTCAATCAAGCCTACCAAAATATATGGTATGATCAAATCATACCAAATGGGAAGAGCTTGATTGGAGTTGATTTGTCTCTTTCCAAAAGAGACAAGTCAACATACCACCTAGCATGCAACATGGCTGATTTTGCTTCCTCCAAGGGAGCATGTCGGCCATGTTTAATTAAGGGAAGAAGTCCAACTTCTTCCTATTCCAAATTACGAATTATTTCTCCTCTCGGGTATAATTTAACGGACCGGGTTTTATCGTAATCCAATTACGACGATCCCAATATTAAATCTAATTTAATGTCCACTTAAATTATTCCCGTTGATCTTTTAATCCAATTAAAAGATCCAACGTCTCAACTTCTCAACTTTCCATATTTAATCGAAAATCCAATTTACCGATTAAATGAAAGCCCGATACAATGGACTTTCCCTTAAGTAATCCAATTACTTATTTTATCCTTCGAGATTGACTCCAAGTCGATCTCTCAACTTCCTCGGTGATTTGTGTGTGACCCTTTAGGTTCACCCTCAGCTAGACTTGGGCCTGTGTCCCACAAGGGCCCGTTACCATGGGTGGCCGTCTAGCAACGGTCCATGGCACTAGAGACTAGGTGAATTGGCGTGAATATTTAGGCGCCGATTCCGTACGGGTACGATCCTTCCGTCTACCGTCTCCCGGCCTTAGTCTAGGGTATGGAATTGGGCGTCGGTTCCCATCCTTGACTAATCATCTATGCTTAATACTCAAGACCACGTATGCTTCATTGCGTCGACACAGGAAACCATTCCCTGTTCGACCAACCACTGTGGCCACAGCTTCAAACAGCATGAACGTGTCTCCGAGTGTATAGGAGATACCTCTGTCATATACTGAAAGGGGACGGATCCTCTTCTTGGAATCCACCGTCCTTGCTACACATTCCGACTGCACTGGACAAGGCTTATAATGATCATCTTACAGAATGATCACCTCTCGCCAGATCCAAGATACAGCCGTCCTGTGCACGTGACTGCCATGATTCCTCAAGTCTGAGGATTACTCCCGTACTATCGGAACCGGGGAATCCAATCATACCGACCAAGCCTCCAAGGCTTCCATATGATGATCCCCGCGAGTCAGTCCAGTCGGCTCGACCCCAGTCGACCAACCCATCAAGATCGTGTAGGCGTCCCACGCCTGTCGCCGATGAAACACGGCACTCATCCAATGAACACGACTCTTGACGCAAGTCTCAATAGGACTCTCGATGCCCTGTCTCGAGGTCCTCGACTTGGAACATTTCAGACCCAACTCTTAATCAGTTGGTTTCATGACCACCATCCAATGCGTGGCCTAACTGCACGAGTTGTTATCCATGGTCTGTGGGCTTTGTTGCGATATAAGTTAAACACCGTTTTAACAAATGTAAGATGAGCGCAACAAAGAAGGTACCATTGGTGACGAACACTCATCTTATTCATCACATAATAATATTACATTCACATCATGTTGTCGGATAGGTTACAAATTGCCAAACCTATTGGCTTTCTGGTCACCTATTCCAACAATCTCCCACTTGAGCTAAAGCCAATCACCCATTGACCTCGAACCTCTTATTCAGATGGTGAGTATGGGCAACTTGTGACATGGGCTTAGCAAATGGATCTGCTATGTTTTCTGCGGAGCTGACTCGGTCCAACCGAACGTCAGTCCTGCTATCCATCTCTCTAAGTAGATGGTAGCGTCTAAGAATATGCTTGGATCGTGATGAGATCTCGGTTCCTTTGCTAGCGCTATCGCCTCGTTGTTATCATAAAAGATAATTACAGGCTTAGCAATGCTAGGTGTTACATCCAACCCTTGGATGTAGCTCATCAACCAAACCACTCCTTAGCAGCTTTGAAAGCCGCTATATATTCAAAACTCTATGGTGGAGTCCGCCGTGGTAGCCTGCTTGGAACCCTTCCAAGTAACCATGCCACCATTAAGTCTGAACACATAACGATACTTAGACTTGGCATAATCGTCATCCGACTGGAAGTTAGCGTCGCTATAGCCTTCCAGTATCAACTCTCCACTGCCGTAGATCAAGAACATGTCCTTAGTCCTTTTCAGGTACTTCAGGATAGTCTTGACTGCACTCCAGTGTGCCTCCCCGGCACACGACTGATATCGACTTGTTACGCTCAAAGCGAAAGCCACATCAGGTCTAGTGCATTGGACAGCATACCGTATGCTGCCTACGACTAAAGCATAGGGGATGTCCAACATCCTTTTAAGCTCCTCATCAGTCTTAGGAGACTGCTTCTTGGATAACTTAATTCCATGCCTCATAGGAAGGAATCCTCGTTTTGAGTTCTCCATCTTGAATCTCTTCAAGACTTTCTCAATATACGAGGACTGGGCCATTCCTAACATCCTTCTAGATCTATCCCTGTAGATCTTGATGCCAAGGATGTAGGATGCCTCGCTCATATCCTTCATGGAGAATTGCATTGACAGCCAAGCTTTAGTGGTACCCAACATCTTAGCATCATTCCCAATGAGCAAGATGTCATCCTTGTAAAGCACTAGAAACGCAACTAAGCTCCCACTGATCTTCTTGTATACACAAGGATCGGACTCGTTCTTGATGAAATCATATCCCCGTATGACTTCATCAAAACGTATGTTCCAGCTTCAGGTTTAACCCCTTTTGGTGGATCTGCTAGGGTGCAAACCTTGTTTGTACCCATCGAGTCCATCTCGGATTTCATGGCCTCAAGCCACTTGTCCGAATCGATGTCCGACATCGCTTCTCCGTACGTCTTTGGATCATTATCCAACTGACCGGTCAGGCCCAGAAATCCATACCTATCAGGTGTATGGGATACTCTGGCCGACCTACGGAGGACTGGAACAATATCAGTGGGAACCACTAGCTCAGATGTCACTGTCGCCTCATGGGGTGCCTCACTTGATTCCTCAAGGAGCACCTCATCGCGTCGACTATCCGATGGAAAACCTTTTTTCAAGAACACTGCGTTTCGCGAGACAAAAACCTTTTGCTCGGAGGGATCATAGAAATAATACCCCGCAGTTTCTTTCGGATAGCCGATGAACCTGCATAAACTAGACCTCGAGTCCAGTTTATCTCCCACTAATCTCTTGACATATGCGGGGCAACCCCACACTTTCAAGTATTTGTAGGAGGCAGGCTTGCCATGCCATATCTCATATGGCGTCTGGGATACCCTTTTAGATGGCGCCAAGTTCAAAACTTTGGCCGCTGTCTCAAGAGCGTATACCCAGAAGGAAAGGGGTAGTTCGGTAAAACTCATCATGGATCGGACCATGTCCAACAAGGTCCGATTCCTCCTTTCAGACACACCATCAAGCTGCGGTGTTCCAGGAGGGGTCCACTGAGAGAGAATCCCATTCTCTTTTAGATAATCAGTAAACTCACCACTCAAATACTCTCCACCTCGGTCCGACCGAAGGGTTTTGATCTTTCGACCGGTTTGGTTCTCTACTTCAAGTCTGTATTCTTTAAACCTTCCAAAGGCTTCAGACTTGTACCTCATCAGGTAAACATAACCATACCGTGAGTGATCATCGGTAAAGGTTATGAAGTACGAGTACCCACCTCTAGCCTGAGTATTTAGTGGACCACAGACATCTGTATGGATCAAATACAACAGACCACTGGCTAGCGTACTCTGTCCAACAAAGGGTTTCTTGGTCATCTTTCCCTTTAGACAGGATTCGCAGGTCGGTAGGTTGTCCAAATCGTCTATTTCTAGACTCTTTGAGTCCACCAACCTTCTTATCCTATCTTTAGAGATATGACCTAACCTCGCATGCCATATCTGTGCGTTATTATGATCATCACGTTTTCGTTTGTGTTCTGCAGTCATAATCCAATTAGACTGTTGAAGTATGTATAGACCGTTGACCAATGTAGCAAGCAAATGAGAAATACCATCTTTGATAATGAAAAAACCATTTTTATTGATGGTAAATTCATATCCCTCCTTATCCAGGACCGGGATGGAAACAATGTTTTTAATCATGCTAGGTACATAGAAATAGTCGTTCAGTACAATCCTAACATGACTACTAATGGCTAACTCTAGTGATCCTACGGCCTCCGCAGCAACGGCCTTGCCATCGCCTAGCCTCAGGATCATCTGATCCTTGGTTTGCCTTCTGCTTCTTTGCAGTGCCTGCAAATCATTGCAGATGTGAGCACCACACCCGGTATCCAATACCCATGAAGCAGAATTAGTAATCATATTAACTTCAACCACAAACACACCTGGGTTGGAGAGGAGTTGTGGGCACTCCCTCTTCCAATGCCTTTCCCTTGGCAATGTATGCAGATATCATTTGCCTTGGACCGCTGAGAACCACGGGCCTTCCCTTTCCCTTTGCTCGGTCTAATCGGAGCAACAGGGACGCCCGGAGCGTGAGTAGGGGCCACAACCGTCTTTCCTTTGCCCTTCTTCCTCTTCCAGCGTCCGGCCCTCTTGCCATTCGCCTTGGAGGTTGGAGCCTCTCCTATCAATACCGCCGCGCCGACTTGTGGGTCGTTGCCTCGTATTGGACCAGCATGTTGATCAACTCATGAATAGACTTCTCAAGTCCGTTCATGTTATAGTTTACAACAAACGGGTCATAGGATGGAGGAAGCGACTGGAGGATCACGTCAATGTACGTGTCATTGTTAAGCCCAGCTTTAAAGGTCCTCGAGTTTCTCCACTAGGGAGAGCATCTTGACCCCATGACTCTGTACAGACGCTCCTTCAGCGAGCTTGGGGCCAAAGAATGCTTTTGTGGCGGCATATCTAATATGCCTATCCGGAACCGCATAAACCTCGTTCATGCGGAGCATTATGGCGGAGACGTTGTCCAGCCTCTCATACTGCTTCTGGATGTCGTTAGACATCGAAGCCAGTATGATACTGCGTACTTTCCGGTTGTCCTCATGCCATTTCTCGAACGTCAAACGTTCTTCAGGCGTGGACCCCTCCGGTAAGTCGCTCAGTGGCGGCTCGTCCAAGACGTAGCCTTGGTTCTCGAAACCGAGGACAATCCTCAGGTTTCTCAACCAGTCCAAGTAGTTCGTTCCGTTGAATTTGTTAGTCTCAAGAAATCATGGTTAACGGGTTCTTAGACATATCTACATTAATGAAAATGTAAAGCAGAAATTAGCAGATGATGGTAATATTATTGTTCAAGTTGAAGACTTGGTCTTTTAGTCTTTAACCCTCCCACTATTTATACGAAAGTCCGCCACTCTCAAGCGGAGTTTCGGGAAACCATTTCCTAGTGGGCTTGGATCCACAAGCGTAATCTCCATGCCGCGCTTTTACGATTCACATGAAGAAGACCATGTGGGAGATATCCAATATCATTCTCATCTAATGAGATTTCCCAAGATATTTTGCCTCACCTATTCACATGGTCCCGAGGACTCCAAGCGAACCATGTTACTCAGTGTTGGGCCCGACCCATCAACCAAATCATGCCTCAAACTGTCGCCCCCCACGACTCGTGAGACAGGGAAACAGCGAGCGCAGTCTTTTTGTTCACAACAATAGTGCAGCTTTCCCCTAGTCCAAGTGTGCCACGACTAGTGAGACCACACTTGGGTAGTGGTAGCTTCCTCACCACATTGCTGTGGATGGAAGGCTCGGACAGACCAAAATACCATTTTGATCCAAGTCCGTTCTGGGCCTAATATTTAATTTGGTCCAACCAAATGAGAGTTTGTGTGTGACCGAGACCTCATCACATTATTGTGTTTTAGCATGCATAAATATCCAATATTTAAAGCGATAAATAAAAAACGCCGCATGCATAAAACATAGCATACCCCTGTTAGGATGATCACAAGCCCAACCTATGCGACTCACTGAACACAATTTTTTTTTTTTTTTTTTTGTTTTTCAAAACTGTTTCAGCACAATAATATTAATATTATTCTGAAAATAAGCATGCAATTTTAGATCCAATCTAACAAAATTAAGCATGCCAAAAGTCCATTAAATCCAAACAATTGAATCATCATATTATTCATATATTTATGTATCCTAACATGCCAATAAAGCCGTTTAAAAGCAAGTAGATCATGCCAAACACATAGATCTATGCCCCTTACATCGAACCGGGCTCTGATACCACTTGAAGGACAAGCGGCTCCGCCCGGGAGCGCGAGCGGAAGCGAGGAAAGCTAGATAAAGTGCGTAAGTTTAAATCAAATTCAAAATACGCGAATCCCAAGGGGTGTACCCTTGGGTGCTCAACCGGGCGTTCGATGTAGGATGTGTAAATATTAAAACATATATTTAAACACATAGGGCATAGATATACAATTGAAATCAATCAAAGCGTAATAAACCGTTACCTTTGATTGTTTAGCGTATGCTCCCGGCTACTAGCGTTGTTCCTTCTCCGGAAATGCTCACGAAATCCAAACGTATGGATTCTCCAAAGGTGATCCACACCACACCAGAAGAGAAGAATGGGTTTAGAAGGAATCGGTTTAAGAGAAGAACACTTATGAATTAGTGTTCTCTTAAACTTACTTTGTTCTTATTCTTGATTCAAAATCAAGTGAAGAACACAAGTGTAAGAGAGGAGGGAGCACGAAATTTTGAGAGAGAGGAGAGGATTTTTGTCTTCTCTTTTTTCCTAGAAAAAGATGAATAATGAATCACTTGTGCTTGGTGTTGTATATTCTAATATATATACATAATTAATGTGATTATTGGAATGTGTCTAGGTTCATCCAAGGATGTCTAGATTCATTCCAATCAATCACCATCAATTCTTCAATCAAGCCCTACCAAAATTTATGGTATGATCAAATCATACCAAATGGGAAGAGCTTGATTGGAGTTGATTTGTCTCTTTCCAAAAGAGACAAGTCAACATACCACCTAGCATGCAACATGGCTGATTTTGCTTCCTCCAAGGGAGCATGTCATCCATGTTTAATTAAGGGAAGAAGTCCAACTTCTTCCTATTCCAAATTAGGAATTATTTCTCCTCTCGGGTATAATTTAACGGACCGGGTTTTATCGTAATCCAATTACGACGATCCCAATATTAAATCTAATTTAATGTCCACTTAAATTATTCCCGTTGATCTTTTAATACAATTAAAAGATCCAACGTCTCAACTTCTCAACTTTCCATATTTAATCGAAAATCCAATTTACCGATTAAATGAAAGCCCGATACAATATCGGTCCGTCCATCCAATGGACTTTCCCTTAAGTAATCCAATTACTTATTTTATCCTTCGTGATTGACTCCAAGTCGATCTCTCAACTTCCTCGGTGATTTGTGTGTGACCCTTTAGGTTCACCCTCAGCTAGACTTGGGCCTGTGTCCCACAAGGGCCCGTTACCATGGGTGGCCGTCTAGCAACGGTCCATGGCACTAGAGACTAGGTGAATTGGCGTGAACATTTAGGCGCCGATTCCGTACGGGTACGATCCTTCCGTCTACCGTTTCCCGGCCTTAGTCTAGGGTATGGAATTGAGCGTCGGTTCCCATCCTTGACTAATCATCTATGCTTAATACTCAAGACCACGTATGCTTCATTGCGTTGACACAGGAAACCATTCCCTGTTCGACCAACCACTGTGGCCACAGCTTCAAACAGCATGAACGTGTCTCCGAGTGCATAGGAGATACCTCTGTCATATACTGACAGGGGACGGATCCTCTTCTTGGAATCCACCGTCCTCGCTACACATTCCGACTGCACTGGACAAGGCTTATAATGATCATCTTACAGAATGATCACCTCTCGCCAGATCCAAGATACAGCCGTCCTGTGCACGTGACACCCATGATTCCTCAAGTCTGAGGATTACTCCCGTACTATCGGAACCGGGGAATCCAATCATACCGACCAAGCCTCCAAGGCTTCCATATGATGATCCCCGCGAGTCAGTCCAGTCGGCTCGACCCCAGTCGACCAACCCATTCAAGATCGTGTAGGCGTCCCACGCCTGTCGCCGATGAAACACGCACTCATCCAATGAACACGACTCTTGACGCAAGTCTCAATAGGACTCTCGATGCCCTGTCTCGAGGTCCTCGACTTGGAACATTTCAGACCCAACTTTTAATCAGTTGGTTTCATGACCACCATCCAATGCGTGGCCCAACTGCACGAGTTGTTATCCATGGTCTGTGGGCTTTGTTGCGATATAAGTTAAACACCGTTTTAACAAATGTAAGATGAGCGCAACAAAGAAGGTACCATTGGTGACGAACACTCATCTTATTCATCACATAATAATATTACATTCACATCATGTTGTCGGATAGGTTACAAATTGCCAAACCTATTGGCTTTCTGGTCACCTATTCCAACACTGTTAGAGCCTAAATGTTCATCCCCTCAAATTCACCTAGTCTCTAGTGCCATGGACCGTTGCTAGATGGCCACCCATGATAACGGGCGGATTCTAGGAATCCGACCAAGTCTAGCTGAAAGGTGAACCTAAAGAGTCACACACAATCCGCACACATAAAGTATTTAATTTAGAAATAAATATTTGGAGAAATGGAATGATCAAATTAGATTTAATCGGGTCCTTATTTTTCTTGGAAAGAATTAATTCCTTTTACTGGATAAAGGGGATTTATCTAATAAATTAGATTTATTAGAAAATTAATTTAATGGGCCTAGAATAAATATTTACATTTATAATATTTATTTATTGCCTTTGGAATATTTAAATGGGTTTTAAATATTCCATTAAATTAAATTAATGGTTGAGATTATAAGGAAAAGATGGACGGCTAGAATTAATTTTGACTAAGTCAAATTACTACTTTGACTAGGACTTTGACTAGGTCAAAATCCTAGTCAAATTAGTATTCTAGAGTTGGAGTTTGAAGAGGATTAAACACCTCCTCTATAAATACTCCTAGTCCTTCACCTTTAGAGAGATGATGAAACTTCAACACAATCACACACTCTCTCTCGATCTCTCCTCTCTCGTCCGCCCTCTCTCTCCTTTTCTCTCCAAGAAAATACTCCTTATTCTTTTGTGTTAAAAATTGAACATAAGGAGGATTAATCCCGTTAAACAATAACGTGTGATTGATCCGTCCTCTCCAAATAAAATACTTGTTCATTTGCTAGCACGACGTACAAGATACGTGGGCGGATTGCGTGTTACAATTTAGAAGATCTCACATACGAGATTTTGGACCAAATCAGGGAACAACGCGAAGTACCGGTTAGAAGAGGAAAACGACGAACCGGTAGGTCTCTTTTACGTTTTCATCCTCTTCTATTTTTTTAATCCTATGTGTTAGAATAGGTGACCATGTAAGCCAATTTTGGCAGGAATATGTAACCTATGTCTAGACAATTTCAGGTGTTTGATAAATCATTAATGAATAAAGAAGTTAATTTCATTTGGCATCACTTTGTTTGTGTTCACTTATATTTGTTTTCCATATCTGTTCACTACGCAAACAAAGCCCACGGACTGAGAATCAATTTTGGGGACTGGGACTACGCTTGGAGGTAGGTCCATGGAATCAGTCTTCCCGAATCAGTCCGGAAATCTCCAAGTCAAGGAATCCCGAAAATGGGTACCGGGATTCCATTTGAGACTTGCACTAAGCACCTGCTGTCGTGTTTCATCGACGGGTGACGAGGGTCGTCTAAGCAGTGTGAAAGATTATGTGGATCGTCCCGGGAAAAACGCGAATGCGGAAGCGCGGTATAATGAAAAATTAAAACGGAATTTAAACATGCTTTTAAATTAAAAACACGTTTCAAAGGGTGTGCCTTTGAAATTTTCCCGGGCATTCGGTGTATCTCATGAACGTATAACATAAAATAAATCATGAAGGCCATAGGGTTGAAAATTAAAGAGGGACGAAAATTTAAAACGAGACCTACCCGTTGTCGTTTTCGTCTTCAACGGCTACACGCGTTGTTCCCCGTTTTGCACCAAGATCCCGTCTTTGAGACCCTCTAATTCGTGACACACGATCCACCCACGTATCTTGCACGTCGTGCTAGCAACGAACAAGTGTATAATTTTGGAGTGGATGAATCAATAACACATTATCAATTAATGGTATTGATTCATCAAGATTCTAATGTTCCAAGAACAAAAGAATCAAGAAAACTATTTTCTTGAGAGAGAGAGGGCGGACGAGAGAGATGGGAGAGAGAGAGAAACCGTGTGTGTGTGTTGTGTGTGTGTGTTGGAGTTTCATCATCATGTAAATTGTAGGATGCTAGGGGTTTATATAAAAGAGGAGTTTTAATCCTCTTTAAACTCCTCTTTTAAGAACTCTAATTTGACTAGGATTTTGACCTAGTCAAAGTCCTAGTCAAACTAGTGTTTTGACCTAGTCAAAACGATCCTAGCCATCCATCTCTCCCATTAATCTCAAACCGTTGATTTAATTTAATTTAATGGAAATATTAAAAAACCTATTTAAATATTTCCAAGAGGCTAAAATAAATATAAATATTATTTAAGCCCATTAAATAAATTCCTTTGATAAATCCAATTTATCAATTTAATTCCTTCTATCAAATAGAAAGAATTATTTCTCCAAGAAAAATAAAGGTCCCGATTAAATCTAATTTAATCATTCCTTCACTCCAATATTTAATTCCAAATTAAATATTTAATTGTGTGTGGATAGTGTGTGACTCTTTAGGTTCACCATTCAGCTAGACTTGGTCGGATTCCTAGAATCCGTCCGTTACCATGGGTGGCCATCTAGCAACGGTCCATGGCACTAGAGACTAGGTGAAATATTCAGGGATGAACATTTAGGCTCTAACAGTACGCTTGTCCTTCTGTCTTCGGTCTCATCACTTAGTGTCTAGGGCACGGATAACGCAGGTACCCATCTTGGACCTAAGTGTCGGTCTGTCCTCACTAAACGCCGCAAGGGAAACCTTCCCTTCTGTTCAGTCACTGTGGCCACAGTTTTAGGGACAAGACCTAGAGCATACATGAGACTCAACTGTCAAAACCTATTGACAGGAGACAGATCCTTTCTTGGAAACTACTGTCACTTTGCACACCAGGACTGCACTAGACATGGCTTATGACTACCAAAGAGAATTCTGGCAATCTCTCACCATATCTAAGATACAGTTCTGATGTACAGGTAAACTCAGTAATTCCTCAAGTCAAAGGACTTGACCTGTACCGTTGGAACCGGGAATACTCGTCATACCTTGCAGACCATACTCAAGGTCCTCCGTAAGACGGTTCCCACGAGTCACCTCAGTCAGCTGCATCCTAGCAGGCTAACCCACTAACACTGCTTAGACGATCCTCGTCACCCGTCGATGAAACACGACAGCAGATGCTTAGTGCAAGTCTCAAATGGAATCCCGGTACCTATTTTCGGGATTCCTTGACTTGGAGATTTCCGGACTGATTCGGGAAGACTGATTCCATGGACCTACCTCCAAGCGTAGTCCCAGTCCCCGAAATCGAATCTCAGTCCGTGGGCTCTGTTTGCGTAGTGAACAGATATGGAAAAATAGGTGCAAGTGAACACAAACAAAGTAATGCCAAATGAAAATTCACTTCTTTATTCATTAATGATTTATCAAAACACTTATAATTGTCTAGACATAGGTTACATATACCCGCCAAAATTGGCTTACATGGTCACCTATTCTAACACAGTGTTAGTGGGTTAGCATGCTAGGACGCAGCTGACTGAGGTGACTCGCGGGAACCGTCTTACGGAGGACCTTGAGTATGGTCAGCAAGGTATGACGTGTATTCCCGGTTCCAACGGTACAGGCCAAGTCCTTTGACTTGAGGAATTGCTCAGTTTACCTGTACGTTAGGGCTGTATCTTAGATATGGTGAGAGATTGCCAGAATTCTCTTTGGTAGTCATAAGCCATGTCTAGTACAGTTCTGGTGTACAAAGTGACAGTAGTTTCCAAGAAAGGATCTGTCTCCTGCCAATAGGTATTGACAGTTGAGTCTCATGTATGCTCTGTGTCTTGTCCCTAAAATCTGTGGCCACAGTAACTGAACAGAAGGGAAGGATTCCCTTGCGGCGTTTAGTGAGGACAGACCGACACTTAGGTCCAAAATGGGTACCTGCATTATCCGTGCCCTAGACTCTAAGTGATGAGACCGAAGACAGAAGGACAAGTGTACTGTTAGAGCCTAAATGTTCATCCCTGAATATTTCACCTAGTCTCTAGTGCCATGGACCGTTGCTAGATGGCCACCCATGGTAACGGAAGGATTCTAGGAATCCGACCAAGTCTAGCTGAAAGGTGAACCTAAAGAGTCACACACTATCCACACACATTTAGATATTTAATTAGGAATTAAATATTGGAGTGAAGGAATGATTAAATTGGATTTAATCGGGTCCTTTATTTTTCTTGGAGAAATAATTCCTTCTATTAGATATAAGGAATTAAATTGATAAATTAGATTTATCAAAGGGATTTATTTAATGGGCTTAAATAATATTTATATTTATTTTTAGCCTCTTGGAAATATTTAAATAGGTTTTAAATATTCCATTAAATTAAATTAAATCAACGGTGAGATGAATGGGAGAGATGGATGGCTAGGATTGTTTTGACTAGGTCAAAACACTACTTTGACTAGGATTTTGACTAGGTCAAAATCCTAGTCAAAATAGAGTTCTTGAAAGAGGAGTTTAAAGAGGATTAGACTCCTCTTCTATATAAACCCCTAGCATCCTACAAGTTGAATGATGATGAAACTCCAACACACACACTACAACACACACACACGGATTCTCTCTCCCTCTCTCTCGTCCGATTCTCTCTCCCTCTTCAAGAAATATTTTCTTGGTTCTTTTTGTTCTTGGAACATTAAGAACTTGATGAATCAATACCATTAATCAATAATGTGTTATTGATTCATCCACTCCAAAAACATAAACTTGTTCGTTGCTAGCACGACGTGCAAGATATGTGGGTGGATCGTGTGTCACGATTTAGAGGGTCTCAAAGACGAGATCTTGGTGCAAAACGGGGAACAACGCTTGTAGCCGTTGAAGACGAAAACGACAACGGGTAGGTCTCGTTTCAATTTTTCGTCCTCTCTTTAATTTCCAACCCTATGGCCTCCATGATTTATTTTGTGTTATTCGTTCATGAGATACACCGAACGCCCGGGAAATTTCAAAGGCACACCCTTTGAAACGTGTTTTAATTTAAAAGCATGTTTAAATTCCATTTTAATTTTTATTATACCGCGCTTCCGCATTCGCGCTTTTCCCGGGACGATCCACAATTTCTTTCAGTGGTATCAGAGCATGGTTCGGTGTATAGGCCTAGGGTTTATGTGCGTTTTAAGCATGAAACGTGATTTAGCATGTTTTAATTGAATCTTGAATTTCTTGATTATTAAAGCATGTTATTTTATTGCTTTTAATTCGTGTGAATTTATGAATGTTGGTGTTTTTTCTGTTTTTCTTGGGAAACGGGATGGGAAATTAATCTGAAAAACGAGAGAAAACGCCACAGCCGGCCAGCCGGGAAGGCTGGCCGCGTGCAGCCGAGCACTGCCGGTAGGGCGGATGCGCGCAGGCATGGGAAGCCTGCGCGCGCGCGCACTGCCGGCCGCGCAGGGGCAGCGCGCAGCCATCGTGCGCGCATGGAAGCGCCTCCAGGCGCGCGCGCGGGTAGACAAAGGAGTCTGCGCACGCGCGCCCGGCAGGCACGCCCATGCGCGCGCGCGCGCAAGGCTGACGGGCGGGGAGCCCGCGCGCGGACGGGCACCAGGCGCGCCGCCAGGCGCGCGCGCGCATGCAAACGGAGGCGTCTGCGCGCGCGCCCGGCAGGCACGCCCAGTGCGCGTCTGCGCGCGCGCTCTGCGCACAGCGCAGGCACACGGCCGGCGGCCAGCAAGCCAGCGCGCGCAAGGAAGAGGAGCCTGCGCGCGCGTCGGCCTGCCGATGCGCTAGGCCGTGCAGTGCGCTGCCGGTCAGGCGCGCGCGCAAGCAGGCAGGGGCCTGCGCGCGCGCGCCCGGCCGGCTGGCTGCCGCAGGCGGCGGCGGCCGGTGGCTGTGAAGCTAGGGTTTTGAAATCCTAGTGTTATTTAATTTTAAATTAATTTTCAGTTTTAATTTTGAATTAATTCTGAAAATTCGTTTTTTGGGTTCAATTTTTCCTAAGTTCCTAAAGACATTATTTTAGGAGTAAAATAAATTGGATTTGGAATCCCGGGGTTATTTTACTTAAGATAATGAGGAAAGGTTTTCCTAAAACGAGAAAAAAAAAGATTAATATTACCAATATTTATATATATATTTTTTTTATTTTCACACGTTGCGCACATGTTCATTTATTTTCATCTTGGATTAATATGATTGGAAATCATGTGTTGCTGGAATATTATGATTATGTGATTGGATAATGTAATTACGTGTGTTGGATGGAAATGGATGATCACGAGCCCTAGACCGAATGTATGGTTTAATTTTCTGTTGGCCCTGTGTGCCTCTTTAACTGCTTTCTCCTTCTCTCTTTCTAGTGCCTTGGAATAATAAGGCTTTCTACCTCCCTCCTTATGTACTCCCCCCGGGTTTTCGCTGGGGTTTCTATTTTTTAATATGTAATGAGAGTAGACTAGGAGTGAGGTTTCTTTTTGTAATTGGTGGAGAAGAAGGAAGGACCACATGGAGAGCCCAGACCGGAGGTCCCTTGGAGTTTTCCATGAAGTGAAGAAAGAGAAAAGAGACCAAGGCCCATCAGCATGATGATTGGGTTACTATTATTGTAATAGTATAGGACCAACCCTAGATTGACCATAGATCCACTGCGGGCTCAGTGGGTCGCATAGGATTTGGGCTCGTGATCATCCAACAGGGGCGTGCTAGGCTTTAATTTTGCATGTGGTCATTATGATGGATGAATGGCTTTTATTTATCATATAACTGCTATGGATGGATTTTATTTATGCATTATGGATGAATGTATGCATATATATTATGAGATCTCGGTCATTCACTACTCTCACATTGGTTGGACCAATGTTGAAATATTAGACCCTAGATAAAGTGGACATGAACTCTAGGAGTTTGTCCATGCCTTCCAATCCATGGCACAGTGAGGAAGCTGTTTTAGGTCAATAGCGTGGTCTCATGAGTCGTGGCACGTTATTGTACTTAAAAGAAGCTGCACTGTGTCATGAACGAAAAATGGGCTGCTGTTACCTGTCTCACGAGTCGTGGGGGTACTAGTGGGTCCATGGCTCGGTCGATTGGGTCGGGTCTAACGCCCAATTAGCATGATTCGCTTGGAGTCCTCGGGATCATGCAAAAGGGTGAGGCAATAATCTTGGGAATCTTGTGGAACGAGAATGGTATGGAATACCTCCCACAGGATCTTTTCCATGCGAATCGTAAAAGCGGGGTATGGGAAAAATCGCTGTGGATCCCAAGCCCACTAGGAAAGGATTTCCCGAAAATCACGTTTGAGAGTACCGTGTTTTCGTATAAATAGTGGGAGGATTAAATGACTAAAGACCAAGCATTTAATTATTTCATCAAACCACCGTCTTTATTTTCTGCTGATCGCGCGTTGTTTTCTAAATGTAGATTTAAAATGTCTAAGAACCCACTATCAACCATTCTTGAGACAAACAAATTTAATGGAACCAACTACAACGACTGGTTGCGCAATCTCAGGATAGTCCTAGATTACGAGAACCAAGGCTACGTCATGGACGAGCCTCTCCCTAGGACCTTGCCGGAAGGATCCACGCCAGAAGAACGTGAGACGTTCGAGACTTGGCATAAGGATAACCGGAAGGTCCGTAGCGTCATACTTGCTTCGATGACCAATGAGATTCAGAAGCAATATGAAAGGGTAGACGATGTCCCTTCCATTATGGCTCGCCTTAAGGATTGCTATGCAGTCCCGGACCGGCATACTAGGTATGTCGCGACCAAGGCGTTCTTTGGAACTAAAATGACAGAAGGATCCTCTGTACAAGAGCATGGGGTTAAAATGCTTACCCTAGTGGAAAAGCTCGAGATCCTAAATGCAGGTCTCGATAACGAAACGTACATAGATGTGATCCTTCAGTCACTCCCACCCTCCTTCGACCAATTTATCGTCAACTATAACATGAATGCACTTGAGAAGGGCATTCATGAGTTGATCAATATGTTGGTGCAATACGAGGCAACGACTAAGAAGTCCACGCCTTCGGTATTGTTTGGAGGTGCTTCAACTTCCAAGACGAAAGGGAAGGGTGCCGGACGTTGGAAAAGGAAGAAGGGGAAGGGAAAAGCCGTCATAGCAGCTACGAACACTCAGAGTGTTCCCATTGCCAAAAAGGGGAAAGGCAAAGGAAAGGGAAAGGTTGTCTCCAAGCAACAGTCAAAGGCATATGACATATGTATCAACTGCCGTGAGAAAGGGCATTGGAAGAGAGAGTGCCCCAAACTCTTCTCAAACCAAGGTATATATGTGATTGAGGTTAATATGGTCACTAATTCTGCCTCTTGGGTATTGGATACCGGCTGTGGAGCTCACATTTGCAATGATTTGCAGGTGCTGAAAAGAAGCAGAAAACTAAGTAGCGGGGACATGATCCTGAAGCTTGGAAATGGCAAGGCCATCTCAGCAGAAGCAGTAGGATCCGCCACTTTAGTAATTAGTGATACCATTAGCATAGAATTAGAGCAGGTTTATTTTGTACCTAGTATGATTAAGAACATCATTTCCATTCCATTGTTGGACAATAGTGGTTATGAGTTCAGAATCAATAAAAATTGCTTTTATTTGATGAGGTGTGGAATTGCTCATCTACTTGGTACATTGCACAACGGGCTCTATATCTTGCAACAAACGAATTTCGTTCTTAACGCTCAACACAAACGGAAATTAGATAATAACGGGAACGCACGTCTGTGGCACGCTAGGCTAGGTCACATATCCCAAGATAGGATGAAAAGGTTGGTAGACTCAAAGAACCTAGAGGTTGGGGACTTGAGCGATCTACCAACTTGTGAATCTTGTCTAAGAGGGAAAATGACCAAGAAGCCCTTTGTAGGTCAAAGCAGGCTTGCCACGGGTTTGTTGGACTTGGTCCATACAGACGTATGTGGACCACTAAGGACGCAGGCTCGAGGTGGGTTCTCCTACTTCATAACCTTCACCGATGATCATTCACGGTATGGTTATGTTTACCTAATGAGGTACATGTCTGAAGCTCTTGAGAGGTTAAAGAATTCAGACTTGAAGTGGAGAACCAGACCAACTGCAAAATTAAAGTCCTACGGTCAGACCGAGGCGGTGAATACCTTAGTGCCGAATTCCTAGATTATCTAAAAGAAAATGGTATAATATCGGAATGGACACCTCCCGGAACACCACAGTTAAATGGCGTCTCTGAAAGGAGGAACCGAACCCTGTTGGACATGGTTCGGTCCATGATGAGTTTTACCAAATTGCCCTTATCGTTTTGGGGTTATGCATTAGAAACGGCAGCCAAGTTGTTGAATTTGGTGCCTACCAGTGCATTGACCCAAACGCCATATGAGATATGGCACGGCAAGCCTGCGTCCTACAATTACTTGAAAGTGTGGGGTAGCCCCGCATACGTCAAGAGGTTAGTGGGAGATAAGCTAGAATCCAGGTCTAGCCTATGCAGGTTCGTTGGATACCCTAGAGAAACTGCGGGTTATTACTTTTATGACCCTTTGGAACAAAAGGTATTTGTTTCAAGGAATGCAGTATTCTTGGAGCAAGGCTTCCCGGAGGATATCCAACCTGATGAGCTGATCCTTGAGGAATCAAGTGATGGAACTCAGCCATCAGAAATAGCCGCGGAAACCTCACCAAGAGGATTTAGGATTAACACACGGAGGGCTGACCAACCTAGAGAAGACCAACATGCTAGGCATGAAGGACAACCTCAAGAAAGGCCAGTCCTGGCCCCTGAACCGCCGGCTCCGATACAGTCAGCGCCCACAGTCACCACTGACGTTCCCGTCCTCCGTAGGTCCACTAGAGAATCCAGACCTCCAGTGAGATATGGGTTTCTAGGTGCGACCGATCTTCTGGATAACGATCCTAAGACATACGGGGAAGCGATGTCTGACATCGACTCCGGGAAATGGCTTGAGGCCATGAAGACCGAAATGGACTCCATGAGCGAGAACCAAGTTTGGAGACTTGTAGATCCACCGAAAGGTGTTAAGCCAGTGGGCTGTAAGTGGGTCTACAAGCGCAAACTCGGCGTTGATGGAGAAGTCACAACCTTTAAGGCTAGGCTTGTAGCTAAGGGATACACTCAACGACCCGGGGTCGATTTTGAGGATACCTACTCGCCAGTAGCCATGGCTAAGTCCATTCGGATCCTGCTTGCCATAGCAGCATGGTATGACTATGAAATATGGCAGATGGATGTGAAAACGGCCTTCCTCAACGGTTTCGTTGAAGAAGAGATCTATATGGATCAGCCGGAGGGTTTCACGGTCACTGGAGAAGAACAGAAGGTCTGTCGTCTCCAGAAGTCCATCTATGGCCTCAAACAAGCATCCCGAAGTTGGAACATTCGATTTGATGAAGTAATACGGGGATATGACTTCATCAAAAACGAATCCGACCCTTGTGTATACAAGAAGGTCAGTGGGAGCTCTATAGTGTTCCTAGTGCTTTACGTGGATGACATTCTGCTCATTGGTAATGACGTCAGAATGTTAGGAAACACAAAAGCATGGTTGTCAACCAAGTTTTCCATGAAGGACTTGGGTGAAGCCTCCTACATCCTAGGCATCCAGATTGTCAGGGACAGATCTAAAAGGATGTTAGGGCTCACCCAAAACTCGTATATGGAGAAAGTCCTAAAGAGATATCGAATGGACAACTCCAAACGAGGATTCCTTCCAATGAGGCATGGGATCAAGTTGTCCAAGAAGCAGTCCCCGCAGACTGATGAGGAACTTGAAAAGATGAAAGTCATCCCCCTATGCTTCTGCCGTAGGTAGCATCCAATATGCGGTCCATTGCACCAGGCCTGACATTGCATACGCTTTGAGCGTGACAAGCAGATATCAGTCCTGTGCAGGAGAGGCACATTGGAATGCCGTTAAGGGCATCCTTAAGTACCATAGGAGGACTAAGGAAATGTTCTTGGTCTATGGCAATGGAGAACTAATTCTGGAAGGCTTTAGCGACGCTAGCTTCCAGTCTGATGACGATGATGCCAAGTCTCAATCGGGGTATGTATTCAAACTCAACGGAGGAGTAGTGGCTTGGAAAAGTTCCAAGCAAGCAACCACTGCTGACTCCACCACTGAGGCTGAATACATAGCAGCTTCAAAAGCTGCTAAGGAAGCGGTTTGGATGAGAAACTACATCCAAGAGTTGGGTGTGGTGCCTAGCATCGCCGAGCCTGTTGTCATCTTCTGTGATAACAACGGTGCAATAGTGCAAGCAAAGGAACCGAGATCTCATCACCGTTCCAAACACATTCTTAGACGCTACCATCTTCTTAGAAATGGTAGGAAGAGGTGACGTTCGGATGGACCGAGTCAACTCAGCAGACAACACAGCAGACCCGCTGACAAAGCCTATGTCGCAGAGTGCTCATACGCAACATCTTGAGAAGATGGGGATTAGGCATATGGGTGATTGGCTTTAAAGGTCAAGTGGGAGATTGTTAGAATAGGTGACCATGTAAGCCAATTTTGGCAGGAATATGTAACCTATGTCTAGACAATTTCAGGTGTTTGATAAATCATTAATGAATAAAGAAGTGAATTTCATTTGGCATCACTTTGTTTGTGTTCACTTATATTTGTTTTCCATATCTGTTCACTACGCAAACAAAGCCCACGGACTGAGAATCAATTTCGGGGACTGGGACTACGCTTGGAGGTAGGTCCATGGAATCAGTCTTCCCGAATCAGTCCGGAAATCTCCAAGTCAAGGAATCCCGAAAATGGGTACCGGGATTCCATTTGAGACTTGCACTAAGCACCTGCTGTCGTGTTTCATCGACGGGTGACGAGGGTCGTCTAAGCAGTGTTAGTGGGTTAGCATGCTAGGACGCAGCTGACTGAGGTGACTCGCGGGAACCGTCTTACGGAGGACCTTGAGTATGGTCAGCAAGGTATGACGTGTATTCCCGGTTCCAACGGTACAGGCCAAGTCTTTTTGACTTGAGGAATTGCTCAGTTTACCTGTACGTTAGGGCTGTATCTTAGATATGGTGAGAGATTGCCAGAATTCTCTTTGGTAGTCATAAGCCATGTCTAGTACAGTTCTGGTGTACAAAGTGACAGTAGTTTCCAAGAAAGGATCTGTCTCCTGCCAATAGGTATTGACAGTTGAGTCTCATGTATGCTCTGTGTCTTGTCCCTAAAATCTATGGCCACAGTAACTGAACAGAAGGGAAGGATTCCTTGCGGCATTTAGTGAGGACAGACCGACACTTAGGTCCAAAATGGGTACCTGCATTATCCGTGCCCTAGACTCTAAGTGATGAGACCGAAGACAGAAGGACAAGTGTACTGTTAGAGCCTAAATGTTCATCCCTGAATATTTCACCTAGTCTCTAGTGCCATGGACCGTTGCTAGATGGCCACCCATGGTAACGGAAGGATTCTAGGAATCCGACCAAGTCTAGCTGAAAGGTGAACCTAAAGAGTCACACACTATCCACACACATTTAGATATTTAATTAGGAATTAAATATTGGAGTGAAGGAATGATTAAATTGGATTTATCGGGTCCTTTATTTTTCTTGGAGAAATAATTCCTTCTATTAGATATAAGGAATTAAATTGATAAATTAGATTTATCAAAGGGATTTATTTAATGGGCTTAAATAATATTTATATTTATTTTTAGCCTCTTGGAAATATTTAAATAGGTTTTAAATTTTCCATTAAATTAAATTAAATCAACGGTGAGATGAATGGGAGAGATGGATGGCTAGGATTGTTTTGACTAGGTCAAAACACTACTTTGACTAGGACTTTGACTAGGTCAAAATCCTAGTCAAAATAGAGTTCTTGAAAGAGGAGTTTAAAGAGGATTAGACTCCTCTTCTATATAAACCCCTAGCATCCTACAAGTTGAATGATGATGAAACTCCAACACACACACTACAACACACACACACGGATTCTCTCTCCCTCTCTCTCGTCCGATTCTCTCTCCCTCTCCAAGAAATATTTTCTTGGTTCTTTTTGTTCTTGGAACATTAAGAACTTGATAAATCAATACCATTAATCAATAATGTGTTATTGATTCATCCACTCCAAAAACATAAACTTGTTCGTTGCTAGCACAACGTGCAAGATATGTGGGTGGATCGTGTGTCACGATTTAGAGGGTCTCAAAGACGAGATCTTGGTGCAAAACGGGGAACAACGCTTGTAGCCGTTGAAGACGAAAACGACAACGGGTAGGTCTCGTTTTAATTTTTCGTCCTCTCTTTAATTTCCAACCCTATGGCCTCCATGATTTATTTTGTGTTATTCGTTCATGAGATACACCGAACGCCCGGGAAATTTCAAAGGCACACCCTTTGAAACGTGTTTTAATTTAAAAGCATGTTTAAATTCCGTTTTAATTTTTATTATACCGCGCTTCCGCATTCGTGCTTTTCCCGGGACGATCCACAATTTCTTTCACTATGGCCTCCATGATTGCATGTCTTATACGAATAATGCATGTTTAAATTTTTCAATTTAAATTTATACCGCGCTTCTGCATTCGCGCTATTTCCTGGGACGATCCACATGCCTTTCTCAGGCTTTCAGTGTTATTAGAGCCCGGTTCGGTGTATATGTTAGAATATGTGACCAGAAAGTCAATGGTATTGGCTGTTCTGAGAACCATTCGTCAATCTGTGAACAAGTAATATTATGTTAATGAATGTAGTAAGGATTCATAGGCATGAGTTTGTGTACTTACTGCTTGCATCATTACGATGTCACAACAAACGCCCACAGACTGAAATAACGTTTCGGGAAATTGGAACTACGCTTGGAGGTAGGTTCATGAAATCAGTTTCGCCGAATCAGTCTGAAACACTCCAAGTCAAAGGAATCTTGAGACAGGGCATCGAGAATCCATTTGAGACTTGCCTAAGCATCTGCTGTCGTGTTTCATCGATGGGTGACGAGGATCGTCTAAGCAATGTTAGTGGGTCGGCCTGCTGGGGAGCGTCCGACTGAGGTGACTCGCGGGAATCGTCATATAGAAGCTACTCGGGCTTGGTCGGCATGACTCGTATGAAAGAAATCGGTGGATCGTCCCGGGAGATTAACGCGAATAGCGGAAGCGCGAAATAGTGCGTAATAAAATTACAAAAGCATAATTAAATGGAATTTAAATCATGCATAATATACATAAACGAATCAAGGGGTGTGCCCTTGATTCTCCCGGGCATTCGGTGTATCTCATGTTCAATAAAACACAACATGGAGGCCATAGAATTGAAACCGGAAAAACGAAATTAAAGAACCTACCCGGTTGTAGTTTTGTCTTCGTTTCGGCTACGCGCATTGTTCCTCGTTTTGCACCAAGATCTCAAATAAGAGACCCTCTAAATCATCTCACTCGCTCCACCGGAAAGCAAACAACCCTTGTGCTAGCAAGAAATAATTTGGGGAGAAGAGACATCGATACACGCTATGAATTAACGCAATCAATGTCTCTTATGTTCTTAACTTGAATAAATCAAGAAGAACAAAGTAGTATCCTTGGAGATTAAAAAAAAGGGATGGGCGAATTTGAGAGAGAGATGAGAGATGAGAGTTGTAGAGAATACTAGGTGTAAGTGTGTGTTTTTTAAGTATTTATAGAAGATGGAATTCCTATTCCTTCTCAAACTCTTCCAAAGAGACACACTTTGACTAGGATTTTGACCTAGTCAAATCCTAGTCAAATTAGGCTTTGATTAAGTCAAATTAATCATGGCCATTCATCTCATCATTCTCTAGATCAAATCTTGTCCATCCATTTTGATGGGCTTTATGGAATGGGCTTTATTTAATTCTAAATTAAATGATCCCATGGACTTTATATTAAAATCCTATTTAATATACTAAGCCCATTAATTAATTAATGGAATGGACTTTATTTAATTCCAAATTAAATAGTCCATGGACTTTATATTAAATCCTATTTAATACCAAGCCCATTAATTAATTCCATAGAATGGGATTATTTAATTCTAAATTAAATAGTCCCATGGACTTTATATTAAAATCCTATTTAATATACTAAGCCCATTAATTAATTAATGGAATGGACTTTATTTAATTCCAAATTAAATAGTCCATGGACTTTATATTAAATCCTATTTAATACCAAGCCCACTAATTAATTAATTCACCCTTTTAATCTAATTAAAAGGAAAGCCCATGCTTTGTAAAATTCATAAATCTAATTTATGAACTCAAGCCCGATTATTCCAAATAATTCATCGAAGCTTGAATCTCCAAGAAGTATAATTTAATTCCATTAAATTAAACCTTCTCCCGGAATTAAATCCAAATTAATTCCCTTTCATTTGGTGTAGCGGGTGTGACTCTTTAGGTTCACCTTTCAGCTAGACTTGGACCTACTTTTTGTTATTTCATAACTAAAGTAGTCCGTTACCATGGGTGGCCATCTAGCAACGGTCCATGGCACTAGAGACTAGGTGAATTTATGGTGTGAACATTTAGGCTCCGAGTTATACGCAGGTGCGGTCCTACCGACGCTCGATACGTACGGGTACGGTCCTACTGTCGCCTGTCTCCCGGCCTTTAGTCTAGGGGTCGGTTCCCATCGTTGACTAGGCAACTATGCATAATGCTCGAGATAGGTTTAACTCGACGTAGGAAATCCTTTCCCACTACATCAAGTGCTATGGCCATAGACTTTGTGAGTCTAAACCATCTCCGAGCGCATAGGAGATCTTGCTGTCATATCCTTTGACAGGGGACAGATCCTATCTTGAAATTCACCGTTCTTACATACTCCGACTGCACTGGACGAGGCTTATGATGACCATGTGATATAATCGGTCAAATTTCACCAGATCCAAGATACAACCTTAGTATGTAGGGGACTGCCGTGATCCTCAAGTCCGAGGACTAATCCCGTACTATCAGAACCGGGAATACGAGT
This sequence comes from Sesamum alatum, assembly GCA_034509735.1. Taxonomy (NCBI): domain Eukaryota; kingdom Viridiplantae; phylum Streptophyta; class Magnoliopsida; order Lamiales; family Pedaliaceae; genus Sesamum; species Sesamum alatum. The sequence continues at coordinate 16,354,755 of JACGWO010000004.1, forward strand.
CATACCGACCAAGCCCGAGTAGCTTCTATATGACGATTCCCGCGAGTCACCTCAGTCGGCCGCTCCCCAGCAGGCCGACCCACTAACACTGCTTAGACGATCCTCGTCACCCGTCGATGAAACACGACAGCAGATGCTTAGTGCAAGTCTCAAATGGATTCTCGATGCCCTGTCTCGAGATTCCTTTGACTTGGAGTATTTCAGACTGATTCGGCGAAAACTGATTTCATGAACCTACCTCCAAGCGTAGTTCCAATTTCCCGAAATGTTATTTCAGTCTGTGGGCGTTTGTTGTGACATCGTAACGATGCAAGCAGTAAGTACAACAAACTCATGCCTATGAATCCTTACTGCATTCATTAACATAATATTACTTGTTCACAGATTGACGAATGGTTCTCAGAACAGCCAATACCATTGACTTTCTGGTCACCTATTCTAACAATCTCCCACTTGACCAATAAGTCAATTACCCACTTTGTTCAGATTCCTCTGAGTATGAGTAATCTTCGATACCGATTAAGGTATCGTGGGTCCGCTTATATTTCCTTGCGAAGCAATACGGTCTAACCGTGTTACCTCTATCCACCATTGCCTCTTAGAGATGGTGGTTGTCTAAGAATATTTTCGTGGATCTTGTGATGAGATCTCGTGCCAATACTCCCATAGCCAAGTTGCCTGCCATATAGGCAAACATGGCTTGGTCGTGCTAGGCGCCACGTCCATCCTATGGACGCGGTCTTCATCAGTGACCACTATCCGATGCACTCGTCATTGGGCCTGACTGTGCATACCTTTGAGACTAACTGGTTTTCACTTATGCTCTGGAAGCTAGTATCGCTTTAGCCTTCCAAAGCAACTCTCAACAGACGGTGCATCATGAACACATCTTTAGTCCTTATTTAGGTACTAAGGATCGTTCTTGATTGCTGTCTTCAACCCCTCAGTGCATTACCGATTTATGTTGAGCCATGCTAGAAGCACTCTCAACATCGGTTCCTATGCACCGAGTAAACATATCATATGTTTGCCTAGGGTTAAGACGTAGGGGATACTCAACATCCAAGCCTTCTCATTAGTCCACCGTGACTAAGTCTTGAATGGCTTGATGCTTTATGCATAGTATCCAAGTTTTCTCATCAGTCTTACTATGACTGAGTCTCGAACAACTTGTCCCTCTACATACATGAGTTTTCTCATCAGTCCACCATGACTGAGTCTTTGAAAAGCTCAATTCATGAAATGTATGTGGGATCCCTAAAATGTCATGGAGATTTTTCGTGAGTTACGGTTTGTGTTTTAGTGATTCCTAATGCCTTGAAGTCATCCATGAATCAAGACATTACACACTTAAACACTTGGAACGCCATTTCTACTCCCACTAATCACCTACGTCGTTTAAGATCGAGTCATGCTCCGTATGAGCTCGTCAAAACGAATATTCCAGTTATGCGGTGTTTCAAACCTTGTTTGAATTTCCTAGTGGATTCTATGGCTCCTCTCCATAAATCCTACTACGATGTCCAACATCACATTCCGCAGGTCATTTGGATTACTATCCAAATTTGACCGAACATATCCCGATCACTCGTACCTCTTACGACATTCGGGTTCGTTCTTAAGGGGACTTGGAATATGATCAATTTAAGATAGAAATGCAATTATAAGCAACGTTTTAGCATTATTCTGTCGTAAACCTACACAAACCAGACACCGAGTCTAATTTGCCTCCCACTAGTCCCTTGACGTATGTAGGATCCTTCTACATGCTCAAGAACTTTGTCGGGACATAGGCTTGCCAAACCATGGCTCCTTGTGCTTGACTCCTAGCAAAGTGCCATGTTCCTTACGTTGGCAATTTTGAGTCTACGTCTACACGGGCTACGGTAATTGGGCGAAACTTCGATCGATCTTCGTCCAACGAGATTCGATCGTTCCCTTTATCAGAGACCGTCATATTTGGCCTTTATAGGAAATGTTTCATTGAGAATTCCATTCTCAACTTGGATGCTCAAGGACTCCCACTAAATACACGGCCTTTTCGATCCTATCGAAACAGGTTTAATTTTGCAACCATTTATGGTTCACCTCCTTAAGTCTAATTCCCAAACCTCCTATGGGACCTTTAGACTTTTGAACCCTCTTATGGTCTTGTGTATTAGTAACCTACAGTTGTCTTATTGGCTCCCTTCCAATAGACTATTTGGCAAGCCTACTTTGTCCAACAAAGAGCTTTCGGACTTTCTTCTTTCATAAAAGACTTGTAAATTTAGTCGATTCGAATCATCTATTTCTAGATTCATCGAACTTTCCAATTTACTTATCTATTAATAAAGAAGAAACGTCCTAGCTGTTGTAGATGCCAAATCTGTAAGTTGGTCTTGATTAATCCATTTTAGATAATTTGAATTTTGAGTATCCATAAACCTTTTATGGGATGGTGTTCTAGGAGTTTACGTGTAACTACTAGCAAACATGAATCAATATTCAATAATTTTGTTTGATCAAATATGTATGTAATAAAACCTTTGTCCAACAAAGAGACATACTTTTGATCATGCTAGGTTACGTAATTCCTATATTATCCTAACATGATCACGATTATGGGCCTAACAAGTCTCTAGTCCTTTTCATCAATGGACCTTGCCATTGTTGAATCCTAGAACTGTTCTTGGCTTTTAAGTCCTTATTCACTTTCTGCAAACCACCCGCAGATTAGTGATAGGAATGGTATCAAATACCAAATAGAGTAAAAGTGATCATGTCAATACTCAATATCAAATTTTACCTACATTGGAGAGGGGTTTAGAATACTCCCCTTTCCAATGGCCCTCTTTACGACAGTGAAATGCTTACGTTTTTAGAAACTATGAACTTGACTGCTGAACCTTTTGCTCTTTCCTTTTACCTCCACCTTGTGTTGTAAAGGAACAGCACTTGAAGTGCTTAATAGTTGATGTCACCTTACCCTTCTTCCTCTTTTGGCGTCTGGCACCCTTGCCTTTCGCTATGGAGGTTGAAGCCTCTCCTACTAGTACCGACGGCGCAGATTTTGCAATCGTTGCTTCGTACTAGACCAACATAATTACCAACCTATGAAGATCTTTTCTAAGCTCATTCATGTTGATAATTAATGGTTTCGTAGGAGGGAGGAAGAGATTGAAGGATCATGTCAATGTACGTCTCTTTTTCAAGACTGACATGGAGGTCTTTTGAGCTTCTCCACTAGGGATTGCATCATCACTCCATGTTCTTTGTACCGACATCCTTCCGTCATCTTAGCTCCAAACATGCCTTCGTTGCATTTTACCCCACATGCTGGTCCAAGACCATATAGACATGATGCAAGCGAAGCATAGTTTGAGCCAACATCATTATATCCTACTTGCCGGTGGTCATCCTTCAACCTTTGAACGCCAAGCGTTGCCTTAGTTGTCGACCCTCCGGCAAGCGCTGAGGAACATCCTCATCCGGTTATGTGAGTTAAGGTTCTGGAAATCTAAGACCATCTTAAGATTTCGCAGTCAATTCGTGTAATTGGTTCCTTTTTAATGAGCCTCTTAGTGATGTGTTTGGTGGATTCTTAGACATTCACAACATATATGTAAAGCAGAAAATAACAAGCAGAGTGAAGTAATATTTTGGTTAAGTCTCGGTCTTTAGTCCTTAACCTCTTCCACTATTTCTACGAAAACACGGCACTCTCAAACGTTGTTTTCGGGAAATCCTTTCCTAGTGGGCTCAGGATCCACAGCGGTCTCCCCCATACCCCGCTTTTACGATTCGCATGGGAAAAGAACCCGTGGGAGGTATTCCATACCATTTCTCGTTCCACGAGATTCCCAGATAATTGCCTCACCCTTTCACGTGATCCCGAGGACTCCAAGCGAATCACGTTATTCGGGCGTTAGACCCGACCCAATCAACCGATTCATAGACTCACTGCTACCTCCACGACTCGTGAGACAGGTAACAGCAGTCTACTCATCGTTCATGACAAAGTGCAGCTTCTTTTAAGCACGATAGTCGTGCCACGACTCGTGAGACCACGCTATCGACCTAAAAGATCTTCCTCACTTTTGCCATGGATGGAAGGCTTGGACAGACTCCCAGAGTCCTAGTCCATTTATTAAGGGTCTATATTTAACTTGGTTCAACCAAGTGAGAGTTTTGATAGAACGAGACCTCATCACATATTAAGTATTGCATTGCGTGCGTTATGGCAGAAATATTCTAAGCGTGAATGTAACCATACATAAAGCATATAGAATAATCATAAGCATATAATACGCATCGCATGCAAAATAAAGCCTAGCACGCCCCTGTAGGATGATCACAAGCCCAAACCTATGCGACCACTGAGCCCGCAGTGGATCTATGGTCAATCTAAGGGTAGGCCCTACACTATTACAAGATTTAATAACCCATTACATGCAATGGGCCTTGTAAGTCCTCTTTATCTTCTTGGGCTCTCCATCTTGGGCCTACACCGGGCTTCTTCTCCATGGATCCTCCGTGGGCCATCCCGATGGCAACCTCCATGGGCCTCCAACACCTTGGGCTTGTCTTCTCTTGCAGCCGTTATTTACAAAAAGAAATAAAACCTCACCACTAATTCTACTCTCATTACATCATAAAATAAGAAACCCCAATTAAACATTTGGGGGGAGTACATTGGGAGGGAGAGAGAAAGCCTTATTATTCCAAGGCACTAGAAGAGATACAGAGAGGAAAAATAAAGAGGCACACAGGCCACAACCCAACAAATAAATGTAAATAAACCATACATGCGGTCTAGGGGCTTTGTGATCATCCTTTGTCAAATCAATTAACACAAATAGCACAAAATACATATCCCACGTAAAATATGCTATACAACATCCATGATAATCCATACCATAAAATAAATGCAGAAACTACATGTAAAATATCCACACACCAAACATTGGATTATAGTGCAAACTATGCACAACGATTTTTGTTGGAAAAACCTTTTCCATAATTAACAAGGCAATATTAATTCTATGAAATATAAAAATCTCAACCAAAATTAAAATGCCCCAAGTTAATTAATTCAGAAAAATTCCCAGAATTATACAAAAAAAATCAATTTTTCTGAAACACAAAAATCAACAATTCAAGAATATGCCCATTTTATTCAAGAATTCCAAAATCCAACATTCGTGCATATTAATACATGTCAAGATCTACTCATACTCAAGCCATAAAATAACCATGATGTCCAACATCATAAAACGCAGAAATTATTGCGAAATTTCACATGTGAATTTTGATCATTGGTGCAACCATTGCAAAAATTAAATCTTGTTAGGAAACCCTTTCCTCATCAACCAAGCAATATTTATTTTTAGAAAATTCCAAATCTCAAAAAATAAATATTCTAAGTCAATCGGGTTCAGAATAAATGCAGAAAATATCATAAATAATACAGTAAAAAACAGTTTTGAAAAAACGAGCCAAAAACGGGAGAAGAAACGGAAAACGGCACAGCCGGCCGGCCAGGCGCGCGCGCAGCGCGGCGCCCAGCGCATGCCATGCGCGCGCGTGCACGCGTGCAGGCGCCCCCCTGCCTGCGCGCGCGGCGGGCCACGCCCCTGTGCGCGCGGCCAGCGTGCTGCTGCTGCCGATTCGCCGTTTTTTCACTCTTTTTCGACTTTTTCATGCAATTTTTTTGAACCACAAGATAAATTAAACCCTAGAACATGTATAACACATTCAAGAAAACCAAGATCCAAAATCCCATGCAAAATTAAACGCCAATAAATATTTACGATAAACATGCTATAAACGTAAATTAAAACACGTTTATCATGCTTAAAACGCACATAGCACATAGAATTCTAGGCCAATACACCGAACCGGGCTCTGATACCAACTGAAAGAAATCGGTGGATTCGTCCCGGGAGATTAACGCGAATAGCGGAAGCGCGAAATAGTGCGTATAAAATTACAAAAGCATAATTAAATGAATTTAAATCATGCATAATATACATAAACGAATCAAGGGGTGTGCCCTTGATTCTCCCGGGCGTTCGGTGTATCTCATGTTCAATAAAACACAACATGGAGGCCATAGAATTGAAACCGGAAAAAACGAAATTAAAGAACCTACCCGGTTGTAGTTTTGTCTTCGTTTCGCTACGCGCATTGTTCCTCGTTTTGCACCAAGATCTCAAATAAGAGACCCTCTAAATCATCTCACTCGCTCCACCGGAAAGCAAACAACCCTTGTGCTAGCAAGAAATAATTTGGGGAGAAAGAGACATCGATACACGCTATGAATTAACGCAATCAATGTCTCTTATGTTCTTAACTTGAATAAAATCAAGAAGAACAAAGTAGTATCCTTGGAGATTAAAAAAAAAGGGATGCACGAATTTGAGAGAGAGATGAGAGATTGAGAGTTGTAGAGGAATACTAGGTGTAAGTGTGTGTTTTTTAAGTATTTATAGAAGATGGAATTCCTATTCCTTCTCAAAACTCTTCCAAAGAGACACACTTTGACTAGGATTTGACCTAGTCAAATCCTAGTCAAATTAGGCTTTGATTAAGTCAAATTAATCATGGCCATTCATCTCATCATTCTCTAGATCAAATCTTGTCCATCCATTTGATGGGCTTTATGGAATGGGCTTTATTTAATTCTAAATTAAATGATCCCATGGACTTTATATTAAAATCCTATTTAATATACTAAGCCCATTAATTAATTAATGGAATGGACTTTATTTAATTCCAAATTAAATAGTCCATGGACTTTATATTAAATCCTATTTAATACCAAGCCCATTAATTAATTCCATAGAATGGGGATTATTTAATTCTAAATTAAATAGTCCCATGGACTTTATATTAAAATCCTATTTAATATACTAAGCCCATTAATTAATTAATGGAATGGACTTTATTTAATTCCAAATTAAATAGTCCATGGACTTTATATTAAATCCTATTAATACCAAGCCACTAATTAATTAATTCACCCTTTTAATCTAATTAAAAGGAAAGCCCATGCTTTGTAAAATTCATAAATCTAATTTATGAACTCAAGCCCGATTATTCCAAATAATTCATCGAAGCTTGAATCTCCAAGAAGTATAATTTAATTCCATTAAATTAAACCTTCTCCCGGAATTAAATCCAAATTAATTCCCTTTCATTTGGTGTAGCGGGTGTGACTCTTTAGGTTCACCTTTCAGCTAGACTTGGACCTACTTTTTGTTATTTCATAACTAAAGTAGTCCCGTTACCATGGGTGGCCATCTAGCAACGGTCCATGGCACTAGAGACTAGGTGAATTTATGGTGTTGAACATTTAGGCTCCGAGTTATACGCAGGTGCGGTCCTACTCGACGCTCGATACGTACGGGTACGGTCCTAACTGTCGCCTGTCTCCCTCCCGGCCTTTAGTCTAGGGGTCGGTTCCCATCGTTGACTAGGCAACTACTGGCATAATGCTCGAGATAGGTTTAACTCGACGTAGGAAATCCTTTCCACTACATCAAGTGCTATGGCCATAGACTTTGTGAGTCTAAACCATCTCCGAGCGCATAGGAGATCTTGCTGTCATATCCTTTGACAGGGGACAGATCCTATCTTGAAATTTCACCGTTTCTTACATACTCCGACTGCACTGGACGAGGCTTATGATGACCATGTGATATAATCGGTCAAATTTCACACCAGATCCAAGATACAAACCTTAGTATGTAGGGGACTGCCGTGATCCTCAAGTCCGAGGACTAATCCCGTACTATCAGAACCGGGAATACGAGTCAACCGACCAAGCCCGAGTAGCTTCTATATGACGATTCCCGCGAGTCACCTCAGTCGGCCGCTCCAGCAGGCCGACCCACTAACACTGCTTAGACGATCCTCGTCACCCGTCGATGAAACACGACAGCAGATGCTTAGTGCAAGTCTCAAATGGATTCTCGATGCCCTGTCTCGAGATTCCTTTGACTTGGAGTATTTCAGACTGATTCGGCGAAACTGATTTCATGAACCTACCTCCAAGCGTAGTTCCAATTTCCCGAAATGTTATTTCAGTCTGTTGGGCGTTTGTTGTGACATTGTAACGATGCAAGCAGTAAGTACAACAAACTCATGCCTATGAATCCTTACTGCATTCATTAACATAATATTACTTTGTTCACAGATTGACGAATGGTTTCAGAACAGCCAATACCATTGACTTTCTGGTCACTATTCTAACATCGTATTCCCGATTCCGATAGTACGGGATTAGTCCTCGGACTTGAGGATCACGGCAGTCCCCTACATACTAAGGTTGTATCTTAGATCTGGTGAAATTTGACAGATTATATCACATGGTCATCATAAGCTCGTCCAGTGCAGTCGGAGTATGTAAGAACGGTGAATTCCAAGATAGGATCTGTCCCCTGTCAAGGATATGACAGCAAGATCTCCTATGCGCTCGGAGATGGTTTAGACTCACAAAGTCTATGGCCATTGCACTTGATGTAGTGGGAAAGGATTTCCTACGTCGAGTTTAAACCTATTCTCGAGCATTATGCATAGTTGCCTAGTCAAGAATGGGAACCGACCCCTAGACTAAAGGCCGGGAGGACAGGCGACAAGTAGGACCGTACCCGTACGGTATCGAGCGTCGGTAGGACGCACCTGCGTATAACTCGAAGCCTAAATGTTCACACCATAAATTCACCTAGTCTCTAGTGCCATGGACCGTTGCTAGATGGCCACCCATTGGTAACGGACTACTTTTGGTTATGAAATAACAAGAAGTAGGTCAAGTCTAGCTGAAAGGTGAACCTAAAGAGTCACACCCGCTACACCAAATGAAAGGGAATTAATTTGGAATTAATTCCGGGAGAAGGTTTAATTTAATGGAATTAAATTATATTTCTTGGAGATTTCAAGCCTCGATGAATTATTGTAAATAATCGGGCTTGAGTTCATAAATTAGATTTATGAATTTTATAAAGCATGGGCTTTCCTTTTAATTAGATTAAAAGGGGTGAATTAATTAGTGGGCTTGGTATATTAAATAGGATTTAATATAAAGTCCATGGGACTATTTTACTTTAGAATTAAATAATCCATTCTATGGAATTAATTAATGGGCTTGGTATATTAAATAGGATTTAATATAAAGTCCATGGGACTATTTAATTTAGAATTAAATAAGTCCTTTCCATTAATTAATTAATGGGCTTAGTATATTAAATATGATTTAATATAAAGTCCATGGGAATATTTAATTTAGAATTAAATAGGCCCATTCCGTAAAGCCCATCAAAAATGGATGGACAGATTTGATCTAGAGAATGATGAGATGAAGGGCCATGATTAATTTGACTTAATCAAAAACCTAATTTGACTAGGATTTGACTAGTCAAAATCCTAGTCAAAGTGTGTCTCTTTGGAAGAGTTTGAGAAGGAATAGGAAATTCCATCTTCTATAAATACTCAAAAAACACATACTCACACCTAGTATTCTCTACAACTCTCATCTCTCATCTCTCTCAAGATTTTCGTCCATCCCTTTTTTTCTCTCCAAGAATTATACTTTGTTCTTCTTGATTTTATTCAAGTTAAGAACATAAGAGACATTGATTGCGTTAATTCATAGCGTGTATCGATGTCTCTTCTCCCCAAATAATTTCTTGCTAGCACAAGGGTTGTTTGCTTTCACAGTGGAGCAAGTGAGATGATTTAGAGGGTCTCTTCTTTGAGATCTTGGTGCAAAACGGGGGAACAATGCATGTAGCCGAAACGAAGACAAAACTACAACCGGGTAGGTTCTTTAATAATGTTTTTCGTTCTAATTCTATGGCCTCCATGTTGTGTTTTATTGAACATGAGATAGACCGAACGCCGGGAGAATCAAGGGCACACCCCTTGATTCGTTTATGTATGTTATGCATGATTTAAATTCCATTTAATTATGCTTTGTAATTTATTACGCACTATTTCGCGCTTCCGCTATGCGCGTTAATCTCCCAGGACGATCCACACAATCTTTCAGTGGTATCAGAGCCCTGTTCGGTATATAGCCTAGAATTCTATGTGCTATGTGCGTTTAAGCATGATAAACGTGTTTTAATTTACGTTTATAGCATGTTTATCGTAGATATTTATTGGCGTTTAATTTTGCATGGGATTTTGGATCTGGTTTTCTTGAATTTGTGTTAATACATGTTTCTAGGGTTGAATTTATCTTGTGGTTCATAAAATAGCATGAAAAATCGAAAAAGAGTGAAAAAACGGCGAACCCGCAGCAGCAACACGCTGGCCGCGCGCAAAGAGGCGCGGCCGGGGCGCGTGCAGGCAGGGGCTGCGCGCCCGGCCAGCGGGCCTAGCGTGCGTGACAGCGCGCGCGCTGTTCCGGCCGCGCGCGCAGGCATGGGCGCCTGCGCCCGTGTGCGCAGGAGCAGAGGAGCCTGCGCGCGCGCGCCAGGCCGGCCGGCTGTGCCGTTTTCCGTTTCTCTCTCGTTTTTTGGCTCGTTTTTCAAAACTGTTTTTACTGAATTATTTTTATGATATTTTCTGCATTATTCTGAACCCGTTGACTTAGAATATTTATTTTTGAGATTTGGAATTTCCTAAAATAAATATTGTTTGGTTGATGAGGAAAGGGGTTCCTAAAAAGATTTAATTTTTGCAATGGTTGCACCAATGATCAAAATTCATATGTGAAATTTCGCAATAATTTCTGCGTTTTTGATGATGTTGGACATCATGGTTATTTTATGGTTTGATCATGAGTAGATCTTAACATGTATTAATATTGTACGAATGTTGGATTTTGGGATTCTTGAATATATGAGCATATTCTTGAATTGTTGTTTTGTGTTTTCAGAAAATTTGATTTTTCTGTATAATTCTTGGAATTTTCTGAATTAATTAACTTGGGGCATTTTAATTTTGGTTGAGAGATTTTATATTTCATAGAATTAATATTGCCTTGTTAATTATGAAAAAGGTTTTTCCAACAAAAAATCATTGTGCATAGGTTGCACTATTATCCAATGTTTGGTGTGAATATTTTACATGTAAGTTTCTGCATTTATTTTATGCTATGGATTATCATGGATGTTGGTATAGCATATGTTCGTGGGATATGTATTTGCGCTATTTGTGTTAATTGATTTGACAAAAGATGATCACAAAGCTCCTAGACCGCATTTATGGTTTATTTACATTTATTTGTTGGGTTGTGGCCTGTGTGCGTCTTTATTTTCCTCTCTGTCTCTCTTCTAGTTGCCTTGGAATAATAAGGCTTTCTCTCTCCCTCCTAATGTACTCCCCCAAATGTTTAATTGGGGTTTCTTATTTATGATGTAATGAGAGTAGAATTAGTGGTGAGGTTTTATTTTTTTTGCAAATAAAAGCTGCAAGAGAAGACAAACCCAAGGTGTTGGAGGCCCATGGAGGTTGCCATCAGATGGCCCACGGAGGATCCATGGAGAAGAAGCCCGGTGTAGGCCCACGATGGAGAGCCCAAGAAGATAAAGAGGACTTACAAGGCCATTGCATGTAATGGGTTATTAAATCTTGTAATAGCGTAGGGCCTACCCTTAGATTGACCATAGATCCACTGCGGGCTCAGTGGGTCGCATAGGTTTGGGCTTGTGATCATCCTACAGGGGCGTGCTAGGCTTTATTTTGCATGCGATGCGTATTATATGCTTTATGATTATTCTATATGCTTTATGTATGGTGTACATTCACGGTTAGAATATTTCTGCCATAACGCATGCAATGCAATACTTAATATATGTGTGTTGGAATAGGTGACCAGAAAGCCAATAGGTTTGGCAATTTGTAACCTATCCGACAACTTGATGTGAATGTAATATTATTATGTGATGAATAAGATGAGTGTTCGTCACCAATGGTACCTTCTTTGTTGCGCTCATCTTACATTTGTTAAACCGGTGTTTAACTTATATCGCAACAAAGCCCACAGACCATGGATAACAACTCGTGCAGTTGGGCCACGCATTGGATGGTGGTCATGAAACCAACTGATTAAGAGTTGGGTCTGAAACGTTCCAAGTCGAGGACCTCGAGACAGGGCATCGAGAGTCCTATTGAGACTTGCTCAAAGAGTCGTGTTCATTGGATGAGTGCCGTGTTTCATCGGCGACAGGCGTGGGACGCCTACACGATCTTGATGGGTTGGTCGACTGGGGTCGAGCCGACTGGACTGACTCGCGGGGATCATCATATGGAAGCCTTGGAGGCTTGGTCGGTATGATTGGTTTTCCTCGGTTCCGATAGTACGGGAGTAATCCTCAGACTTGAGGGATCATGGCAGTCGCCGTGCACATGACAGCTGTATCTTGGATCTGGCGAGAGGTGATCATTCTGTAAGATGATCATTATAAGCCTTGTCCAGTGCAGTCGGAATGTGTAGCGAGGACGGTGGATTCCAAGAAGAGGATCCGTCCCCTGTAAGTATGTGACAGAGGTATCTCCTATGCACTCGGAGACACGTTCATGCTGTTTGAAGCTGTGGCCACAGTGGTTGGTCGAACAGGGAATGGTTTCCTGTGTTGACGCAATGAAGCATACGTTGTCTCGAGTATTAAGCATAGATGCCTAGTCAAGGATGGGAACCGACGCCCAATTCCATACCCTAGACTAAGGCCAGGAGACGGTAGACGGAAGGATCGTACCCGTACGGAATCGGCGCCTAAATGTTCACGCCAATTCACCTAGTCTCTAGTGCCATGGACCGTTGCTAGACGGCCACCCATGGTAACGGGCCCTTGTGGGACACGGGCCCAAGTCTAGCTGAGGGTGAACCTAAAGGGTCACACACAAATCCCCGAGGAGGTTGAGAGATCGACTTGGAGTCAATCTCGAAGGATAAAATAAGTAATTGGATTACTTAAGGGAAAGTCCATTGGATGGACGGGCCAATATTGTATCGGGCTTTCATTTAATCGGTAAATTGGATTTCGATTAAATATGGAAAGTTTGAGATGTTGAGACGTTGGATCTTTTAATTGATTAAAGTTTTTTGCATTAGTAGCAGCCAAGGAGTCGACATTCTTTTACTTTAATAAAGATAGAATAGAATATTTCCTATGGCCCCTAAGGACCTGTTGAAAGAGGGCGCGGAGAAGATCAACGGGAATAATTTAAGTGGACATTAAATTGGATTTAATATTGGGTTCGTCGTAATTGGATTACGATAAAACCCGGTCCGTTAAATTATACCCGTTAGGAGAAATAATTCCTAATTTGGAATAGGAAGAAGTTGGACTTCTTCCCTTAATTAAACATGGCCGACATGCTCCCTTGGAGGAAGCAAAATCAGCCATGTTGCATGCTAGGTGGTATGTTGACTTGTCTCTTTTGGAAAGAGACAATCAACTCCAATCAAGCTCTTCCCTTTTGGTATGATTTGATCATCCCATAAATTTGGTAGGCTTGATTGAAGAATTGATGGTGATTGATTGGAATGAATCTAGACATCCTTGGATGAACCTAGACAAATTCCAATAATCACATTAATTATGGTATATACATTAGAATATACAACACCTAGCATAAGTGATTCATTATTCATCTTTTTCTAGGAAAAAGAGAAGACAAAAATCCTCTCCTTTCTCTCAAAATTTCGTGCTCCCTCCCTCTCTTACACTTGTGTTCTCTTCACTTGATTTTGAATCAAGAAGAAGAACAAAGTAAGTTTAAGAGAACACTAATTCATAGTGTTCTTCTCTTAAACCGATTCCTTCCTAAACCCGTTCTTTTCTAGCAAGAAGAATGTGTGTTTCTTCCGGTGTGGTGTGGATCACCTTTGGAGAAATCCATACGTTTGGATTTCTTGAGCATTCCGGAGAAGGAACAACGTTAGTAGCCGGGAGCATACGCTAAACAATCAAAGGTAACGGTTTATTACGCTTTGATTGATTTCACTTCTATATCTATGCCCTATGTGTTTAAATATATATTTTAATATTAACAACATCCTACATCGAACGCCGGTTGAGCACCCAACGGTACACCCCTTGGGATTCGCGTATTTTGAATTTAATTTAAATTTACGCAATTTCTCGCTTTTCTTGCTTCCGCTTGTTAGAATAGGTGACCATGTAAGCCAATTTTGGCGGGTATATGTAACCTATGTCTAGACAATTATAGGTGTTTTGATAAATCATTAATGAATAAAGAAGTGAATTTTCATTTGGCATTACTTTGTTTGTGTTCACTTGCACCTATTTTTCCATATCTGTTCACTACGCAAACAGAGCCCACGGACTCAGATTCGATTTCGGGGACTGGGACTACGCTTGGAGGTAGGTCCATGAAATCAGTCTTCCCGAATCAATCCGGAAATCTCCTAGTCAAGGAATCCCGAAAATGGGTACCGGGATTCCATTTGAGACTTGCACTAAGCATCTGCTGTCGTGTTTCATCGACGGGTGACGAGGATCGTCTAAGCAGTGTTAGTGGGTTAGCCTGCTAGGACGCAGCTGACTGAGGTGACTCGCGGGAACCGTCTTACGGAGGACCTTGAGTATGGTCTGCTAGGTATGACGTGTATTCCCGGTTCCAACGGTACAGGTAAAGTCCTTTGACTTGAGGAATTACTGAGTTTGCCTGTACATCAGGATTGTATCTTAGATATGGTGAGAGATTGCCAGAATTCTATTTGGTAGTCATAAGCCATGTCTAGTGCAGTTCTGATGTACAAAGTGACAGCAGTTTCCAAGAAAGGATCTGTCTCCTGTCAATAGGTTTTGACAGTTGAGTCTCATGTATGCTCTAGGTCTTGTCCCTAAAAACTGTGGCCACAGTGACTGAACAGAAGGGAAGGGTTCCCTCGCGGCGTTTAGTGTGGACAGACCGACACTTAGGTCCAAAATGGGTACCTGCATTTTCCGTGCCTTAGACTCTAAGTGTTGAGACCGTAGACAGAAGGACAAGCGTACTGTTAGAGCCTAAATGTTCATCCCTGAATATTTCACCTAGTCTCTAGTGCATGGACCGTTGCTAGATGGCCACCCATGGTAACGGACGGATTCTAGGAATCCGACCAAGTCTAGCTGAATGGTGAACCTAAAGAGTCACACACTATCCACACACAATTAAATATTTAATTTGGAATTAAATATTGGAGTGAAGGAATGATTAAATTAGATTTAATCGGGACCTTTATTTTTCTTGGAGAAATAATTCTTTCTATTTAATAGAAGGAATTAAATTGATAAATTGGATTTATCAAAAGGATTTATTTAATGGGCTTAATAATATTTATATTTATTTTAGCCTCTTGGAAATATTTAAATAGGTTTTAAATATTTCCATTAAATTGAATTAAATCAACGGTTGAGATTAATGGGAGAGATGGATGGCTAGGATCGTTTTGACTAGGTCAAAACACTAGTTTGACTAGGACTTTGACTAGGTCAAAATCCTAATCAAATTAGAGTTCTTGAAAGAGGAGTTTAAAGAGGATTAAACTCCTCTTCTATATAAACCCCTAGCATCCTACAATTTACATGATGATGAAACTCCAACACACACACAACACACACACGGTTTCTTTCTCTCTCCCATCTCTCTCGTCCGCCCCTCTCTCTCTCAAGAAAATAGTTTTTCTTGATTCTTTTGTTCTTGGAAACATTAGAATCTTGATGAATCAATACCATTAATTGATAATGCGTTATTGATTCATCCACTCCAAAATTATACACTTGTTCGTTGCTAGCACGACGTGCAAGATACGTGGGTGGATCGTGTGTCACGAATTAGAGGGTCTCAAAGACGGGATCTTGGTGCAAAACGGGGAACAACGCGTGTAGCCGTTGAAGACGAAAACGACAACGGGTAGGTCTCGTTTTAAATTTTCGCCCCTTTTAATTTCCAACCCTATGGCCTCCATGATTTATTTTATGTTATACGTTCATGAGATACACCGAATGCCCGGGAAAATTTCAAAGGCACACCTTTGAAACGTGTTTTTAATTTAAAAGCATGTTTAAATTCCGTTTTTAATTTTTAATTATACCGCGCTTCCGCATTCGCGCTTTTTCCCGGGACGATCCACATAATCTTTTCAGTGGTATCAGAGCCGGTTCGGTGTATAGGCCTAGGGTTTATGTGCGTTTTTAAGCATGAAACGTGAAATAGCATGTTGTAATTAAATCTTGAATTTCTTGATTCTTGAAGCATGTTATTTTATTGCTTTTTAATTCGTGTGAATTGCTGAATATTGGTATTTTCTGTTTTTCTTGGGAATCGGGATGGGAATTAATCTGAAAAAACGAGAAAACGTCACAGCCGGCAGCCGGGAAGGCTGGCCGCGCGCAGCCGCGCGCTGCGGCAGGGGCAGCGCGCAGCCGGGTTTGCTGCGCGCGGGCGTGCGCGCATGGAAACGCCTCCAGGCGCGCGCGCGGGCAGACAGAGGTGTCTGCGCGCTCGCGCCGGCAGGCGCGCCCATGCGCGCGCGCGCGCGCAAGGCTGGCGGGCGGAGGAGCCCGCGCGCGGACGGGCACCAGGCGCGCCGCCAGGCGCGCGCGCACGCAGACGGAGGCGTCTGCGCGCGCGCGCGCGGCAGGCACGCCCAGTGCGCGTCTGCGCGCGCGCTCTGCGCACGACGCAGGGACGCGGCCGGTGGCCAGCAGGCCAGCGCGCGCGCACAGGCAAAGGAGCCTGCGCGCGCGTCGGCCTGCCGATGCGCCAGGCCGCGCAGACTGATGCCGGCCAGGCGCGCGCGCACACAGGCAGGGGCCTGCGCGCGCGCGCCCGGCAAGGCGGTGCCTGCGCGCGCGCAGAGGCGGCAGGCAGGGCCTGCTGCCCTGCGCGCTCGGCGGCCGACTGCTACAGGCGGCGGCGGCCGGTGGCTCCTTGGCTAGGGTTTTTGAAACCCTAGTGTAATTTAATTTTTAAAAATTTATTTTCAGTTTTAATTTTAAATTAATTCTGAAAAAATTCGTTTTTTGGGTTCAATTTTTCCTAAATTCCTAAAGACATTATTTTAGGAGTAAAATAAATGGATTTGGAATCCCGGGGTTATTTTACTTAGAATAATGAGGAAAGGTTTTCCTAAAACGAAAAATTTTACATTGCCAATATTTATATTTTATTTTCACACGTTACGCACATGTTCATTTATTTTCATCTTGGATTGATGTGATTGGAAATCATGTGTTGTTGGAATATTATGATTATGTGATTGGATCATGTAATTATGTGTGTTGGATGGAAATGGATGATCACGAGCCCTAGACCGAATGTATGGTTTAATTTACTGTTGGGCCTGTGTGCCTCTTTAAACTGCTTTCTCCTTCTCTCTTTCTAGTGCCTTGGAATAATAAGGCTTTCTACCTCCCTCCTTATGTACTCCCCCCGGGTTTTCGCTGGGGTTTCTAATTTTTTTATATGTAATGAGAGTAGACTAGGAGTGAGGTTTCCATTTTTGTAATTGGTGGAGAAGAAGGAAGGACCACATGGAGAGCACAGACCGGAGGTCCCTTGGCGTTTTCCATGAAGTGAAGAAGAGAAAAAGAGACCAAGGCCCATCAGAATGATGATTGGGTTACTATTATTGTAATAGTATAGGACCAACCCTAGATTGACCATAGATCCACTGCGGGCTCAGTGGATCGCATAGGATTCGGGCTTGTGATCATCCAACAGGGGCGTGCTAGGCTTTAATTTTGCATGTGGTTATTGTGATGAATGAATGGGTTTTATTTATCATGTATAACTGCTATGGATGAATTTCATTTATGCATTTTTGGATGAATGTATGGATATAGTATGAGATCTCGGTCATTATTACTCTCACATTGGTTGGACCAATGTTAAATATTAGACCCTAGATAAAGTGGACATGAACTCTAGGAGTTCGTCCATGCCTTCCAATCCGTGGCATAGTGAGGAAGCTGTCTTAGGTCAATAGCGTGGTCTCACGAGTCGTGGCACGTTATTGTACTTAAAAAGAAGCTGCACTATGTCCATGAACGAAAAATGGGCTGCTGCTACCTGTCTCACGAGTCGTGGGGGTACTAGTGGGTCCATGGCTCGGTCGATTGGGTCGGGTCTAACGCCTAATTAGCATGATTCGCTTGGAGTCCTCGGGATCATGCAAAAGGGTGAGGCAATAATCTTGGGGAATCTCGTGGAACGAGAATGGTATGGAATACCTCCCACAGGATCTTTTCCATGCGAATCGTAAAAGCGGGGTATGGGAAAAAATCGCTGTGGATCCCAAGCCCACTAGGAAAGGATTTCCCGAAAACTACGTTTGAGAGTACCGTGTTTTCGTATAAATAGTGGGAGGATTAAATGACTAAAGACCAAGCATTTAATTATTTTTATCAAACCACCGTCTTTACTTTCTGCTGATCGCGCGTTGTTTTTCTACATGTAGATTTTAAAATGTCTAAGAACCCACTTTCTTGAGATAAACAAATTTAATGGAACCAACTACAACGACTGGTTGCGCAATCTCAGGATAGTCCTGGATTATGAGAACCAAGGCTACGTCATGGACGAGCCTCTCCCTAGGACCTTACCGGAAGGATCCACGCCAGAGGAACGTGAGACGTTCGAGACTTGGCATAAGGATAACCGGAAGGTTCGTAGCATCATACTTGCTTCGATGACCAATGAGATTCAGAAGCAATATGAAAGGCTAGACGATGTCCCTTCCATAATGGCTCGCCTTAAGGATTGCTATGCAGTCCCGGACCGGCATACTAGGGATGTCGCGACCAAGGCGTTTTTTGGAACTAAAATGACAGAAGGATCCTCTGTACAAGAGCATGGGGTTAAAATGCATACCCTAGTGGAAAAGCTCGAGGACCTAAAGGCAGGTCTCGATAACGAAACGTACATAGATGTGATCTTTCAGTCACTCCCACCCTCCTTTGATCAATTTATTGTCAACTACAACATGAATGCACTTGAGAAGGGTATTCATGAGTTGATCAATATGTTGGTGCAATACGAGGCAACGACTAAGAAGTCACGCCTTCGGTATTGTTTGGAGGTGCTTCTACTTCCAAGACGAAAGGCAAGGGTGCCGGACGTTGGAAAAGGAAGAAAGGAAGGGAAAGGTAGTCATAGCAGCTACGAACACTCAGAGTGTTCCCATTGCCAAAGAGGGGAAAGGCAAAGGTAAGGGAAAGGTTGTCTCCAAGCAACAGTCAAAGGCATATGACATACGTATCAACTGCCGTGAGAAAGGGCATTGGAAGAGAGAGTGCCCCAAACTCTTCTCAAACCAAGGTATATTTGTGATTGAGGTTAACATGGTCACTAATTCTGCCTCTTGGGTATTGGATACCGGCTGTGGAGCTCACATTTGCAATGATCTGCAGGGTGTTGAAAAGAAGCAGAAAACTAAGTAGCGGGGACATGATCCTGAAAGCTCGGAAATGGCAAGGCCATCTCGGCAGAAGCAGTAGGATCCGCCACTTTAGTTATTAGTGATACCATTAGCATAGAATTAGAGCAAGTTTATTTTTGTACCCAGTATGATTAAAAACATCATTTCCATTCCATTGTTAGACAATAATGGTTATGAGTTTAAAATCAATAAAAATTGCTTTTATTTGATGAGGTGTGGAATTGCTCATCTACTTGGTACATTACATAATGGGCTCTATATCTTGCAACAAAACGAATTCGTTCTTAACGCTCAACACAAACGGAAATTAGATAATAACGGGAACGCACGTCTGTGGCACGCTAGGCTAGGTCACATATCCCAAGATAGGATGAAAAGGTTGGTAGACTCAAAGAACCTAGAGGTTGGGAACTTGAGTGATCTACCAACTTGTGAATCTTGTCTAAGAGGGAAAATGACCAAGAAGCCCTTTGTAGGACAAAGCAGGCTTGCCACAGGTCTGTTGGACTTGGTCCATACAGACGTGTGTGGACCACTAAGGACGCAGGCCCGAGGTGGGTTCTCCTACTTCATAACCTTCACCGATGATCATTCACGGTATGGTTATGTTTACCTGATGAGGTACAAGTCTGAAGCTCTTGAGAGGTTTAAAGAATTCAGACTTGAAGTGGAGAATCAAACCAACTGCAAAAATTAAAGTCCTACGGTCAGACCGAGGCGGTGAATACCTTAGTGCCGAATTCCTAGATTATCTAAAGGAACATGGTATAATATCAGAATGGACACCTCCCGGAACACCACAGTTAAATGGCGTCTCTGAAAGGAGGAACCGAACCCTGTTGAACATGGTTCGTTCCATGATGAGTTTTACCAAATTGCCCCTATCGTTTTGGGGTTATGCATTAGAAACGGCAGCCAAGTTATTGAATTTGGCGCCTACTAGTGTAGTGACCCAAACGCCATATGAGATATGGCACGGCAAGCCTGCATCCTACAACTACTTGAAAGTGTGGGGTAGCCCCGCATACGTCAAGAGGTTAGTGGGAGATAAGCTAGAATCCAGGTCTAGCCTATGCAGGTTCGTTGGATACCCTAAAGAAACTGCGGGTTATTACTTTTATGACCCTTTGGAACAAAAGGTATTTGTTTCAAGGAATCCAGTATTCTTGGAGCAAGGCTTCCCGGAGGATATCCAACCTGATGAGCTGATCCTTGAGGAATCAAGTGACGGAACTCAGCCATCAGAAACAGTCGCGGAAACCTCACCTAGAGGATTCAGGATAGACACTAGGAGGACTGACCTACCTAGAGAAGTCCAACATGCTAGGCATGAAGGACAACCTCAAGGGAGGCCAGCCCCGGCCCCTGAACCGCCGGCTCCGATACAGTCAGCGCCCCACAGTTACCACTAACGTTCCCGTTCTCCGAAGGTCCACTAGAGAATCCAGACCTCCAGTGAGATATGGATTTCTAGGTGCGACCGATCTTCTGGATAACGATCCTAAGACATACGGGGAAGCGATGTCAGACATCGACTCTGGGAAATGGCTTGAGGCCATGAAAACCGAAATGGACTCCATGAGCGAGAACCAAGTTTGGAGACTTGTAGATCCACCGAAAGGTGTTAAGCCAGTGGGCTGTAAGTGGATCTACAAGCGCAAACTCGGCGTTGATGGAGAGGTTACTACCTTCAAGGCTAGGCTTGTAGCTAAGGGATACACTCAACGACCCGGGGTCGATTTTGAGGATACCTACTCGCCAGTAGCCATGGCTAAATCCATTCGGATCCTGCTTGCCATAGCAGCATGGTATGACTATGAAATATGGCAGAATGGACGTGAAAACGGCCTTCCTCAAACGGTTTCGTTGAAGAAGAGATCTATATGGATCAGCCGGAGGGTTTCACGGTCGTTAGTCGAAGAACAGAAGGTCTGTCGTCTCCAGAAGTCCATCTATGGCCTCAAACAAGCTTCCCGGAGTTGGAACATTCGATTTGATGAAGTAATACGGGGTTATGACTTCATCAAAAACGAATCCGAGCCTTGTGTATACAAGAAGGTCAGTGGGAGCTCCATAGTGTTCCTAGTGCTTTACGTGGATGACATTCTGCTCATTGGAAATGACGTCAGAATGTTAGGAAACACGAAAGCATGGCTGTCAACCAAGTTTTCCATGAAGGACTTGGGTGAAGCATCCTACATCCTAGGCATCCAGATTGTCAGGGACAGATCTAAAAGGATGTTAGGGCTCACCCAAACTCGTATATGGAGAAAGTCCTAAAGAGATATCGAATGGACAACTCCAAACGAGGGTTCCTTCCTATGAGGCATGGGATCAAGTTGTCCAAGAAACAGTCCCCGCAGACTGATGAGGAACTTGAAAAGATGAAAGTCATCCCCTATGCTTCTGCCGTAGGTAGCATCCAATATGCGGTCCACTGCACCAGGCCTGACATTGCATACGCTTTGAGCGTGACTAGCAGGTATCAGTCCTGTGCAGGAGAGGCACATTGGAATGCAGTTAAGGGCATCCTTAAGTACCTAAGGAGGACTAAGGAAATGTTCTTAGTCTATGGCAATGGAAAACTAATTCTGGAAGGCTTTAGCGACGCCAGCTTCCACTCTGATGACGATGATGCCAAGTCTCAATCGGGGTATGTATTCAAGCTCAACGGAGGAGTAGTGGCTTGGAAAAGTTCCAAGCAAGCAACCACTGCTGACTCCACCACTGAGGCTGAATACATAGCAGCTTCAGAAGCTGCCAAGGAAGCGGTTTGGATGAGAACTACATCCAAGAGTTGGGTGTGGTGCCTAGCATCGCCGAGCCCGTTGTCATCTTCTGTGATAACAACGGTGCAATAGCGCAAGCGAAGGAACCAAGATCTCACCACCGTTCCAAAACACATTCTTAGACGCTACCATCTTCTTAGAGAAATGGTAGGAAGAGGTGACGTTCGGATGGACCGAGTCAACTGAGCAGACAACACAGCAGACCCGCTGACAAAGCCTATGTCGCAAAGTGCTCATACGCAACATCTTGAGAAGATGGGGATTAGGCATATGGGTGATTGGCTTTAAAGGTCAAGTGGGAGATTGTTAGAATAGCTGACCATGTAAGCCAATTTTGGCGGGTATATGTAACCTATGTCTAGACAATTATAGGTGTTTTGATAAATCATTAATGAATAAAGAAGTGAATTTTCATTTGGCATTACTTTGTTTGTGTTCACTTGCACCTATTTTTCCATATCTGTTCACTACGCAAACAGAGCCCACGGACTGAGATTCGATTTCGGGGACTGGGACTACGCTTGGAGGTAGGTCCATGAAATCAGTCTTCCCGAATCAATCCGGAAATCTCCAAGTCAAGGAATCCCGAAAATGGGTACCGGGATTCCATTTGAGACTTGCACTAAGCATCTGCTGTCGTGTTTCATCGACGGGTGACGAGGATCGTCTAAGCAGTGTTAGTGGGTTAGCCTGCTAGGACGCAGCTGACTGAGGTGACTCGCGGGAACCGTCTTACGGAGGACCTTGAGTATGGTCTGCTAGGTATGACGTGTATTCCCGGTTCCAACGGTACAGGTAAAGTCCTTTGACTTGAGGAATTACTGAGTTTACCTGTACATCAGGATTGTATCTTAGATATGGTGAGAGATTGCCAGAATTCCATTTGGTAGTCATAAGCCATGTCTAGTGCAGTTCTGATGTACAAAGTGACAGCAGTTTCCAAGAAAGGATCTGTCTCCTGTCAATAGGTTTTGACAGTTGAGTCTCATGTATGCTCTAGGTCTTGTCCCTAAAAACTGTGGCCACAGTGACTGAACAGAAGGGAAGGGTTCCTCGCGGCGTTTAGTGTGGACAGACCGACACTTAGGTCCAAAATGGGTACCTGCATTTTCCGTGCCTTAGACTCTAAGTGTTGAGACCGTAGACAGAAGGACAAGCGTACTGTTAGAGCCTAAATGTTCATCCCTGAATATTTCACCTAGTCTCTAGTGCCATGGACCGTTGCTAGATGGCCACCCATGGTAACGGACGGATTCTAGGAATCCGACCAAGTCTAGCTGAATGGTGAACCTAAAGAGTCACACACTATCCACACACAATTAAATATTTAATTTAGAATTAAATATTGGAGTGAAGGAATGATTAAAATTAGATTTAATCGGGACCTTTATTTTTCTTGGAGAAATAATTCTTTCTATTTAATAGAAGGAATTAAATTGATAAATTGGATTTATCAAAAGGATTTATTTAATGGGCTTAAATAATATTTATATTTATTTTAGCCTCTTGGAAATATTTAAATAGGTTTTAAAATATTTCCATTAAATTAAATTAAATCAACGGTTGAGATTAATGGGAGAGATGGATGGCTAGGATCGTTTTGACTAGGTCAAAACACTAGTTTGACTAGGACTTTGACTAGGTCAAAATCCTAATCAAATTAGAGTTCTTGAAAGAGGAGTTTAAAGATGATTAAACTCCTCTTCTATATAAACCCCTAGCATCCTACAATTTACATGATGATGAAACTCCAACACACACACACAACACACACACACGGTTTCTCTCTCTCCCATCTCTCTCGTCCGCCCCTCTCTCTCTCAAGAAAATAGTTTTTCTTGATTCTTTTGTTCTTGGAACATTAGAATCTTGATGAATCAATACCATTAATTGATAATGTGTTATTGATTCATCCACTCCAAAATTATACACTTGTTCGTTGCTAGCACGACGTGCAAGATACGTGGGTGGATCGTGTGTCACGAATTAGAGGGTCTCAAAGACGGGATCTTGGTGCAAAACGGGGAACAACGCGTGTAGCCGTTGAAGACGAAAAACGACAACGGGTAGGTCGCGTTTTTAAATTTTCGCCCCTTTTAATTTCCAACCCTATGGCCTCCATGATTTTATTTTATGTTATACGTTCATGAGATACACCGAATGCCCGGGAAAATTTCAAAGGCACTCCCTTTGAAACGTGTTTTTAATTTAAAAGCATGTTTAAATTCCGTTTTAATTTTTAATTATACCGCGCTTCCGCATTCGCGCTTTTCCCGGGACGATCCACATAATCTTTCACCGCTCGCGCTCCCGGGCGGATCCGCTTGTCCTTCAAGTGGTATCAGAGCCCGGTTCAATGTAAGGGGCATAGATTTATGTGTTTGGCATGATCTACTTGCTTTTAAATGGCTTTATTCGCATGTTAGATTACATAAATATATGAATAATATGATGATTCAATTGTTTGGATTTAATGGACTTTTGGCATGCTTAATTTTGTTAGGTTGGATCTAAAATTGCATGCTTATTTTCAGAATAGTATTAATGTTATTGTGCTGAAACAGTTTTGAAAAACCAAAAAAAAAAAAAAAAATTTTGGTCGGGCCGGCAGTGGCCGCGCGCAGGCGGGCGCCTGCGCGCGCGCCATGCGCGCGGACGCTGCGCAGGGGCGCGCGCTGTGCGCAGCCGGCCGCTGCTGGCCGAGGGCTAGCGCGCGGCACAGTGCGCGCGCGCGCTGCCCTGTGCGCGCGGCCGGCCGGCCAGCGCAACGGCTGGGCCGTTTTGTGCCGTTTTTCGACTTTTTCCAGAAAATTTAATTTTCTGTATTTTCTGCACAATATTCTGAAAATATATTAATTTTTTGCATTTTTGATTTTGGAATAATTGGATTATTCCTTGGATTAATTTTGCTTAATTAATTTGGGATTAATACATGCATTGGATGCATTGGTAAAATGTCCATTAAATTTAAAATTTTAATTTTGCATATTATTTATATGTTTATGCTTTTGTGATGTTGGACATCACTTGGATATTTGGAATATCCATTGGTTTTTATTGCATGATTATTTGGAATAATTATGTTATATGTGAGTTGATGGAATCAACATGGGATGATCACAAGAGCCCTAGACCTTATGTATGGATGAATGTATGATCATTTATTTTCTGTTGGGTGGGGCCTGCGTGCCTCTTGTTTTTGGGACTATCATCTCCCGTATTTTCAGCCTCATGATGTTAAGGCTTGTTTTCCTTATTACCAATGTATTACTTTCAGTTGTAATGAGAGGAGATAGGATTGGTAAGTTTTACTTTTAACAAGCAATTGGAGTCGGAGACCCCAAGGAGGAGCATCAAGGCGTGAAACAAGAGCACTACAAGGCCATTGGAATGACAATGGGTATATTACTATTGTAATAATTTTAGGACCACCCTAGACAGACCATAGATTCACTGCGGGCTCAGTGGGTCGCATAGGTTGGGCTTGTGATCATCCTAACAGGGGTATGCTATGTTTTATGCATGCGGCGTTTTTTATTTATCGCTTTAATATTGGATATTTATGCATGCTAAAACACCATAATGTGATGAGGTCTCGGTCACACTTAAACTCTCATTTGGTTGGACCAAATTAAATATTAGGCCCAGAACGGACTTGGATCAAAATGGTATTTGGTCTGTCCGAGCCTTCCATCCACAGCAATGTGGTGAGGAAGCTACCACTACCCAAGTGTGGTCTCACGAGTCGTGGCACACTTGGAATAGGGGAAAGCTGCACTATTGTTGTGAACAAAAAGACTGCGCTCGCTGTTTCCCTGTCTCACGAGTCGTGGGGGGCGACAGTTTGAGGCATGATTTGGTTGATGGGTCGGGCCCAACACTGAGTAACATGGTTCGCTTGGAGTCCTCGGGACCATGTGAATAGGTGAGGCAAAATATCTTGGGAATCTCAATGGATGAGAATGATATTGGATATCTCCCACAAGGTCTTCTTCATGTGAATCGTAAAAGCGGGGCATGGAGATTACGCTTGTGGATCCCAAGCCCACTAGGAAATGGTTTCCCGAAACTCAGCTTGAGAGTGGCGGATTTTCGTATAAATAGTGGGAGGGTTAAAGACTAAAAGACCAAGTCTTCAACTTGAACTATAATATTACCATCATCTGCTAATTTCTGCTTTACATTTTCATTAATGTAGATATGTCTAAGAACCCGTTAACCATGATTCTTGAGACTAACAAATTCAACG
The DNA here is from genome assembly GCA_034509735.1 of Sesamum alatum. NCBI lineage: Eukaryota > Viridiplantae > Streptophyta > Magnoliopsida > Lamiales > Pedaliaceae > Sesamum > Sesamum alatum. The sequence goes on from JACGWO010000004.1 coordinate 16,381,174, forward strand.
GAATGAACTACTCGGACTGGCTGAGAAACCTGAGGATCGTCCTCGGTTCGAGAACCAAGGCTACGTCTTGGACGAGCCGCCACCGAGCGACTTACCGGAGGGGTCCACGCCTGAAGAATGTTTGACGTTCGAGAAATGGCATGAGGACAACCGGAAAGTACGCAGTATCATACTGGCTTCGATGTCTAACGATATCCAGAAGCAGTATGAGAGGCTGGACAACGTCTCCGCCATAATGCTCCGCATGAACGAGGTTTATGCGGTTCCGAATAAGCATATTAGATATGCCGCCACAAAAGCATTCTTTGGCACCAAGCTCGTTGAAGGAGCGTCTGTACAGAGTCATGGGGTCAAGATGCTCTCCCTAGTGGAGAAACTCGAGGACCTTAAAGCTGGGCTTAACAATGACACGTACATTGACGTGATCCTCCAGTCGCTTCCTCCATCCTATGACCCATTTGTTGTAAACTACAACATGAACGGACTTGAGAAGTCTATTCATGAGTTGATCAACATGCTGGTCCAATACGAGGCAACGACCCACAAGTCGGCGCCGACGGTATGGATAGGAGAGGCTTCGACCTCCAAGGCGAATGGCAAGAGGGCCGGACGCTGGAAGAGGAAGAAGGGCAAAGGGAAGACGGTTGTGGCCCCTACTCTCGCTCCGGGCGTCCCTGTTGCTCCGGTTGGACCGAGCAAAGGGAAAGAGAAGGCCCGTGGTTCTCAGCGGTTCAAGGCAAATGATGTCTGCATGCATTGCAAGGGAAAGGGCATTGGAAGAGGGAGTGCCCACAACTCCTCTCCAACCCAGGTGTGTTTGTGGTTGAAGTTAATATGATTACTAATTCTGCTTCATGGGTATTGGATACCGGGTGTGGTGCTCACATCTGCAGTGATCTGCAGGCACTGCAAAGAAGTACAAGGCTAACCAAGGATGAGATGATCCTGAGGCTAGGCGATGGCAAGGCCGTTGCTGCGGAGGCCGTAGGATCACTAGAGTTAGCCATTAGTAGTCATGTTAGGATTGTTGTGAACGACTGTTTCTATGTACCTAGCATGATTAAAAACATTGTTTCCATCCCGGTCCTTGATAAGGAGGGATATGAATTTACCATCAATAAAAAACAGTCTGTACATACTTAAACAGTCTAATTGGATTACGACTGCAGAACACAAACGAAAACGTGATGATCATAATAACGCACAGATATGGCATGCGAGGTTAGGTCATATCTCTAAAGATAGGATAAGAAGGTTGGTGGACTCAAAGAGTCTAGAAATAGACGATTTGGACAACCTACCGACCTGCGAATCCTGTCTAAAGGGAAAGATGACCAAGAAACCCTTTGTTGGACAAAGTACGCTAGCCAGTGGTCTGTTGGATTTGATCCATACAGATGTCTGTGGTCCACTAAATACTCAGGCTAGAGGTGGGTACTCGTACTTCATAACCTTTACCGATGATCACTCACGGTATGGTTATGTTTACCTGATGAGGTACAAGTCTGAAGCCTTTGGAAGGTTTAAAGAATACAGACTTGAAGTAGAGAACCAAACCGGTCGAAAGATCAAAGCCCTTCGGTCGGACCGAGGTGGAGAGTATTTGAGTGGTGAATTTACTGATTACCTAAAAGAGAATGGGATTCTCTCTCAGTGGACCCCTCCTGGAACACCGCAGCTTAATGGTGTGTCTGAAAGGAGGAATCGGACCTTGTTGGACATGGTCCGATCCATGATGAGTTTTACCGAACTACCCCTTTCATTCTGGGGATACGCTCTTGAGACGACGGCCAAAGTTTTGAACTTGGCCCCCATCTAAAAGGGTATCCCAGACGCCATATGAGATATGGCATGGCAAGCCTGCCTCCTACAAATACTTGAAAGTGTGGGTTGCCCCGCATATGTCAAGAGATTAATGGGAGATAAACTGGACTCGAGGTCTAGTTTATGCAGGTTCATCGGCTATCCGAAAGAAACTGCGGGGTATTATTTCTATGATCCCTCCGAGCAAAAGTTTTTGTCTCGCGAAACGCAGTGTTCTTGGAAAAAGGTTTTCCATCGGATAGTCGACGCGATGAGGTGCTCCTTGAGGAATCAAGTGAGGAACCCCAAGAGGCGGCAGTGACATCTGAGCCTGAAGTTCCCACTGATATTGTTTCCAGTCCTCCGTAGGTCAGCCAGAGTATCCCATGCACCTGATAGGTATGGATTTCTGGGCCTGACCAGTCAGTTGGATAATGATCCAAAGACGTACGGAGAAGCGATGTCGGACATCGATTCGGACAAGTGGCTTGAGGCCATGAAATCCGAGATGGACTTGATGGGTGCAAACAAGGTTTGGACCCTAGCAGATGAAAGATTATGTGGATCGTCCCGGGAAAAGCGCGAATGCGGAAGCGCGGTATAATGAAAAATTAAACGGAATTTAAACATGCTTTTAAATTAAAAAACACGTTTCAAAGGGTGTGCCTTTGAAATTTTCCCGGGCATTCGGTGTATCTCATGAACGTATAACATAAAATAAATCATGGAGGCCATAGGGTTGAAAATTAAAGAGGGACGAAAATTTAAAACGAGACCTACCCGTTGTCGTTTTCGTCTTCAACGGCTACACGCGTTGTTCCCCGTTTTGTACCAAGATCCCGTCTTTGAGACCCTCTAATTCGTGACACACGATCCACCACGTATCTTGCACGTCGTGCTAGCAACGAACAAGTGTATAATTTTGGAGTGGATGAATCAATAACACATTATCAATTAATGGTATTGATTCATCAAGATTCTAATGTTCCAAGAACAAAAGAATCAAGAAAACTATTTTCTTGAGAGAGAGAGGGGCGGACGAGAGAGATGGGAGAGAGAGAGAAACCGTGTGTGTGTGTTGTGTGTGTGTGTTGGAGTTTCATCATCATGTAAATTGTAGGATGCTAGGGGTTTATATAGAAGAGGAGTTTTAATCCTCTTTAAACTCCTCTTTTAAGAACTCTAATTTGACTAGGATTTTGACCTAGTCAAAGTCCTAGTCAAACTAGTGTTTTGACCTAGTCAAAACGATCCTAGCCATCCATCTCTCCCATTAATCTCAACCGTTGATTTAATTTAATTTAATGGAAATATTAAAAAACCTATTTAAATATTTCCAAGAGGCTAAAATAAATATAAATATTATTTAAGCCCATTAAATAAATTCCTTTGATAAAGGTCCCGATTAAATCTAATTTAATCATTCCTTCACTCCAATATTTAATTCCAAATTAAATATTTAATTGTGTGTGGATAGTGTGTGACTCTTTAGGTTCACCATTCAGCTAGACTTGGTCGGATTCCTAGAATCCGTCCGTTACCATGGGTGGCCATCTAGCAACGGTCCATGGCACTAGAGACTAGGTGAAATATTCAGGGATGAACATTTAGGCTCTAACAGTACGCTTGTCCTTCTGTCTTCGGTCTCATCACTTAGTGTCTAGGGCACGGATAACGCAGGTACCCATCTTGGACCTAAGTGTCGGTCTGTCCTCACTAAACGCCGCAAGGGAAACCTTCCCTTCTGTTCAGTCACTGTGGCCACAGTTTTAGGGACAAGACCTAGAGCATACATGAGACTCAACTGTCAAAACCTATTGACAGGAGACAGATCCTTTCTTGGAAACTACTGTCACTTTGCACACCAGGACTGCACTAGACATGGCTTATGACTACCAAAGAGAATTCTGGCAATCTCTCACCATATCTAAGATACAGTTCTGATGTACAGGTAAACTCAGTAATTCCTCAAGTCAAAGGACTTGACCTGTACCGTTGGAACCGGGAATACTCGTCATACCTTGCAGACCATACTCAAGGTCCTCCGTAAGACGGTTCCCACGAGTCACCTCAGTCAGCTGCATCCTAGCAGGCTAACCCACTAACACTGCTTAGACGATCCTCGTCACCCGTCGATGAAACACGACAGCAGATGCTTAGTGCAAGTCTCAAATGGAATCCCGGTACCCATTTTCGGGATTCCTTGACTTGGAGATTTCCGGACTGATTCGGGAAGACTGATTCCATGGACCTACCTCCAAGCGTAGTCCCAGTCCCCGAAATCGAATCTCAGTCCGTGGGCTCTGTTTGCGTAGTGAACAGATATGGAAAAATAGGTGCAAGTGAACACAAACAAAGTAATGCCAAATGAAAATTCACTTCTTTATTCATTAATGATTTATCAAAACACTTATAATTGTCTAGACATAGGTTACATATACCCGCCAAAATTGGCTTACATGGTCACCTATTCTAACAATCTCCCACTTGACCTTTAAAGCCAATCACCCATATGCCTAATCCCCATCTTCTCAAGATGTTGCGTATGAGCACTTTGCGACATAGGCTTTGTCAGCGGGTCTGCTGTGTTGTTTGCTGAGTTGACTCGGTCCATCCGAACGTCACCTCTTCCTACCATTTCTCTAAGAAGATGGTAGCGTCTAAGAATGTGTTTGGAACGGTGGTGAGATCTCGGTTCCTTCGCTTGCGCTATTGCACCGTTGTTATCACAGAAGATGACAACGGGCTCGGCGATGCTAGGCACCACACCCAACTCTTGGATGTAGTTTCTCATCCAAACCGCTTCCTTGGCAGCTTCTGAAGCTGCTATGTATTCAGCCTCAGTGGTGGAGTCAGCAGTGGTTGCTTGCTTGGAACTTTTCCAAGCCACTACTCCTCCGTTGAGCTTGAATACATACCCCGATTGAGACTTGGCATCATCGTCATCAGACTGGAAGCTGGCGTCGCTAAAGCCTTCCAGAATTAGTTTTCCATTGCCATAGACTAAGAACATTTCCTTAGTCCCTCCTTAGGTACTTAAGGATGCCCTTAACTGCATTCCAATGTGCCTCTCCTGCACAGGACTGATATCTGCTAGTCACGCTCAAAGCGTATGCAATGTCAGGCCTGGTGCAGTGGACCGCATATTGGATGCTACCTACGGCAGAAGCATAGGGGATGACTTTCATCTTTTCAAGTTCCTCATCAGTCTGCGGGGACTGTTTTCTTGGACAACTTGATCCCATGCCTCATAGGAAGGAACCCTCGTTTGGAGTTGTCCATTCGATATCTCTTTAGGACTTTCTCCATATACGAGTTTTGGGTGAGCCCTAACATCCTTTTAGATCTGTCCCTGACAATCTGGATGCCTAGGATGTAGGATGCTTCACCCAAGTCCTTCATGGAAAACTTGGTTGACAGCCATGCTTTCGTGTTTCCTAACATTCTGACGTCATTTCCAATGAGCAGAATGTCATCCACGTAAAGCACTAGGAACACTATGGAGCTCCCACTGACCTTCTTGTATACACAAGGGTCGGATTTGTTTTTGATGAAGTCATAACCCCGTATTACTTCATCAAATCGAATGTTCCAACTCCGGGAAGCTTGTTTGAGGCCATAGATGGACTTCTGGAGACGACAGACTTTCTGTTCTTCTCCAGCGACCGTGAAACCCTCCGGCTGATCCATATAGATCTCTTTTTCAACGAAGCCATTGAGGAAGGCCGTTTTCACGTCCATCTGCCATATTTCATAGTCATACCATGCTGCTATGGCAAGCAGGATCCGAATGGATTTAGCCATGGCTACTGGCGAGTAGGTATCCTCAAAATCGACCCCGGGTCGTTGAGTGTATCCCTTAGCTACAAGCCTAGCCTTGAAGGTAGTGACCTCTCCATCAACGCCGAGTTTGCGCTTGTAGACCCACTTACAGCCCACTGGCTTAACACCTTTCGGTGGATCTACAAGTCTCCAAACTTGGTTCTCGCTTATGGAGTCCATTTCGGTTTTCATGGCCTCAAGCCATCTCCCAGAGTCGATGTCTGACATCGCTTCCCCGTATGTCTTAGGATCGTTATCCAGAAGATCGGTCGCACCTAGAAATCCATATCTCACTGGAGGTCTGGATTCTCTAGTAGACCTTCGGAGAACGGGAACGTTAGTGGTAACTGTGGGCGCTGACTGTATCGGAGCCGGCGGTTCAGGGGCCGGGGCTGGCCTGCCTTGAGGTTGTCCTTCATGCCTAGCATGTTGGACTTCTCTAGGTAGGTCAGTCCTCCTAGTGTCTATCCTGAATCCTCTAGGTGAGGTTTCCGCGACTGTTTCTGATGACTGAGTTCCATCACTTGATTCCTCAAGGATCAGCTCATCAGGTTGGATATCCTCCGGGAAGCCTTGCTCCAAGAATACTGCATTCCTTAAAACAAATACCTTTTGTTCCAAAGGGTCATAAAAGTAATAACCCGCAGTTTCTTTAGGGTATCCAACGAACCTGCATAGACTAGACCTGGATTCTAGCTTATCTCCCACTAACCTCTTGACGTATGCGGGGCTACCCCACACTTTCAAGTAGTTGTAGGATGCAGGCTTGCCGTGCCATATCTCATATGGCGTTTGGGTCACTACACTAGTAGGCGCCAAATTCAATAACTTGGCTGCCGTTTCTAATGCATAACCCCAAAACGATAGGGGCAATTTGGTAAAACTCATCATGGAACGAACCATGTCCAACAGGGTTCGGTTCCTCCTTTCAGAGACGCCATTTAACTGTGGTGTTCCGGGAGGTGTCCATTCTGATATTATACCATGTTCCTTTAGATAATCTAGGAATTCGGCACTAAGGTATTCACCGCCTCGGTCTGACCGTAGGATTTTAATTTTGCAGTTGGTTTGATTCTCCACTTCAAGTCTGAATTCTTTAAACCTCTCAAGAGCTTCAGACTTGTACCTCATCAGGTAAACATAACCATACCGTGAATGATCATCGGTGAAGGTTATGAAGTAGGAGAACCCACCTCGGGCCTGCGTCTTTAGTGGTCCACACACGTCTGTATGGACCAAGTCCAACAGACCTGTGGCAAGCCTGCTTTGTCCTACAAAGGGCTTCTTTGGTCATTTTCCCTCTTAGACAAGATTCACAAGTTGGTAGATCACTCAAGTCCCCAACCTCTAGGTTCTTTGAGTCTACCAACCTTTTCATCCTATCTTGGGATATGTGACCTAGCCTAGCGTGCCACAGACGTGCGTTCCCGTTATTATCTAATTTCCGTGTGTGTTGAGCGTTAAGAACGAAATTCGTTTGTTGCAAGATATAGAGCCCATTATGTAATGTACCAAGTAGATGAGCAATTCCACACCTCATCAAATAAAAAGCAATTTTTATTGATTTTAAACTCATAACCATTATTGTCTAACAATGGAATGGAAATGATGTTTTTAATCATACTGGGTACAAAATAAACTTGCTCTAATTCTATGCTAATGGTATCACTAATAACTAAAGTGGCGGATCCTACTGCTTCTGCCGAGATGGCCTTGCCATTTCCGAGCTTCAGGATCATGTCCCCCGCTACTTAGTTTTCTGCTTCTTTTCAACACCTGCAAATTATTGCAAATGTGAGCTCCACAGCCGGTATCCAATACCCAAGAGGCAGAATTAGTGACCATGTTAACCTCAATCACAAATATACCTTGGTTTGAGAAGAGTTTGGGGCACTCTCTCTTCCAATGCCCTTTCTCACGGCAGTTGATACATATGTCATATGCCTTCGACTGTTGCTTGGAGACAACCTTTCCCTTTCCTTTGCCTTTCCCCTCTTTGGCAATGGGAACACTCTGAGTGTTCGTAGCTGCTATGACTGCCTTTCCCTTCCCTTTCTTCCTTTTCCAACGTCCGGCGCCCTTGCCTTTCGTCTTGGAAGTAGAAGCACCTCCAAACAATACCGAAGGCGTGGACTTCTTAGTCGTTGCCTCGTATTGTACCAACATATTGATCAACTCATGAATACCCTTCTCAAGTGCATTCATGTTGTAGTTGACAATAAATTGATCAAAGGAGGGTGGGAGTGACTGAAGGATCACATCTATGTACGTTTCGTTATCGAGACCTGCCTTTAGGTCCTCGAGCTTTTCCACTAGGGTAAGCATTTTAACCCCATGTTCTTGTACAGAGGATCCTTCTGTCATTTTAGTTCCAAAGAACGCCTTGGTCGCGACATACCTAGTATGCCGGTCCGGGACTGCATAGCAATCCTTAAGGCGAGCCATTATGGAAGGGACATCGTCTAGCCTTTCATATTGCTTCTGAATCTCATTGGTCATCGAAGCAAGTATGATGCTACGAACCTTCCGGTTATCCTTATGCCAAGTCTCGAACGTCTCACGTTCCTCTGGCGTGGATCCTTCCGGTAAGGTCCTAGGGAGAGGCTCGTCCATGACGTAGCCTTGGTTCTCATAATCCAGGACTATCCTGAGATTGCGCAACCAGTCGTTGTAGTTGGTTCCATTAAATTTGTTTGTCTCAAGAATGGTTGAAAGTGGGTTCTTAGACATTTTAAAATCTACATGTTGAAAAACAACGCGCGATCAGCAGAAAGTAAAGACGGTGGTTTGATAAAAATAATTAAATGCTTGGTCTTTAGTCATTTAATCCTCCCACTATTTATACGAAAACACGGTACTCTCAAATGTAGTTTTCGGGAAATCCTTTCCTAGTGGGCTTGGGATCCACAGCGATTTTTCCCATACCCCGCTTTTACGATTCGCATGGAAAAGATCCTGTGGGAGGTATTCCATACCATTCTCGTTCCACGAGATTCCCAAGATTATTGCCTCACCCTTTTGCATGATCCCGAGGACTCCAAGCGAATCATGCTAATTAGGTGTTAGACCCGACCCAATCGACCGAGCCATGGACCCACTAGTACCCCCACGACTCGTGAGACAGGTAGCAGCAGCCCATTTTTCGTTCATGACATAGTGCAGCTTCTTTTAAGTACAATAACGTGCCACGACTCGTGAGACCACGCTATTGACCTAAAACAGCTTCCTCACTATGCCACGGATTGGAAGGCATGGACGAACTCCTAGAGTTCATGTCCACTTTATCTAGGGTCTAATATTTCAACATTGGTCCAACCAATGTGAGAGTAGTGAATGACCGAGATCTCATAATATATCCATACATTCATCCATAATGCATAAATAAAATCCATCCATAGCAGTTATATGATAAATAAAAGCCATTCATCCATCATAATAACCACATGCAAAATTAAAGCCTAGCACGCCCCTGTTGGATGATCACAAGCCCGAATCCTATGCGATCCACTGAGCCCGCAGTGGATCTATGGTCAATCTAGGGTTGGTCCTATACTATTACAATAATAGTAACCCAATCATCATTCTGATGGGCCTTGGTCTCTTTTTCTCTTTCTTCACTTCATGGAAAACGCCAAGGGACCTCCGGTCTGGGCTCTCCATGTGGTCCTTCCTTCTTCTCCACCAATTACAAAAATGGAAACCTCGCTCCTAGTCTACTCTCATTACATATAAAAAAATTAGAAACCCCAGCGAAACCCCGGGGGAGTACATAAGGAGGGAGGTAGAAAGCCTTATTATTCCAAGGCACTAGAAAGAGAGAAGGAGAAAGCAGTTAAAGAGGCACACAGGCCCAACAGTAAATTAAACCATACATTCGGTCTAGGGCTCGTGATCATCCATTTCCATCCAACACACATAATTACATGATCCAATCACATAATCATAATATTCCAACAACACATGATTTCCAATCACATCAATCCAAGATGAAAATAAATGAACATGTGCGTAACGTGTGAAAAATAAAACACAAATATTGGTAATAAAATTTTTCTCGTTTTAGGAAAACCTTTCCTCATTATTTTAAGTAAAATAACCCCGGGATTCTAAATCCAATTTATTTTACTCCTAAAATAATGTCTTTAGGAATTTAGGAAAATTGAACCCAAAAAACGAATTTTTCAGAATTAATTCAAAAATTAAAACTGAAAATAAATTTAAAAAAAAAATAAAATAATAATGCTAGGGTTTCAAAAAACCCTAGCTGCAGCAGCCGCCGGCCGCCGCCACCGGCAGCAGCCGGCAGGCCGTGCGCGCAGGGCAGCAGGCCCAGCCTGCCGCCCCTGCGCGCGCAGGCACTGCCTGGCCGGGCGCGCGCGCGCAGGCCCCTTGCCTGCGTGCGCCCGCGCCTGGCCGGCAGCGCGCTGCGCGGCCTGGTGTTCCGGCAGGCCGACGCGCGCGCAGGCTCCTTTGCCTGTGCGCGCGCGCTGGCCTGCTGGCCATCGGCCGCATCCCTGCGTCGCGCGCAGAGCGCGCGCGCAGACGCGCACTGGGCGTGCCTGCCGGGCGCGCGCGCGCAGACGCCTCCGTCTGCGTGCGCGCGTGCCTGGCGGCGCGCCTGGTGCCCGTCCGCGCGCGGGCTCCTCCGCCCGCCAGCCTTGCGCGCGCGCGCGCATGGGCGCGCCTACCGGGCGCGCGCGCGCAGACACCTCTGTCTGCCCGCGCGCGCGCCTGGAGGCGTTTCCATGCGCGCACGCCCGCACGCAGCCAACCCGGCTGCGCGCTGCCCCTGCGCGGCCGGCAGCGCGCGCGCGCGCAGGCTTCCCATGCCTGCGCGCGTCTGCCCTGCCGGGCAGCGCTCGGCTGCGCGCGGCCAGCCTTCCCGGCTGGCCGGCTGTGACGTTTTCTCGTTTTTCAGATTAATTCCCATCCCGATTCCCAAGAAAAAACAGAAAATACCAATATTCAGCAATTCACACGAATTAAAAGCAATAAAATAACATGCTTCAAGAATCAAGAAATTCAAGATTTAATTACAACATGCTATTTCACGTTTCATGCTTAAAACGCACATAAACCCTAGGCCTATACACCGAACCGGGCTCTGATACCACTGAAAGATTATGTGGATCGTCCCGGGAAAAGCGCGAATGCGGAAGCGCGGTATAATGAAAAATTAAACGGAATTTAAACATGCTTTTTAAATTAAAAAACACGTTTCAAAGGGTGTGCCTTTGAAATTTTCCCGGGCATTCGGTGTATCTCATGAACGTATAACATAAAATAAATCATGGAGGCCATAGGGTTGAAAATTAAAGAGGGACGAAAATTTAAAACGAGACCTACCCGTTGTCGTTTTCGTCTTCAACGGCTACACGCGTTGTTCCCCGTTTTGTACCAAGATCCCGTCTTTGAGACCCTCTAATTCGTGACACACGATCCACCCACGTATCTTGCACGTCGTGCTAGCAACGAACAAGTGTATAATTTTGGAGTGGATGAATCAATAACACATTATCAATTAATGGTATTGATTCATCAAGATTCTAATGTTCCAAGAACAAAAGAATCAAGAAAACTATTTTCTTGAGAGAGAGAGGGGCGGACGAGAGAGATGGGAGAGAGAGAGAAACCGTGTGTGTGTGTTGTGTGTGTGTGTTGGAGTTTCATCATCATGTAAATTGTAGGATGCTAGGGGTTTATATAGAAGAGGAGTTTTAATCCTCTTTAAACTCCTCTTTTAAGAACTCTAATTTGACTAGGATTTTGACCTAGTCAAAGTCCTAGTCAAACTAGTGTTTTGACCTAGTCAAAACGATCCTAGCCATCCATCTCTCCCATTAATCTCAACCGTTGATTTAATTTAATTTAATGGAAATATTAAAAAACCTATTTAAATATTTCCAAGAGGCTAAAATAAATATAAATATTATTTAAGCCCATTAAATAAATTCCTTTGATAAATCCAATTTATCAATTTAATTCCTTCTATCAAATAGAAAGAATTATTTCTCCAAGAAAAATAAAGGTCCCGATTAAATCTAATTTAATCATTCCTTCACTCCAATATTTAATTCCAAATTAAATATTTAATTGTGTGTGGATAGTGTGTGACTCTTTAGGTTCACCATTCAGCTAGACTTGGTCGGATTCCTAGAATCCGTCCGTTACCATGGGTGGCCATCTAGCAACGGTCCATGGCACTAGAGACTAGGTGAAATATTCAGGGATGAACATTTAGGCTCTAACAGTACGCTTGTCCTTCTGTCTTCGGTCTCATCACTTAGTGTCTAGGGCACGGATAACGCAGGTACCCATCTTGGACCTAAGTGTCGGTCTGTCCTCACTAAACGCCGCAAGGGAAACCTTCCCTTCTGTTCAGTCACTGTGGCCACAGTTTTAGGGACAAGACCTAGAGCATACATGAGACTCAACTGTCAAAACCTATTGACAGGAGACAGATCCTTTCTTGGAAACTACTGTCACTTTGCACACCAGGACTGCACTAGACATGGCTTATGACTACCAAAGAGAATTCTGGCAATCTCTCACCATATCTAAGATACAGTTCTGATGTACAGGTAAACTCAGTAATTCCTCAAGTCAAAGGACTTGACCTGTACGTTGGAACCGGGAATACTCGTCATACCTTGCAGACCATACTCAAGGTCCTCCGTAAGACGGTTCCCACGAGTCACCTCAGTCAGCTGCATCCTAGCAGGCTAACCCACTAACACTGCTTAGACGATCCTCGTCACCCGTCGATGAAACACGACAGCAGATGCTTAGTGCAAGTCTCAAATGGAATCCCGGTACCCATTTTCGGGATTCCTTGACTTGGAGATTTCCGGACTGATTCGGGAAGACTGATTCCATGGACCTACCTCCAAGCGTAGTCCCAGTCCCCGAAATCGAATCTCAGTCCGTGGGCTCTGTTTGCGTAGTGAACAGATATGGAAAAAATAGGTGCAAGTGAACACAAACAAAGTAATGCCAAATGAAAATTCACTTCTTTATTCATTAATGATTTATCAAAACACTTATAATTGTCTAGACATAGGTTACATATACCCGCCAAAATTGGCTTACATGGTCACCTATTCTAACAGCAGATCCACCAAAAGGGGTTAAACCCGAAGCTGGAACATACGTTTTGATGAAGTCATGCGGGGATATGATTTCATCAAGAACGAGTCCGATCCTTGTGTATACAAGAAGATCAGTGGGAGCTCAGTTGCGTTTCTGGTGCTTTATGTGGATGACATCTTGCTCATTGGGAATGATGCTAAGATGTTGGGTACCACTAAAGCTTGGCTGTCAATGCAATTCTCCATGAAGGATATGGGCGAGGCATCCTACATCCTTGGCATCAAGATCTACAGGGATAGATCTAGAAGGATGTTAGGAATGGCCTAGTCCTCGTACATTGAGAAAGTCTTGAAGAGATTCAAGATGGAGAACTCAAAACGAGGATTCCTTCCTATGAGGCATGGAATTAAGATATCTAAGAAGCAGTCTCCTAAGACTGATGAGGAGCTTAAAAGGATGTTGGACATCACCTATGCTTCAGCCGTAGGCAGCATACAGTATGTTGTTCAGTGCACTAGACCTAATGTGGCTTTCGCTTTGAACGTAACTAGCCGATATCACTGGAGTGCAGTCAAGACTATCCAAAAGTACCTGAAAAGGACTAAGGTCATGTTCTTGATCTACGGCGGTGGAGGGTTGATACTTGAAGGCTATAGCGACCCTAGCCTCCAGTCGAATGACGATGATGCCAAGTCTCAGTATGGTTTTGTATTTAGACTAAATGGTGGCGTGGTTACTTGGAAGAGTTCCAAATAGGCTACCACGACGGACTCCACCATAGAGTTTTGAATACATAGCGGCTTTGGAAGCTGCTAAGGAGTGGTTTGGTTGATGAGCTACATCCAAGGGTTGGATGTAGTACCTAGCATTGCTAAGCCTGTAATTATCTTTCATGATAACAACGGGGCAATAGCGCTAGCAAAGGAACCGAGATCTCATCACGATCCAAGCATATTCTTAGACGCTACCATCTACTTAGAGAGATGGATAGCAGGACTGACGTTCGGTTGGACCGAGTCAGCTCCGCAGAAAACATAGCAGATCCACTTGCTAAGCCCATGTCGCAAGTTGCCCATACTCACCATCTGAATAAGAGGTTTGAGGTCAATGGGTGATTGGCTTTAGGTCAAGTGGGAGATTGTTGGAATAGGTGACCAGAAAGCCAATAGGGTTGGTAATTTGTAACCTATCCGACAACTTGATGTGAATGTAATATTATTATGTGATGAATAAGATGAGTGTTCGTCACCAATGGTACCTTCTTTGTTGTGCTCATCTTACATTTGTTAAACCGGTGTTTAACTTATATCGCAACAAAGCCCACAGACCATGGATAACAACTCGTACAGTTGGGCCACGCATTGGATGGTGGTCATGAAACCAACTGATTAAGAGTTGGGTCTGAAACGTTCCAAGTCGAGGACCTCGAGACAGGGCATCGAGAGTCCTATTGAGACTTGCGTCAAGAGTCGTGTTCATTTGAAAGGAATTGTGGATCGTCCCGGGAAAAGCGCGAATGCGGAAGCGCGGTATAATTAAAAATAAAATGCGGAATTTAAACATGCTTTAAATTAAAGAACACGTTTCAAAGGGTGTGCCTTTGAAATTCCCGGGTGTTCGGTGTATCTCATGAATAATAAAACATAAAAAGAATCATGGAGGCCATAGGGTAGAAAATTAAAAGGGACGAAAATCATAAACGAGACCTACCCGTTGTCGTTTTCGTCTTCAACGGCTACACGCGTTGTTCCCCGTTTTGCACCAAGATCTCGTTCTTGAGACCCTCCAAATCGTGACACACGATCCACCCACGTATCTTGCACGTCGTGCTAGCAACGAACAAGTTTATATTTTGGAGTGGATGAATCAACAACACGTTATGAATTAACGGTATTGATTCATCAAGTTCTAATGTTCCAAGAACAAGAGAACAAAGAAAAATAATTTTCTTGGAGTGTGTGAGAGAGAGAGGGCGGACGAGATAGAGGGAGAGAGAGCCGAGTTGTGTGTGTGTGTTGTGTGTGTTGGAATTTCATCATCCTTCAACTTGTAGGATGCTAGGCGTTTATATAGAAGAGGAGTCTAATCCTCTTTAAACTCCTCTTTCAAGAACTCTATTTTGACTAGGATTTTGACCTAGTCAAAGTCCTAGTCAAAGTAGTGTTTTGACCTAGTCAAAACAATCCTAGCCATCCATCTCTCCCATTCATCTCACCGTTGATTTAATTTAATTTAATGGAATATTTAAAACCTATTTAAATATTTCCAAGAGGCTAAAATAAATATAAATATTATTTAAGCCCATTAAATAAATCCCTTTGATAAATCTAATTTATCAATTTAATTCCTTATATCTAATAGAAGGAATTATTTCTCCAAGAAAAATAAAGGACCCGATTAAATCCAATTTAATCATTCCTTCACTCCAATATTTAATTCCTAATTAAATATCTAAATGTGTGTGGATAGTGTGTGACTCTTTAGGTTCACCTTTCAGCTAGACTTGGTCGGATTCCTAGAATCCTTCCGTTACCATGGGTGGCCATCTAGCAACGGTCCATGGCACTAGAGACTAGGTGAAATATTCAGGGATGAACATTTAGGCTCTAACAATACGCTTGTCCTTCTGTCTTCGGTCTCATCACTTAGAGTCTAGGGCACAGATAATGCAGGTACCCATTTTGGACCTAAGTGTCGGTCTGTCCTCACTAAACGCCGCAAGGGAATCCTTCCCTTCTGTTCAGTCATTGTGGCCACAGTTTTAGGGACAAGACCTAGAGTATACATGAGACTCAACAGCCAAAACCTATTGACAGGAGACAGATCCTTTCTTGGAAACTACTGTCACTTTGCACACCAGAACTGTACTAGACATGGCTTATGACTACCAAGGAGAATTCTGGCAATCTCTCACCATATCTAAGATACAGCCCTGATGTACAGGTAAACTCAGCAATTCCTCAAGTCAAAGGACTTGACCTGTCCCGTTGGAACCGGGAATATACGTCATACCTAGCAGACCATACTCAAGGTCCTCCGTAAGACGGTTCCTACGAGTCACCTCAGTCAGCTGCGTCCTAGCATGCTAACCCACTAACACTGCTTAGACGACCCTCGTCACCCGTCGATGAAACACGACAGCAGGTGCTTAGTGCAAGTCTCAAATGGAATCCCGGTACCCATTTTCGGGATTCCTTGACTTGGAGATTTCCGGACTGATTCGGGAAGACTGATTCCATGGACCTACCTCCAAGCGTAGTCCCAGTCCCCGAAATTGATTCTCAGTCCGTGGGCTTTGTTTGCGTAGTGAACAGATATGGAAAACAAATATAAGTGAACACAAACAAAGTGATGCCAAATGAAATTCACTTCTTTATTCATTAATGATTTATCAAACACCTATGATTGTATAGACATAGGTTACATATACCCGCCAAAATTGGCTTACATGGTCACCTATTCTAACATCATTGGATGAGTGCCGTGTTTCATCGGCGACAGGCGTGGGACGCCTACACGATCTTGATGGGTTGGTCGACTGGGGTCGAGATCACTGGACTGTCTCGCGGGGATCATCATATGGAAGCCTTGGAGGCTTGGTCGGTATGATTGGTTTTCCTCGGTTCCGATAGTACGGGAGTAATCCTCAGACTTGAGGGATCATGGCAGTCGCGTGCACAGGACAGCTGTATCTGGTTTTGAGAGGTGATCATTCTGTAAGATGATCATTATAAGCCTTGTCCAGTGCAGTCGGAATGTGTAGCGAGGACGGTGGATTCCAAGAAGAGGATCCGTCCCCTGTAAGTATGTGACAGAGGTATCTCCTATGCACTCGGAGACACGTTCATGCTGTTTGAAGCTGTGGCCACAGTGGTTGGTCGAACAGGGAATGGTTTCCTGTGGCGACGCAATGAAGCATACGTTGTCTCGAGTATTAAGCATAGATGCCTAGTCAAGGATGGGAACCGACGCCCAATTCCATACCCTAGACTAAGGCCGGGAGACGGTAGACGGAAGGATCGTACCCGTACGGAATCGGCGGCTAAATGTTCACGCCAATTCACCTAGTCTCTAGTGCCATGGACCGTTGCTAGACGGCCACCCATGGTAACGGGCCCTTGTGGGACACGGGCCCAAGTCTAGTTGAGGGTGAATCTAAATGGTCACACACAAATCACCGAGGAGGTTGAGAGATCGACTTGGAGTCAATCTCGAAGGATAAAATAAGTAATTGGATTACTTAAGGGAAAGTCCATTGGATGGACGGGCCGATATTGTATCGGGCTTTCATTTAATCGGTAAATTGGATTTTCGATTAAATATGGAAAGTTGAGATGTTGAGACGTTGGATCTTTTAATTGGATTAAAAGATCGACGGGAATAATTTAAGTGGACATTAAATTGGATTTAATATTGGGTTCGTCGTAATTGGATTACGATAAAACCCGGTCCGTTAAATTATACCCGTTAGGAGAAATAATTCCTAATTTGGAATAGGAAGAAGTTGGACTTCTTCCCTTAATTAAACATGGCCGACATGCTCCCTTGGAGGAAGCAAAATCAGCCATGTTGCATGCTAGGTGGTATGTTGACTTGTCTCTTTTGGAAAGAGACAAATCAACTCCAATCAAGCTCTTCCCTTTTGGTATGATTTGATCATACCATAAATTTTGGTAGGCTTGATTGAAGAATTGATGGTGATTGATTGGAATGAATCTAGACATCCTTGGATGAACCTAGACATATTCCAATAATCACATTAATTATGTATATATATTAGAATATACAACACCTAGCATAAGTGATTCATTATTCACCTTTTTCTAGGAAAAAGAGAAGACAAAAATCCTCTCCTCTCTCTCAAAATTTCGTGCTCCCTCCCTCTCTTACACTTGTGTTCTTCACTTGATTTTGAATCAAGAAGAAGAACAAAGTAAGTTTAAGAGAACACTAATTCATAGTGTTCTTCTCTTAAATCCATTCCTTCCTAAACCCGTTCTTTTCTAGCAAGAAGAACGTGTGTTTCTTCCGGTTTGGTGTGGATCACATTTGGAGAATCCATACGTTTGGATTTCGTGAGCATTCCGGAGAAGGAACAACGCTAGTAGCCGGGAGCATACGCTAAACAATCAAAGGTAACGGTTTATTACGCTTTGATTGATTTCATTTGTATATCTATGCCCTATGTGTTTAAATATATATTTTAATATTTACACATCCTACATCGAACGCCCGGTTGAGCACCCAAGGGTACACCCCTTGGGATTTGCGTATTTTGAATTTAATTTAAATTTACGCAATTTCTCGCTTTTCTCGCTTCCGCTCGCGCTCCCGGGCGGATCCGCTTGTCCTTCAATGTGATGAGGTCTCATTCTATCAACACTCTCACTTGGTTGAACCAAGTTAAATATAGACCCTTAATAAATGGACTAGGACTCTGGGAGTCTGTTCAAGCCTTCCATCCATGGCAAAAGTGAGGAAGATCTTTTAGGTCGATAGCGTGGTCTCACGAGTCGTGGCATGACTATCATGCTTAAAAGAAGCTGCACTTTGTCATGAACGATGAGTAGACTGTTGTTACCTGTCTCACGAGTCGTGGAGGTAGCAGTGAGTCTATGAATCGGTTGATTGGGTCGGGTCTAACGCCCGAATAACGTGATTCGCTTGGAGTCCTCGGGATCACGTGAAAGGGTGAGGCAATTATCTTAGGAATCTCATGGAATGAGAATGGTATGGAATACCTCCCACAGGTTCTTTTCCCATGCGAATCTTAAAAGTGGGGTATGGGGAGGATCGCTGTGGATCCCGAGCCCACTAGGAAAGGATTTCCCGAAAATAATGTTTGAGAGTGCCGTGTTTTCGTAGAAATAGTGGGAGAGGTTAAGGACTAAAGACCGAGACTTAACCCAAATATTACTTCATTCTGCTTATTATTTTCTGTTTTATATATTTGTGAATGTCTAAGAATCCATCAAATACATTACTAAGAGGCTTATTAAAAGGGAACCAATTACACGGATTGACTGCGAAATCTTAAGATGGTCTTAGATTTCTAGAACCTTAACTCACATACCGGAATGAGGACGTTCCTCAGCCATTGCCGAAGGGGTCGACAACTAAGGTAACGCTTGGCGTTCAAAAGTTGAAGGATGACCACCGGCAAGTAGGATATAATGATGTTGGCTCAAACTATGCTTCGTTTGCATCATGTCTATATGGTCTTGGACCAGCATTGGGGTAAAATGCAACGAAGGCATGTTTGGAGCTAAGATGACGGAAGGGATGTCGGTACAAAGAACATGGAGTGATGATGCAATCCCTAGTGGAGAAGCTCAAAAGACCTCCACGTCAGTCTTGAAAAGGAGACGTACATTGACATGATCTTTCAGTCTCTTCCTCCCTCCTGCAAACTATTAATTATCAACATGAATGAGCTTAGAAAAGATCTTCATAGGTTGGTAATTATGTTGGTCTAGTACGAAGCAACGATTGCGAAATCTGCGCCGTCGGTACTAGTAGGAGAGGCTTCAACCTCCATAGCGAAAGGCAAGGGTGCCAGACGCTAAAAGAGGAAGAAGGGTAAGGTAACATCAACTATTAAAGCACTTCATGTGTTGTTCCTTTACAACACAAGGTGGAGGTAAAGGAAAGAGCAAAAGGTTCAAGCAGTCAAGTTCATAGATTTCTAAGAACGTAAGCATTCACTGTCTTAAAGAGGGCCATTGGAAAAGGGAGTATCCTGAACCTTTCTCCAATGTAGGTAAAATTTAATATTGAGTATTGACATGATCACTTTTACTCTATTTGGTATTTGATACCATTCCTATCACTAATCTGCGGGTGGTTTGCAGAAAGTGAATAAGGACTTAAAAGCCAAGAACAGTTCTAGGATTCAACAATGGCAAGGTCCATTGATGAAAAGGACTAGAGACTTGTTAGGCCCATAATCGTGATCATGTTAGGATAATATAGGAATTACGTAATCTAGCATGATCAAAAGTATGTCTCTTTGTTGGACAAAGGTTTTATTACATACATATTTGATCAAACAAAATTATTGAATATTGATTCATCTTTGCTAGTAGTTACACGTGAATTCCTAGAACACCATCCCATAAAAGGTTTTTGGATACTCAAATCATCTAAATGGATTAATCAAGACCAACATACAAATTTGGCATCTACAACAGCTAGGACGTTTCTTCTTATTAAAAGATAAGTAAATTGGAAAGTTCGATGAATCTAGAAATAGATTATTTGAATCGACTAAATTTACGAGTCTTTTATAAAGAAGAAAGTCCCAAAGCTCTTTGTTGGACAAAGTAGGCTTGCCAAATGGTCTATTGGAAGGGATCCAATAAGACAACTGTAGGTTACTAGTACACAAGACCATAAGAGGGTTCAAAAGTCTAAAGGTCCCATAGGAGGTTTGGGAATTAGACTTAAGGAGGTGAACCAAAAATGGTTGCATAATTAAACCTGTTTCGATAGGATCGAAAAGGCCGTGTATTTAGTGGGAGCTCTTGAGCATCCAAGTTGAGAATGGAATTCTCAATGAAACGTTTCCTGTAAAGGCCAAGTATGACGGTCTCTGATAAAGGGAACGATCGAATCTCGTTAGACGAAGATCGATCGAAGTTTCGCCCAATTACCTTAGCCCGTGTAGACGTAGACTCAAAATTGCCAACGTAAGAAACGTGGCACTTTTGCTAGGAGTCACACACAAGGAGCCATGGTTTGGCAAGCCTGTGTCCCGACAAAGTCCTTGAGCATGTAGAAAGATCCTACATGCGTCAAGGGACTAGTGGGAGACAAATTAGACTCGGTGTCTAATTTGTACAAGTTTACGACAGAATAATACTAACGTTGCTTAGAATCGCATTTCTTAAATTGATCATATTCCAAGTCCCCTTAAGAATGAACCCGAATGTCGTAAGAGGTACGAGTGATCGGGATATGTTCGGTCAAATTTGGATAGTAATCCAAATGACCTGCGGAACCTGATGTTGGACATCGTAGTAGGATTTATGGATAGGAGCCACAGAATCCACTAGAAAATTCAGACAAGGTTTGAAACACCGCATAACTGGAATATTCATTTTGACGAGCTCATACGGAGCATAACTCGGTCTTAAACAACGCAGGTGATCAGTGGGAGTAGAAATGGCGTTCCAAGTGTTTAAGTGTGTAATATCTTGATTCATGGATGAATTCAAGGCATTAGGAATCACTAAAACACAAACCGTAACTCACGAAAATTCTCCATGACATTTTAGGGTTCCCACATACATATCATGAATTGAGCTTTTCAAAGACTCAGTCATGGTGGACTAATGAAAAAAACTTATATATGTAGAGGGACAAGTTGTTCGAGACTCAGTTATAGTAAGACTGATGAGAAAACTTAAATACTATGCATAAAGCATCAAGCCATTCAAGACTTAGTCACGGTGGACTAATGAGAAGGGTTGGATGTTGAGTATCCCTACGTCTTAACCTTAGGCAAGCATATGATATGTTTACTCGGTGCATAGGAACCGCTGTTGAGAGTGCTTCTAGCATGGCTCAACATAAATTGGTAATGCACTGAGGGGTTGAAGACAGCAATCAAGAACGATCCTTAGTACCTGAATAAGGACTATAGATGTGTTCATGATGCACCGTCTGTTGAGAGTTGTTTTAGAAGGCTAAAGCGATACTAGCTTCCAGAGCATAAGTGAAAACCAGTTAGTCTCAAAGGTATGGACAGTCAGGCCCAATGACGAATGCATCGGATAGTGGTCACTGATGAAGACCGCGTCCATAGGATGGACGTGGCGCCTAGCACGACCAAGCCACGTTCGCCTATATGGCAGGCAACTTGACTATGGGAGTATTGGCACGAGATCTCATCACAAGATCCACGAAAATATTCTTAGACAACCACCATCTCTAAGAGGCAATGGTGGATAGAGGTAACACGGTTAGACCGTATTGCTTCGCAAGGAAATATAAGCGGACTCACAATACCTTAGTCGGTATCGTAGATTACTCGTACTCAGAGGATTCTGAACAAGTGGGTAATTGACTTATTGGTCAAGTGGGAGATTGTTAGAATAGGTGACCAGAAAGTCAATGGTATTGGTTGTTCTGAGAACCATTCGTCAATCTGTGAACAAGTAATATTATGTTAATGAATGTAGTAAGGATTCATAGGCATGAGTTTGTTGTACTTACTGCTTGCATCATTATGATGTCACAACAAACGCCCACAGACTGAAATAACGTTTCGGGAAATTGGAACTACGCTTGGAGGTAGGTTCATGAAATCAGTTTCGCCGAATAAGTCTGAAATACTCCAAGTCAAAGGAATCTCGAGACAGGGCATCGAGAATCCATTTGAGACTTGCACTAAGCATCTGCTGTCGTGTTTCATCGACGGGTGACGAGGATCGTCTAAGCAATGTTAGTGGGTCGGCCTGCTGGGGAGCGGCCGACTGAGGTGACTCGCGGGAATCGTCATATAGAAGCTACTCGGGCTTGGTCGATATGACTCGTACTCCCGGTTCCGGTAGTACGGGATTAGTCCATGGACTTGAGGATCACGGCAGTCCCCTACATACTAAGGTTGTATCTTAGATCTGGTGAAATTTGACCGATTATATCACATGGTCATCATATGCCTCGTCCAGTGCAGTCGGAGTATGTAAGAACGGTGAATTCCAAGATAGGATCTGTCCCCTGTCAAAGGATATGACAGCAAGATCTCCTATGCGCTCAGAGATGGTTTAGAATCACAAAGTCTATGGCCATAGCACTTGATGTAGTGGGAAAGGATTTCCTACGTCGAGTTAAACCTATCTCGAGCATTATGCATAGTTGCCTAGTCAAGAATGGGAACCGACCCCTAGACTAAAGGCCGGGAGACAGGCGACAGTAGGACCGTACCCGTACGTATCGAGCGTCTGTAAGACCGCACCTGCGTATAACTCGGAGCCTAAATGTTCACACCATAAATTCACCTAGTCTCTAGTGCCATGGACCGTTGCTAGATGGCCACCCATGGTAACGGACTACTTTGGTTATGAAATAACAAGAAGTAGGTCCAAGTCTAGCTGAAAGGTGAACCTAAAGAGTCACACCCGCTACACCAAATGAAAGGGATTTAATTTGGAATTAATTCCGGGAGAAGGTTTAATATAATGGAATTAAATTATACTTCTTGGAGATGCAAGCCTCCATGAATTATTTGGAATAATCGGGCTTGAGTTCATAAATTAGATTTATGAATTTTATAAAGCATGGGCTTTCCTTTTAATTAGATTAAAAGGGTGAATTAATTAGTGGGCTTGGTATATTAAATAGGATTTAATATAAAGTCCATGGGACTATTTACTTTAGAATTAAATAATCCCATTCTATGGAATTAATTAATGGGCTTGGTATATTAAATAGGATTTAATATAAAGTCCATGGGACTATTTAATTTAGAATTAAATAAGTCCTTTCCATTAATTAATTAATGGGCTTAGTATATTAAATATGATTTAATATAAAGTCCATGGGAATATTTAATTTAGAATTAAATAGGCCCATTCCATAAAGCCCATCAAAATGGATGGACAAGATTTGATCTAGAGAATGATGAGATGAAGGGCCATGATTAATTTGACTTAATCAAAGCCTAATTTGACTAGGATTTGACTAGGTCAAAATCCTAGTCAAAGTGTGTCTCTTTGGAAGAGTTTGAGAAGGAATAGGAAATTCCATCTTCTATAAATACTCAAAAAACACACACTCACACCTAGTATTCTCTATAACTCTCATCTCTCATCTGTCTCAAGGTTTTCGTCCATCCCCTTCTTTTCTCTCCAAGAATTATACTTTGTTCTTCTTGATTTTATTCAAGTTAAGAACATAAGAGACATTGATTGCGTTAATTCATAGCGTGTATTGATGTCTCTTCTCCCCAAATAATTTCTTGCTAGCACAAGGGTTGTTTGCTTTCCGATGGAGCGAGTGAGATGATTTAGAGTGTCTCTTCTTTGAGATCTTGGTGCAAAACGGGGAACAATGCATGTAGCCGAAACGAAGACGAAACTACAACCGGGTAGGTTCTTTAATTATGTTTTTTTCGGTTCTAATTCTATGGCCTCCATGTTGTGTTTTATTGAACATGAGATACACCGAACGCCTGGGAGAATCAAGGGCACACCCCTTGATTCGTTTATGTATGTTATGCATAATTTAAATTCCATTTAATTATGGTTTGTAATTTTATTACGCACTATTTCACGCTTCCGCTATACGCGTTAATCTCCCGGGACGATCCACACAATCTTTCAGTATAGGCCTAGGGTTTTATGTGTGTTTTAAGCATGAAAACGTGATTTGGCATGTTTTAATTATTTCTTGATTTATTATCATTAAAGCATGTTGTTTTTTTGCTTTCAATTTGTATGATTTTTGCTATGTTGGTATTTTTCTGTTTTTCTTGGGAAACGGGGGCAAAAGTCGAACGAAACGGAAAAACGCAGCACGCGGCCAGCCAGTGGCTGACCGCGCGCGGCCGCCTGCGCCAGGCGCGCATGGCTGCGCGCAGATCTGGCTGCCGGGTGGTGCGGCTGGGCGTGCACACATGCGGGCAGGGAAGCCCGCGTGCGCGCGCCAGGCCACCGCGCTGGGACGCCTGCCTGCCCGGACGCGTGGCCAGGAAAGGGTGCGGAGCGCACGCATGTGGCGGCGCCTCCCGGCGCGTGCGCACGCAGACGATGGTGTCTCTGCGCGCGCGCCTGTGCAGGGCCGGCGCACGCTGGCGGCCGGCAGGCTGGCGTGCGCAGGCAGAGGAGCCTGCGCGCGCGGCCATGCCGAGAGCTGCTAACCAGGCGCGCGCGCACGCAGGCAGGGGCCTGCTGTCCTGCGCGCGCGGGCTGACTCCTGCCGGCGGCGGCAGTCGGTCGACGTGATCGTTTTTCGTTATTTTCAGTTTTTTATTTATTTTTTGGATTAATTCTGAAAATTCGTTGTGTTTAACATTTTGCATATTTTCTAAGAACATTATTTTGGGAGGTTAAGTTTATTGGATTTGGAATCCCGGGGTAACTTACCTGCAAATAATGAGGAAGGGTCTTCCTAAAACGGGAAAAATTATTGCCAACGGTTGTACCATATTTTTTCATACGTGACGCATTTATTTTATCTTGGATTAATGTGATTGGTAATCATGGAATGTTAGCATATATTTATGTGATTGGATCATGTGATTATGTGCGTTGAATGGAAATGGATGATCATGAGCCCTAGACCGAATGTATGGTTTAATTTTATGTTGGGCCTGTGTGCCTCTTTTTCGGCTTTCTCCTTCTCCCCTTTTTAGTTGCCTTGGAATAATAAGACATTCTTTCTCCCTCCTAATATACTCCCCTCGGGTTTTCGCTGGGGTTTCTTTTTAAATATGTAATGAGAGTAGCATAGGAGCGAGGATTAATTTTATGTATTTGGTGGAGAAGAAGGAAGGTCCACATGGAGAGCCCAGAATGGAGGATCCAAGGCGTTTCCATGAAGATGAAAGAGAAAAAGAGACCAAGGCCCATCAGAATGATGATTGGGTTACTATTAATGTGATAGTGTAGGACCAACCCTAGATTGACCATAGATCCACTGCGGGCTCAGTGGATCGCATAGGATTCCGGCTCGTGATCATCCAACAGGGGCGTGCTAGGCTTTAATTTTGCATGTGGTTATTATGATGGATGAATGGTGTTTTATTTATCATATAACTGCTATGGGATGCAATTTATTTATTTACGCATTGTGGATGAATGTGTTAATATTTACTTATGAGATCTCGGTCATTTACTACTCTCACATTGGTTGGACCAATGTCCAAATATTACACCCTAGACAAAATGAACATGGACTCTAGGAGTTTGTTCATGCCTTCTAGTCCATGGCATAGTGAGGAAGTTGATTTAGGTCGATAGCGTGGTCTCACGAGTCGTGGCACGTGTATCATTTTGTCTAGTGAAGCTGCACTATGTCATGAACGAAAAGTAGACCACTGATACCTGTCTCACGAATCATGGAGGTAGCAGCGGGTCTATGATTCGGTTGATTGGGTCGGGTCTAACGCCTGATTAACATGATTCGCTTGGAGTCCTCGGGATCTTGTTAAAGGGTGAGGCAATAATCTTGGGAATCTCGTGGAACGAGAATGGTATGGCATACCTCCCACAGGATTCTTCCCATGCGAATCGTAAAAGCGGGGTTTGGGAAAATTTCGCTGTGGATCCCAAGCCCACTAGGAAAAGGTTTCCCGAAAATAACGTTTGAGAGTATCGTGTTTTCGTATAAATAGTGGGGGCATTAAATGACTAAAGACCAAGCATTTAATTATTTATCAAACCTCCGTCTTTTAAATTCTGCTGATCGCGAACTTTGTTTTTAAATGTAGATTTAAAAATGTCTAAGAACCTTTTGTCAACCATACTTGAGACCAACAAATTCAATGGAACCAATTACAACGACTGGTTGCGCAATCTCAAGATAGTCCTGGATTACGAGAACCAAGGCTACGTCATGGACGAGCCTCTCCCTAGGACCTTACCGGAAGGATCCACGCCAGAAGAACGTGAGACGTTCGAGACTTGGCATAAGGATAACCGGAACGTCCGTAGCGTCATACTTCCCTCAATGACGAATGAGATTCAAAAGCAGTATGAAAGGCTAGACGATGTCCCTTCCATTATAGCTCGCCTTAAGGATTGCTATGCAGTCCCGAACTGGCATACTAGGTAAGTCACGACTAAGGCGTTCTTTGGAACCAAAATGACCGAAGGATCCTCTATACAATAGCACGGGGTTAAAATGCTTACCCTGGTGGAAAAGCTCGAGGAGTACATAGATGTGATCCTTCAGTCTCTCCCACCCTCCTTCGACCAATTCATTGTCAACTATAACATGAACGCACTTGAGAAGGGCATTCATGAGTTGATCAATATGTTGGTGCAATACGAGGCAACGACCAAAAAGTCCACGCCTTCGGTATTATTTGGAGGTGCTTCAACTTCCAAGACGAAAGGCAAGGGTGCCGGGCGTTGGAAAAGGAAGAAAGGGCACTGGAAGAGGGAGTGCCCTAAACTCCTCTTGAACCAAGGTATACTTGTGATTGAGGTTAATATGGTCACTAATTCTGCCTCTTGGGTATTAGATACCGGCTGTGGAGCTCACATTTGCAATGATTTGCAGGTGCTGAAAAGAAGCAGAAAACTGGGTAGCGGGGATATGATCCTGAAGCTTGGGAATGGCAAGGCCATCTCGGTAGAAGCAGTAGGATCCGCCACTCTAGTAGTTAGTGATCGTATTAGTATAGAATTAGAGCAAGTTTATTATGTACCTAGTGTGATTAAAAACATCATTTCCATTCCATTGTTAGACAATAGTGGTTATGAGTTTATGATCAATAAAAATTGCTTTTATTTGATGAGGTGTGGAATCACTCATCTACTTGGCACACTTAATAATGGGCTCTATATCTTGCAACAAACGAACTTCGTTCTTAACGCTCAACACAAACGTAAAATAGATAATAACGGGAACGCACGACTATGGCACGCTAAGCTAGGTCACATATCCCAAGACAGGATGAAAAGATTGGTAGACTCAAAGAACCTAGAGGTAGGGGACTTGAGTGAGCTACCAACTTGTGAATCCTGTCTAAGAGGGAAAATGACCAAGAAGCCCTTTGTAGGACAAAGCAGGCTTGCCACAGGTCTGTTGGAATTGGTCCATACAGACGTATGTGGACCACTAAGGACGTAGGCCCGAGGTGGGTTCTCCTACTTCATAACCTTCACCGATGATCATTCACGGTATGGTTATGCATACCTGATGAGGTACAAGTCTGAAGCTCTTGAGAGGTTTAAAGAATTCAGACTTGAAGTGGAGAACCGAACCAACTGCAAAATTAAAGTCCTACGATCAGACCGAGGGGGAGAATACCTTAGTACCGAGTTCCTTAATTATCTAAAAGAAAATGGTATAATTTCAGAATGGACACCTCCCGGGACACCACAGTTAAATGGTGTCTGTAAAAGGAGGAATCGAATCCTGTTGGACATGGTTCGATCCATGATGAGTTTTACCAAATTGCCCTTGTCCTTTTGGGGCTACGCATTGGAAAAGGTAGCCAAGTTGTTAAATTTGGCGCCAACCAGTGTATTGACCCAAACGCCATATGAAATATGGCACGACAAGCCTGCGTCCTACAACTACTTGAAAGTGTGGGGTAGCCCCGCATACGTCAAGAGGTTAGTGGGAGATAAGCTAGAATCCAGGTCTAGCTTATGCAGGTTCGTTGGATACCCTAAAGAAACTGTAGGTTATTACTTTTATGACCCCTTGGAACAAAAGGTGTTTGTTTCAAGGAACGCAGTATTCTTGGAACAAGGCTTTCCAGAGGATATCCAACCTGATGAACTGATTCTTGAGGAATCAAGTGATGGAAATCAGTTATCAGAGGTAGCTGCGGATTCCTCACTTAGACGATTCAGGATAGATACCCGAAGGGCTGACCAACCTCGGGAAGTCCAGCATGCTAGGCATGAAGGACAGCCTCAGGAAAGGCCAGCCTCGGTACCTGAACACTGCATTTATCGCTAGAAAACCTTTTTTGAGGAACACTGCATTTATCGAAATAAACACATTTTGTGTTGAGGGATCATAAAACTAATATCCCATAGTTTCCTCCGGATATCCGATGAACTTGCACAAACTAGACCTCAAGTCTAACTTGTCTCCCACTAACCTCTTGATACACACGAGACTACCCCTCTAAAGTAAGTTAACACCACTAATGGAGGATTCTCCTTTAGCTCTATTCTAGTAGACAATAAAGGATTTAGGAAGATCAACAATTTTATCAATGGAAAAGAAGAAGGAGACAAAGAAGAGAATAATTTTCTCAAAAATCCAATAGAGGAAGAGAGATAAATTCCCAACACTAGAATTTTCTCCACTTACCAATTTCATTAGCTATCAAATAACTACATATATATAGTGTATGTGATATATCTCATATTTAACATATGTATATTTCTCTCTTTCTTTCTCTTTGTTGTTCCCAACAAGATATCATGATTACTTTGTCTTGAGACTCAAACCTTTGTTAGGGCCAAGACTATCCTCTCGTGGAAGCCGTAAGAGGTGTGCTCCTCATAGCACACGATTGTGTGCTTTCTCCAAACGCACTAAATTGTGCTTAGATCAAGTATGCTTCTCTAAACACAAGAGAATGTGCTCAACCAAGCTCAATCAAGTGTGTTTCTCTCTAATCACAAAGGGGTGTGCTCCTCCTAGCACAATATTTGCACTCCTTCAGAAGTGTGCTTATAGGCTAGGTCTTTAGCTCAATTCCAAATTGGACTAAACCCATAAGTACAATTCTTTAATTAAACATAAAGTCCAAACTAATTAATCCAAATAATTAACCACAAGCACGAATCAGTTAATCCAAGTAATTGAACACAAGTTTTAATTAATCTAATCAATGCTTGTGTATGCTTATCATATAGCTCAAAATTAAATAATTTAATTATTTAATTCTCAGTGGACCGATTTCATAAACTATCCGGGAAATTATATAAGTCAAATTAATCGACGTCTTCTCCAAAATTAATTCAATTAATTATTTTCAAGAATTCCACCGTGAATTTGTGTGTGATCCTTATAGAGAATCCCAATATTTTGGGGGACTAATTTGCAAAGAGAGGTTATCACTCTAATGCTTAAGTTAGTAAACTACAAAATGAAAGGGAAATTTTGAATATATGATGAGAACAATGATGATTGGAGAAAAATGATGGATAATAATTTGTGTTGATGATATAATTTGTGTAAAAGTGGGCTAAAACTAGCTACCAAGTAGTAAAAAGGAGTGTGAGAGTGTGTATTTGCCTAAGAGAGAGTGTTGAATTGATGTTGTCAAAGCTTGAGCCCAAATGTCTACACAAAGGGTCAATTTATAACCATTTCTTGAGCCAAATTTGGAAGGTGGTTATTTAGTGTCATATACCTCTGGAAACCTAGCTATCCTCTAGAAGAATCCGTTTGTGATTCGAAAAATCATTGTTGGGCCAAATTTATTTGTGTAGTAAGACAGATACAACATTTAATACCATTGGTATACTTGTGCAGCAGGGAAGCATTATCAAACCTACGAAGGTGTTTAGTTGGATAGGCAGTGCAATCATAGGTAGGTAGGTGTGGGGTGAAGGACAAGCGGATCCGCCCGGAGCGCGAGCGGAAGCGAGGAAAGGGTGCGTAAATTTAAATCTAATTCAAATAAACGAATCCCAAGGGGTGTACCCTTGGGTGCTCAACCGGGCGTTCGATGTAGGATGTGTAAATATTGGAAACGTATATTTAAACACATAGGACATAGATAAATATTAAATCAACCAAAGCGTAATAAAACCGTTACCTTTGATTGTTTAACGTATGCTCCCGGCTACTTGCGTTGTTCCTTCTCCGGAATGCTCATGAAATCCAAACGTATGGATTCTCCAAAGGTGATCCAAACCACACTGGAAGAGACGCACGTTCTCCTTACTAGAAGAAAATGGGTTTAATAAAGAAATCGGTTTAAGAGAAGAACACTATGGATTAGTATACCCTTAAACCTACTTTGTTCTTCTTCTTGATTCAAAATCAAGTGAAGAACGCTAGTAGAGAGGAGAGTGAAAACCGAGAGTTGAGAGGGAGAGGAGAGTGAACTTTTCTTCTTCTTTTTCCTAGAAAAAGATGAATAGTGAATCACTTATGCTTGGTGTTGTATATTCTCATATATATACATAATTAATGCGATTATTGGAATGTATCTAGGTTCATCCAAGGATGTCTAGATACATTCCAATCAATCACCATTAATTCTTCAATCAAGCCTACCAAAATTTATAGTATGATGAAATCATACCAAAAGGGAAGAGCTTGATTGGAGATGATTTGACTCTTTCCAAAAGAGATAAGTCAATATATCACCTAGCATAAACATGGCTGATTTTGCTTCCTCCATGGGAGCATTTCGGCCATGTCTAATTAAGGGAAGAAGTCCAACTTCTTCCTATTCCAAAATAGGAATTATTTCTCCTCTCGGGTCAAATTTAACGGACCAGGTTTTATCGTAATCCAATTGCGACGAACCCAACATTAAATCCAATTTAATGTCCATTTAAATTATTTCCATTGATCTTTTAATCCAATTAAAAGATCCAACATCTCAACTTTCCATATTTAATCAAAAATCCAATTTCCCTTAAGTAATCCAATTACTTATTTATCCTTCGAGATTAACTCCAAGTCAATCTCTTAACCTCCTCGGTGATTTGTATGTGACCCTTTAGGTTCACCCTCAGCTAGACTTGGGCCCGTGTCCCACAAGGGCCCGTTACCATGGGTGGCCGTCTAGCAACGGTCTATGGCACTAGAGACTAGGTGAATTGGCGTGAACATTTAGGCGCCGATTTCGTACGGGTACGATCCTTCCGTCTATCGTCTCCCGGCCTCAGTCTAGGGTATGGAATTGGGCGTCAGTTCCCTCCTTGACTAGGCATCTATGCTTAATACTCGAGATCAAGTATGCTTCATTGCATCGACACAGGAAACCATTCCCTGTTCGACCAACCACTGTGGCCACAGGTGACTCCGAGTGCATAGGAGATACCTCTGTCACATACTAACAGGGGACGGATTCTCTTCTTGGAATCTACTGTCCTCGCTACACATTCCGACTGCACTGGACAAGGCTTATGATAATCATCTTACAGAATGATCACCTCTCGCTACATCCAAGATACAGCCGTCATGTGCACGCGACTGCCATGATCCCTCAAGTTTGAGGATTATTCCCGTACTATCGGAACTGGGAAAAATAAATCATACCGACCAAGCCTCCAAGGCTTCCATATGATGATCCCCACGAGTCAGTCCAGTCGGCTCGACCCCAGTCGACCAACCCATCAAGATCGTGTAGGCGTCCCACGCTTGTCGCCGATGAAACACGGCACTCATCCAATGAACACGACTCTTGACGCAAGTCTCAATAGGACTCTTGATGCCCTGTCTCGAGGTCCTCGACTTGGAACGTTTCAGACCCAACTCTTAATCAGTTGGTTTCATGACCACCATCCAATGCGTGGCCCAACTGCACGAGTTGTTATCCATGGTTTGTGGGCTTTATTGCAATATAAGTTAAACACCGTTATAGCAAATGTGAAATGAGCGTAACAAAGTAAGCACCAGAAGTGACGAATACTCATTTTATTCATCACATAATAATATTACATTTATATCGAGTTGTATAATAGGTTACAAATCGCCAAACCTATTGGCTTTCTGGTCACCTGTTCTAACAATCTCCCACTTGACCTAAAGCCAATCACCCATTGACCTCAAACCTCTTATCCAGATGGTGAGTATGAGTAACTTGCGACATGGGCTTAGCAAGTGGATCTGCTATATTTTCTGTAGAGCTGACTCGGTCCAACCGAAGTCACTCCTGCTATCCATCTCTCTAAGCAGATGGTAGCGTCTAAGATTATGCTTGGATCGTGATGAGATCTCGGTTCCTTTGCTAGCGCTATCGCCCTATTGTTATCATAAAAGATAATTGCAAGCTTAGTAATGCGAGGTACTACATCAAACCCCTTGGATGTAGCTCATCTACCAAACCACTCCTTAGAATCTTTCAAAGCCGCTATGTATTCAAAACTCTATGGTGGAGTCCGCCATGGTAGCCTGCTTGGAACCCTTCCAAGTAACCACGCCACCATTTAGTCTAAATACAAAACCATACTGAGACTTGGAATCATCGTCATCTGACTGGAAGCTAGCATCGCTATAGCCTTCCAGTATCAACTCTCCACTGCCGTAGGTCAAGAACATGTCCTTAGTCCTTTTCAGGTACTTCAGGATAGTCTTGACTGCACTCCAGTGTGCCTCCCCGGCACACCACTGATATCGAATTGTTACGCTCAAACCAAAAGCTACATCAGGTCTAGTGCACTGAACAACATACTGTATGCTGCCTACGGCTGAAGCATAGGGGATGTCCAACATCCGTTTAAGCTCCTCATCAGTCTTAGGAGACTGCTTCTTGGATAACTTAATTCCATGCCTCACAGGAAGGAATCCTCGTTTTGAGTTCTCCATCTTGAATCTCTTCAAGACTTTCTCAATATACGAGGACTGGGCCATTCCTAACATCCTTCTAGATCTATCCCTGTAGATCTTGATGCCAAGGATGTAGGTTGCCTCGCCCATATCCTTCATGGAGAATTGCGTTGACAACCAAGCTTTATTGGTATCCAACATCTTAGCATCATTCCCAATGAGCAAGATGTCATCCACGTAGAGCACTAGAAACGCAACAATGCTCCCACTGATCTTCTTGTATACACAAGGATCGGATTCGTTCTTGATGAAATCATATCCCCGTATGACTTCATCAAAACGTATGTTCCAGCTTCGGGAAGCTTGTTTGAGGCCATAGATGGACCTTTGGAGACGGCAGACCTTCTGCTCTTTTTCAACAGTTGTGAAATCCTCCGGCTGATCCATATAGATCTCTTCCTCTACGAAACCGTTGAGGAAGGCCGTTTTCACGTCCATCTGCCATATTTCATAGTCATACCATGCTGCTATGGCAAGCAGTATCCGAATGGATTGGCCATTGCTACGGGCGAGTAGGTTTCCTCAAAATCGACCCCGGGTCGCTGAGTGTAACCTTTCGCCACAAGCCTTGCTTTGAAGGTTGTAACCTCCCCGTCAGCTCCAAGCTTACGTTTGTAGACCCATTTACACCCTACGGGTTTTACCCCTTTGGGTGGGTCTACTAGGGTCCAAACCTTGTTTGTACCCATCGAGTCCATCTCGAATTTCATGGGCTCAAGCCACTTGTCCGAATCGATGTCCGGCATCGCTTCTCGGTATGTCTTTGGATCATTATTCAACTGACCGGTCAGGCCCAGAAATCCATACCTATCAGGTGCATGGGATACTCTGGCCGACCTACGGAGGACTGGAACAATATTAGTGGGAACTACTGGCTCAGATGTCACTACCGGCTCGTGGGGTGCCTCACTTGATTCCTCAAGGAGCACCTCATCGTGTCGACTATCCGATGGAAAACCCTCTTCCAAGAACACTGCATTTCGCGAGACAAAAACCTTTTACTCGGAGGGATCATAGAAATAATACCCCACAGTTTCTTTCGGATAGCCGATGAACCTGCATAAACTAGACCTTGAGTCCTGTTTATCTCCCACTAATCTCTTGACATATGTGGGGCAACCCTATACTTTCAATTATTTGTAGGAGGCAGGCTTGCCATGCCATATTTCATATGGCGTCTGGGATACCTTTTTAGATGGTGCCAACTTCAAAACTTTGGCCGCCGTCTCAAGAGCGTATCCCCAGAAGGAAAGAGGAAGTTCGGTGAAACTCATCATGGATTGGACCATGTCCAACAAGGTCCGATTCCTCCTTTCAGACACACCATTAAGCTGTCGTGTTCCAAGAGGGGTCCACTGAGAGAGAATCCCATTCTCCTTTAGATAATCAGTAAACTCACCACTCAAATACTCTCCACTTTGATCCGACCGAAGAGCTTTGATCTTTCGACCGGTTTGGTTCTCTACTTCAAGTCTGTATTCCTTAAACCTTCCAAAGGCTTCAGACTTGTACCTCATCAGGTAAACATAACCATATCGTGAGTGATCATCGGTAAAGGTTATGAAGTACGAGTACCCACCTCTAGCTTGAGTATTTAGTGGGCCACAGACATCCGTATGGATCAAATCCAACAGACCACTGGCTAGCGTGCTTTGTCCAACAAAGGGTTTCTTGGTCATCTTTGAAAGAAATTGTGGATCGTCCCGGGAAAAGCGCGAATGCGGAAGCGCGGTATAATTAAAATTAAAACGGAATTTAAACATGCTTTTAAATTAAAACACGTTTCAAAGGGTGTGCCTTTGAAATTTCCCGGGCGTTCGGTGTATCTCATGAACGAATAACACAAAATAAATCATGGAGGCCATAGGGTTGGAAATTAAAGAGAGGACGAAAAATTAAAACGAGACCTACCCGTTGTCGTTTTCGTCTTCAACGGCTACAAGCGTTGTTCCCCGTTTTGCACCAAGATCTCGTCTTTGAGACCCTCTAAATCGTGACACACGATCCACCCACGTATCTTGCACGTCGTGCTAGCAACGAACAAGTTTATGTTTTTGGAGTGGATGAATCAATAACACATTATTGATTAATGGTATTGATTCATCAAGTTCTTAATGTTCCAAGAACAAAAAGAACCAAGAAAATATTTCTTGGAGAGGGAGAGAGAATCGGACGAGAGAGAGGGAGAGAGAATCCGTGTGTGTGTGTTGTAGTGTGTGTGTTGGAGTTTCATCATCATTCAACTTGTAGGATGCTAGGGGTTTATATAGAAGAGGAGTCTAATCCTCTTTAAACTCCTCTTTCAAGAACTCTATTTTGACTAGGATTTTGACCTAGTCAAAGTCCTAGTCAAAGTAGTGTTTTGACCTAGTCAAAACAATCCTACCCATCCATCTCTCCCATTCATCTCACCGTTGATTTAATTTAATTTAATGGAATATTTAAAACCTATTTAAATATTTCCAAGAGGCTAAAATAAATATAAATATTATTTAAGCCCATTAAATAAATCCCTTTGATAAATCTAATTTATCAATTTAATTCCTTATATCTAATAGAAGGAATTATTTCTCCAAGAAAAATAAAGGACCCGATTAAATCCAATTTAATCATTCCTTCACTCCAATATTTAATTCCTAATTAAATATCTAAATGTGTGTGGATAGTGTGTGACTCTTTAGGTTCACCTTTCAGCTAGACTTGGTCGGATTCCTAGAATCCTTCCGTTACCATGGGTGGCCATCTAGCAACGGTCCATGGCACTAGAGACTAGGTGAAATATTCAGGGATGAACATTTAGGCTCTAACAGTACACTTGTCCTTCTGTCTTCGGTCTCATCACTTAGAGTCTAGGGCACGGATAATGCAGGTACCCATTTTGGACCTAAGTGTCGGTCTGTCCTCACTAAACGCCGCAAGGGAATCCTTCCCTTCTGTTCAGTTACTGTGGCCACAGATTTTAGGGACAAGACACAGAGCATACATGAGACTCAACTGTCAATACCTATTGGCAGGAGACAGATCCTTTCTTGGAAACTACTGTCACTTTGTACACCAGAACTGTACTAGACATGGCTTATGACTACCAAAGAGAATTCTGGCAATCTCTCACCATATCTAAGATACAGCCCTAACGTACAGGTAAACTGAGCAATTCCTCAAGTCAAAGGACTTGGCCTGTACCGTTGGAACCGGGAATACACGTCATACCTTGCTGACCATACTCAAGGTCCTCCGTAAGACGGTTCCCGCGAGTCACCTCAGTCAGCTGCGTCCTAGCATGCTAACCCACTAACCTCTTGACGTATGCGGGGCTACCCCACACTTTCAAGTAATTGTAGGACGCAGGCTTGCCGTGCCATATCTCATATGGCGTTTGGGTCAATGCACTGGTCGGCGCCAAATTCAACAACTTGGCTGCCGTTTCTAATGCATAACCCCAAAACGATAAGGGCAATTTGGTAAAACTCATCATGGACCGAACCATGTCCAACAGGGTTCGGTTCCTCCTTTCAGAGATGCCATTTAACTGTGGTGTTCCGGGAGGTGTCCATTCCGATATTATACCATTTTCTTTTAGATAATCTAGGAATTCGGCACTAAGGTATTCACCGCCTCGGTCTGACCGTAGGACTTTAATTTTGCAGTTGGTCTGGTTCTCCACTTCAAGTCTGAATTCTTTAAACCTCTCAAGAGCTTCATACTTATACCTCATTAGGTAAACATAACCATACCGTGAATGATCATCGGTGAAGGTTATGAAGTAGGAGAACCCACCTCGAGCCTGCGTCCTTAGTGGTCCACATACGTCTGTATGGACCAAGTCCAACAGACCCGTGGCAAGCCTGCTTTGACCTACAAAGGGCTTCTTGGTCATTTTCCCTCTTAGACAAGATTCACAAATTGGTAGATCGCTCAAGTCCCCAACCTCTAGGTTCTTTGAGTCTACCAACCTTTTCATCCTATCTTGGGATATGTGACCTAGCCTAGCGTGCCACAGACGTGCGTTCCCGTTATTATCTAATTTCCGTTTGTGTTGAGCGTTAAGAACGAAATTCGTTTGTTTCAAGATATAGAGCCCGTTGTGCAATGTACCAAGTAGATGCGCAATTCCACACCTCATCAAATGGGCTTGGTATTAATGGGCTTGGTATTAAATAGGATTTAATATAAAGTCCATGGACTATTTAATTTGGAATTAAATAAAGTCCATGGACTATTTAATTTGGAATTAAATAAAGTCCATTCCATTAATTAATTAATGGGCTTAGTATATTAAATAGGATTTTAATATAAAGTCCATGGGAATATTTAATTTAGAATTAAATAGGCCCATTCCATAAAGCCCATCAAAATGGATGGACAAGATTTGATCTAGAGAATGATGAGATGAAGGGCCATGATTAATTTGACTTAATCAAAGCCTAATTTGACTAGGATTTGACTAGGTCAAAATCCTAGTCAAAGTGTGTCTCTTTGGAAGAGTTTGAGAAGGAATAGGAATTCCATCTTCTATAAATACTTAAAAAACACACACTTACACCTAGTATTCTCTACACCTCTCATCTCTCAAATTCCCTCTCAAATTCGTCCACTCCTCTTTCTTCTCTCCAAGAATATTATTTTGTTCTTCTTGATTTATTCAAGGTAGAACGTAAGAGACGCCGGTTGCGTTAATTGATAGTGTGTACCGATGTCTCTTCTCCCCAATGATTTTCTTGCTAGCACAAGGGTTCGTTGCTTTCCGGTGCAGCGAGTGAGATGATTTAGAGGGTCTCTTCTTGAGATCTTGGTGCAAAACGGGGAACAATGCATGTAGCCGAACGAAGACAAAACTACAACCGGGTAGGTTCTTTAATTATGGTTTTCGTTTCTAATTCTATGGCCTCCATGTTGTGTTTTATTGAACATGAGATACACCGAACGCCCGGGAGAATCAAGGGCACACCCCTTGATTCATTTATGTATATTATGCATAGTTTAAATTCCATTTAATTATGCTTTGTAATTTTTTTATTCCGCACTATTTCGCGCTTCCGCTATTCGCGTTAATCTCCCGGGACGATCCACACATTCTTTCAGTGGTATCAGAGCCCGGTTCGGTGTATAGGCCTAGAATTCTATGTGCTATGTGCGCTTAAGCATGATAAACGTGTTTTAATTTACGTTTATAGCATGTTTATCGTAGATATTTATTGGCGTTTAATTTTGCATGGAATTTTGGATCTTGGTTTTCTTGAATGTGTTTATACATGTTCTAGGGTTTAATTTATCTTGTGGTTCAGAAAAATTGCATGAAAAAGTCGAAAAGAGTGAAAAACGGCGAACCGGCAGCAGCAGCACGCTGGCCGCGCGCACAGGGGCGCGGCCGGGCGCGCGTGCAGGCAGGGGCCTGCGCGCGCCCGGCCAGCGCGCCCAGCGTGCGCGGACAGCGCGCGCGGTGTGCCGGCCGCGAGCGCGGCCGCGCGCGCAGCATGGGCGCCTGCGCGCGTGCGCGCGCGCGCGCGTGCGCCTGGCCGGCCGGCTGTACCGTTTTCCGTTTCTCTCCCGTTTTTGGCTCGTTTTTCAAAACTGTTTTTTACTGTATTATTTTTATGATATTTTCTACATTATTCTGAACCCGTTGACTTAGAATATTTATTTTTTGAGATTTGGAATTTTCTAAAATAAATATTGCTTGGTTGATGAGGAAAGGGTTTCCTAACAAGATTTAATTTTTGCAATGGTTGCACCAATGATCAAAATTCATATGTGAAATTTCCCAATAATTTCTGCGTTTTATGATGTTGGACATCATGGTTATTTTATGGTTTGAGCATGAGTAGATCTTAACATGTATTAATATTGCACGAATGTTGGATTTTGGAATTCTTGAATAAATGGGCATATTCTTGAGTTGTTGATTTTTGTGTTTCAGAAAATTTGATTTTTCTTTATAATTCTGGAAATTTTTCTGAATTAATTAACTTGGGGCATTTTAATTTTGGTTGAGATTTTATATTTCATAGAATTAATGTTGCCTTGTTAATTATGGAAAAGGTTTTTCCAACAAAAATCGTTGTGCATAGGTTGCACTATTATCCAATGTTTGGTGTGAATATTTTACATGTAGTTTATGCATTTATTTTATGGTATGGATTATCATGGTTGTTGGTATAGCATATTTTACGTGGGATATGTATTTGTGCTATTTGTGTTAATTGATTTGACAAAGGATGATCACAAAGCCCCTAGACCGCATGTATGGTTTATTTACACTTATTTGTTGGGTTGTGGCCTGTGTGCCTCTTTATTTTCCTCTCTGTCTCTCTTTTAGTGCCTTGGAATAATAAGGCTTTCTCTCTCCCTCCTAATGTACTCCCCCCAAATGTTTAATTGGGGTTTCTTATTTTATGATGTAATGAGAGTAGAATTAGTGGTGAGGTTTTATTTTTTTGTAAATAAAAGCTGCAAGAGAAGACAAGCCCAAGGTGTTGGAGGCCCATGGAGGTTGCCATCAGATGGCCCACGGAGGATCCATGGAGAAGAAGCCCGGTGTAGGCCCACGATGGAGAGCCCAAGAAGATAAAGAGGACTTACAAGGCCCATTGCATGTAATGGGTTATTAAAACTTGTAATAGTGTAGGGCCTACCCTTAGATTGACCATAGATCCACTGCGGGCTCAGTGGGTCGCATAGGTTTGGGCTTGTGATCATCCTACAGGGGCGTGCTAGGCTTTATTTTGCATGCGATGCGTATTTTATGCTTATGATTATTCTATATGCTTTATGTATGGTTACATTCACGCTTAGAATATTTCTGCCATAACGCACGCAATGCAATACTTGATATATGTGATGAGGTCTCGTTCTATCAAAACTCTCACTTGGTTGAACCAAGTTAAATATAGACCCTTAATAAATGGACTAGGACTCTGGGAGTCTGTCCAAGCCTTCCATCCATGGCAAAAGTGAGGAAGATCTTTTAGGTCGATAGCGTGGTCTCACGAGTCGTGGCACGACTATCGTGCTTAAAAGAAGCTGCACTTTGTCATGAACGATGAGTAGACTGCTGTTACCTGTCTCACGAGTCGTCGAGGTAGCAGTGAGTCTATGAATCGGTTGATTGGGTCGGGTCTAACGCCCGAATAACGTGATTCGCTTGGAGTCCTCGGGTCACGTGAAAGGGTGAGGCAATTATCTTGGGAATCTCATGGAACGAGAATGGTATGGAATACCTCCCACGGGTTCTTTTCCCATGCGAATCGTAAAAGCGGGGTATGGGGGAGATCGCTGTGGATCCCGAGCCCACTAGGAAAGGATTTCCCGAAAACAACGTTTGAGAGTGCCGTGTTTTCGTAGAAATAGTGGGAGAGGTTAAGGACTAAAGACCGAGACTTAACCAAAATATTACTTCATTCTACTTATTATTTTCTGCTTTACATATATGTTGTGAATGTCTAAGAATCCACCAAACACATCACTAAGAGGCTCGTTAAAAAGGAACCAATTACACGAATTGACTGCAAAATCTTAAGATGGTCTTAGATTTCCAGAACCTTAACTCACATAACCGGATGAGGACGTTCCTCAATGCTTGCCGGAGGGGTCGACAACTAAGGCAACGCTTGGCGTTCAAAAGTTGAAGGATGACCACCGGCAAGTAGGATATAATGATGTTGGCTCAAACTATGCTTCGTTTGCATCATGTCTATATGGTCTTGGACCAGCATGTGGGGTAAAATGCAACGAAGGCATATTTGGAGCTAAGATGACGGAAGGGATGTCGGTACAAAGAACATGGAGTGATGATGCAATCCCTAGTGGAGAAGCTCAAAAGACCTCCACGTCAGTCTTGAAAAGGAGACGTACATTGACATGATCCTTCAGTCTCTTCCTCCCTCCTACGAACCATTAATTATCAACATGAATGAGCTTAGAAAAGATCTTCATAGGTTGGTAATTATGTCGGTCTAGTACGAGGCAACGATTGCAAAATCTGCGCCGTCGGTAGTAGTAGGAGAGGCTTCAACCTCCATAGCGAAAGGCAAGGGTGCCAGACGCTAAAAGAGGAAGAAGGGTAAGGTAACATCAACTATTGCAGCACTTCAAGTGTTGTTCCTTTACAACACAAGGTGGAGGTAAAGGAAAGAGCAAAAGGTTCAAGCAGTCAAGTTCATAGATTCTAAGAACGTAAGCATTTACTGTCGTAAAGAGGGCCATTGGAAAGGGGAGTATTCTAAACCTCTCTCCGATGTAGGTAAAATTTGATATTGAGTATTGACATGATCTCTATTTGGTATTTGATACCATTCCTATCACTAATCTGCAGGTGGTTTGCAGAAAGTGAATAAGGACTTAAAAGCCAAGAACAGTTCTAGGATTCAACAATGGCAAGGTCCATTGATGAAAAGGACTAGAGACTTGTTAGGCTCATAATCGTGATCATGTTAGGATAATATAGGAATTACTTAACCTAGCATGATCAAAAGTATGTCTCTTTGTTGGACAAAGGTTTTATTACATACATATTTGATCAAACAAAATTATTGAATATTGATTCATGTTTGCTAGTACATAAATTCCTAAAATACCATCCCATAAAAGGTTTATGGATACTCAAAATTCAAATTATCTAAAATGGATTAATCAAGACCCACTTACAGATTTGGCATCTACAACAGCTAGGGCATTTCTTCTTATTAAAAGATAAGAAAATTGGAAAGTTCGATGAATCTAGAAATAGATGATTCGAATCGACTAAATTTACAAGTCTTTTATGAAGAAGAAAGTCCGAAAGCTCTTTGTTGGACAAAGTAGGCTTGCCAAATAGTCTATTGGAAGGGAGCCAATAAGACAACTGTAGGTTACTAATACACAAGACCATAAGAGGGTTCAAAAGTCTAAAGGTCCCATAGGAGGTTTGGGAATTAGACTTAAGGAGGTGAACCATAACTGGTTGCAAAATTAAACCTGTTTCGATAGGATCGAAAAGGCCGTGTATTTAGTGGGAGCTCTTGAGCATCCAAGTTGAGAATAGGAATTCTCAATGAAACGTTTCCTGTAAAGGCCAAGTATGACGGTCTCTGATAAAGGGAACGATCGAATCTCGTTGGACGAAGATCGATCGAAGTTTCGCCCAATTACCTTAGCCCATGTAGACGTAGACTCCAAATTGCCAACGTAAGGAACGTAGCACTTTGCTAGGAGTCACGCACAAGGAACCATGGTTTGGCAAGCCTGTGTCCCGACAAAGTCCTTGAGCATGTAGAAGGATCCTACATACGTCAAGGGACTAGTGGGAGACAAATTAGACTCGGTGTCTAATTTGTACAAGTTTACGACAGAATAATACTAACGTTGCTTAGAATCGCATTTTCTTAAATTGATCATATTCCAAGTCCCCTTAAGAACGAACCCGAATGTCGTAAGAGGTACGAGTGATCGGATATGTTCGGTCAAATTTGGATAGTAATCCAAATGACCTGCGGAACGTGATGTTGGACATCGTAGTAGGATTTATGGAGAGGAGCCATAGAATCCGCTAGGAAATTCAAACAAGGTTTGAAACATCGCATAAACTGGAATATTCGTTTTGACGAGCTCATACGGAGCATGACTCGGTCTTAAACGACGTAGGTGATCAGTGGGAGTAGAAATGGCGTTCCAAGTGTTTAAGTGTGTAATGTCTTGATTCATGGATGAATTCAAAGCATTAGGAATCACTAAAACACAAACCGTAACTCACGAAAATTCTCCATGACATTTTAGGGATCCCACATACATTTCATGAATTGAGCTTTTCAAAGACTCAGTCATGGTGGACTGATGAGAAAACCTCATATATGTAGAGGGACAAGTTGTTCGAGACTCAGTCATAGTAAGACTGATGAGAAAACTTGGATACTATGCATAAAGCATCAAGCCATTCAAGACTTAGTCATGGTGGACTAATGAGAAGGCTTGGATGTTGAGTATCCCCTACGTCTTAACCCTAGGCAAACATATGATATGTTTACTCGGTGCATAGGAACCGATGTTGAGAGTGCTTCTAGCATGGCTCAACATAAATCGGTAATGCACTGAGGGGTTGAAGACAGCAATCAAGAATGATCCTTAGTACCTGAATAAGGACTAAAGATGTGTTCATGATGCACCGTCTGTTGAGAGTTGCTTTGGAAGGCTAAAGCGATACTAGCTTCCAGAGCATAAGTGAAAACCAGTTAGTCTCAAAGGTATGCACAGTCAGGCCCAATGACGAGTGCATCGGATAGTGGTCACTGATAAAGACCGCGTCCATAGGATGGACGTGGCGCCTAGCACGACCAAGCCACGTTCGCCTATATGGCAGGCAACTTGACTATGGGAGTATTGGCACGAGATCTCATCACAAGATCCACGAAAATATTCTTAGACAACCACCATCTCTATGAGGCAATGGTGGATAGAGGTAACACGGTTAGACCGTATTGCTTCGCAAGGAAATATAAGCGGACTCACAATACCTTAGTCGGTATCGTAGATTACTCATACTCAGAGGATTCTGAACAAAGTGGGTAATTAACTTATTGGTCAAGTGGGAGATTGTTAGAGTAGGTGACCAGAAAGTCAATGGCATTGGCTGTTCTGAGAACCATTCGTCAATCTGTGAACAAGTAATATTATGTTAATGAATGTAGTAAGGATTCATAGGCATGAGTTTGTTGTACTTACTGCCTGCATCGTTACGATGTCACAACAAACGCCCACAGACTGAAATAACATTTCGGGAAATTGGAACTACGCTTGGAGGTAGGTTCATGAAATCAGTTTCACCGAATCAGTCTGAAATACTCCAAGTCAAAGGAATCTCGAGACAAGGCATCGAGAATCCATTTGAGACTTGCACTAAGCATCTGCTGTCGTGTTTCATCGACGGGTGACGAGGATCGTCTAAGCAATGTTAGTGGGTCGGCCTGCTGGGGAGCGGCCGACTGAGGTGACTCGCGGGAATCGTCATATAGAAGCTACTCGGGCTTGGTCGGTATGACTCGTATTCCCGGTTCCGATAGTACGGGATTAGTCCTCGGACTTGAGGATCACGACAGTCCCCTACATACTAAGGCTGTATCTTGGATCTGGTGAAATTTGACCGATTATATCACATGGTCATCATAAGCCTCGTCCAGTGCAGTCGGAGTATGTAAGAACGGTGAATTCCAAGATAGGATCTGTCCCCTGTCAAAGGATATGACAGCAAGATCTCCTATGCGCTCGGAGATGGTTTAGACTCACAAAGTCTATGGCCATAGCACTTGATGTAGTGGGAAAGGATTTCCTACGTCGAGTTAAACCTATCTCGAGCATTATGCATAGTTGCCTAGTCAACGATGGGAACCGACCCATAGACTAAAGGCCGGGAGACAGGCGACAGTAGGACCGTACCCGTACGTATCGAGCGTCGGTAGGACCGCACCTGCGTATAACTCGGAGCCTAAATGTTCACACCATAAATTCACCTAGTCTCTAGTGCCATGGACCGTTGCTAGATGGCCA
This sequence comes from Sesamum alatum, assembly GCA_034509735.1. Taxonomy (NCBI): domain Eukaryota; kingdom Viridiplantae; phylum Streptophyta; class Magnoliopsida; order Lamiales; family Pedaliaceae; genus Sesamum; species Sesamum alatum. Next base: position 16,425,607 of record JACGWO010000004.1, read on the forward strand.
CCCATGGTAACGGACTACTTTGGTTATGAAATAACAAAAAGTAGGTCCAAGTCTAGCTGAAAGGTGAACTTAAAGAGTCACACCCGCTACACCAAATGAAAAGGAATTAATTTGGAATTAATTCCGGGAGAAGGTTTAATTTAATGGAATTAAATTATACTTCTTGGAGATACAAGCCTCGATGTATTATTTGGAATAATCGGGCTTGAATTCATAAATTAGATTTATGAATTTTACGAAGCATGGGCTTTCCTTTTAATTAGATTAAAAGGGTGAATTAATTAATTAATGGGCTTGGTATTAAATAGGATTTAATATAAAGTCCATGGACTATTTAATTTGGAATTAAATGAAGTCCATTCCATTAATTAATTAATGGGCTTAGTATATTAAATAGGATTATAAAGTCCATGGGACTATTTAATTTAGAATTAAATAATCTCATTCTATGGAATTAATTAATGGGCTTGGTATTAAATAGGATTTAATATAAAGTCCATGGACTATTTAATTTGGAATTAAATAAAGTCCATGGACTATTTAATTTGGAATTAAATAAAGTCCATTCCATTAATTAATTAATGGGCTTAGTATATTAAATAGGATTTTAATATAAAGTCCATGGGAATATTTAATTTAGAATTAAATAGGCCCATTCCATAAAGCCCATCAAAATGGATGGACAAGATTTGATCTAGAGAATGATGAGATGAAGGGCCATGATTAATTTGACTTAATCAAAGCCTAATTTGACTAGGATTTGACTAGGTCAAAATTCTAGTCAAAGTGTGTCTCTTTGGAAGAGTTTGAGAAGGAATAGGAATTCCATCTTCTATAAATACTTAAAAAACACACACTTACACCTAGTATTCTCTACAACTCTCATCTCTCAAATTCCCTCTCAAATTCGTCCACTCCTCTTTCTTCTCTCCAAGAATATTATTTTGTTCTTCTTGATTTATTCAAGGTAGAACGTAAGAGACGCCGGTTGCGTTAATTGATAGCGTGTACCGATGTCTCTTCTCCCCAATGATTTTCTTGCTAGCACAAGGGTTCGTTGCTTTCCGGTGCAGCGAGTGAGATGATTTAGAGGGTCTCTTCTTGAGATCTTGGTGCAAAACGGGGAACAATGCATGTAGCCGAATGAAGACAAAACTACAACCGGGTAGGTTCTTTAATTATGGTTTTCGTTTCTAATTCTATGGCCTCCATGTTGTATTTTATTGAACATGAGATACACCGAACGCCCGGGAGAATCAAGGGCACACCCCTTGATTCGTTTATGTATATTATGCATAGTTTAAATTCCATTTAATTATGCTTTGTAATTTTTTTATTACGCACTATTTCGCGCTTCCGCTATTCGCGTTAATCTCCCGGGACGATCCACACATTCTTTCAGTTGCCTCGTATTACACCAACATATTGATCAACTCATGAATGCCCTTCTCAAGTGCATTCATGTTATAGTTGACGATAAATTGGTCGAAGGAGGGTGGGAGTGACTGAAGGATCACATCTATGTACGTTTCGTTATCGAGACCTGCCTTTAGGTCCTCGAGCTTTTCCACTGGGGTAAGCATTTTAACCGCATGCTCTTTTACAGAGGATCCTTCTGTCATTTTAGTTCCAAAGAACGCCTTGGTCGCGACATACCTAGTATGCCAGTCCGGGACTGCATAGCAATCCTTAAGGCGAGCCATAATGGAAGGGACATCGTCTAGCCTTTCACATTGCTTCTGAATCTCATTGGTCATCGAAGCAAGTATGACGCTACGGACCTTCCGGTTATCCTTATGCCAAGTCTCGAACGTCTCACGTTCTTCTGGCGTGGATCCTTCCGGCAAGGTCCTAGGGAGAGGCTCGTCCATGACGTAGCCTTGGTTCTCGTAATCTAGACTATCCTGAGATTGCGCAACCAGTCGTTGTAATTGGTTCCATTAAATTTGTTTGTCTCAAGAATGGTTGATAGTGGGTTCTTAGACATTTTAAATCTACATTTAGAAAACAACGCGCGATCAGCAGAAAATAAAGACGGTGGTTTGATGAAATAATTAAATGCTTGGTCTTTAGTCATTTAATCCTCCCACTATTTATACGAAAACACGGTACTCTCAAACGTGATTTTCAGGAAATCCTTTCCTAGTGGGCTTGGGATCCACAGCGATTTTTCCCATACACCGCTTTTACAATTCGCATGGAAAAGATCCTGTGGGAGGTATTCCATACCATTCTCGTTCCACGAGATTCCCAAGATTATGGCCTCACCCTTTTGCATGATCCCGAGGACTCCAAGCGAATCATGCTAATTGGGCGTTAGACCCGACCCAATCGACCGAGCCATGGACCCACTAGTACCCCCACGACTCGTGAGACAGGTAACAGCAGCCCATTTTTCGTTCATGACACAGTGCAGCTTCTTTTAAGTACAATAACGTGCCACGACTCGTGAGACCACGCTATTGACCTAAAACAGCTTCCTCACTGTGCCATGGATTGGAAGGCATGGACAAACTCCTAGAGTTCATGTCCACTTTATCTAGGGTTTAATATTTCAACATTGGTCCAACCAATGTGAGAGTAGTGAATGACCGAGATCTCATAATATATATGCATACATTTATCCATAATGCATAAATAAAATCCATCCATAGCAGTTATATGATAAATAAAAGCCATTCATCCATCATAATAACCACATGCAAAATTAAAGCCTAGCACGCCCCTGTTGGATGATCACGAGCCCGAATCCTATGCGATCCACTGAGCCCGCAGTGGATCTATGGTCAATCTAGGGTTGGTCCTATACTATTACAATAATAGTAACCCAATCATCATGCTGATGGGCCTTGGTCTCTTTTCTCTTTCTTCACTTCATGGAAAACTCCAAGGGACCTCCGGTCTGGGCTCTCCATGTGGTCCTTCCTTCTTCTCCACCAATTACAAAAAGAAACCTCACTCCTAGTCTACTCTCATTACATATTAAAAAATAGAAACCCCGACGAAAACCCGGGGGGAGTACATAAGGAGGGAGGTAGAAAGCCTTATTATTCCAAGGCACTAGAAAGAGAGAAGGAGAAAGCAGTTAAAGAGGCACACAGGCCCAACAGAAAATTAAACCATACATTTGGTCTAGGGCTCGTGATCATCCATTTCCATCCAACACACGTAATTACATGATCCAATCACATAATCATAATATTCCAGCAACACATGATTTCCAATCATATTAATCCAAGATGAAAATAAATGAACATGTGCGCAACGTGTGAAAATAAAAAAAATATAAATATTGGTAATATTAATCTTTTTTCTCGTTTTAGGAAAACCATTCCTCATTATCTTAAGTAAAATAACCCCGGGATTCCAAATCCAATTTATTTTACTCCTAAAATAATGTCTTTAGGAACTTAGGAAAAATTGAACCCAAAAAAAATGATTTTTCAGAATTAATTCAAAATTAAAACTGAAAATTAATTTAAAATAAAATAACACTAGGGTTTCAAAACCCTAGCTTCACAGCCACCGGCCGCCGCCGCTTGCGGCAGCCAGCCGGCCGGCCGCGCGCGCAGGCGCTGCCTGGCGGGGCGCGCGCGCGCAGGCCCCTGCCTGCTTGCGCGCGCGCCTGACCGGCAGCACACTGCGCGGCCTAGCGCATCGGCAGGCCGACGCGCGCGCAGGCTCCTCTTCCTTGCGCGCGCTGGCTTGCTGGCCGCCGGCCGTGTGCCTGCGCTGTGCGCAGAGCGCGCGCGCAGACGCGCACTGGGCGTGCCTGCCGGGCGCGCGCGCGCAGACGCCTCCGTCTGCGTGCGCGCGCGCCTGGCGGCGCGCCTGGTGCCCGTCCGCGCGCGGGCTCCCCGCCCGTCAGCCTTGCGCGCGCGCGCGCATGGGCGTGCCTGGCGGGCGCGCGCGCGCAGACTCCTTTGTCTACCCGCGCGCGCGCCTGGAGGCGCTTCTATGCGCGCACGCCCGCGCGCAGCCATTCTGGCTGCGCGCTGCCCCTACCGGCAGTGCTCGGCTGCGCGGCCATGCCTGCGCGCGTCCGCCCTACCGGCAGTGCTCGGCTGCGCGGCCAGCCTTCCCGGCTGGCCAGCTGTGGCGTTTTCTCTCGTTTTTCAGATTAATTTCCCATCCCGTTTCCCAAGAAAAACAGAAAAACACCAACATTCATAAATTCACACGAATTAAACACAATAAAATAACATGCTTTAATAATCAAGAAATTCAAGATTCAATTAAAACAAGCTAAATCACGTTTCATGCTTAAAACGCACATAAACCCTAGGCCTATACACCGAACCGGGCTCTGATACCACTGAAAGAAATTGTGGATCGTCCCGGGAAAAGCGCGAATGCGGAAGCGCGGTATAATTAAAATTAAAACGGAATTTAAACATGCTTTTAAATTAAAACACGTTTCAAAGGGTGTGCCTTTGAAATTTCCCGGGCGTTCGGTGTATCTCATGAACGAATAACACAAAATAAATCATGGAGGCCATAGGGTTGGAAATTAAAGAGAGGACGAAAAATTAAAACGAGACCTACCCGTTGTCGTTTTCGTCTTCAACGGCTACAAGCGTTGTTCCCCGTTTTGCACCAAGATCTCGTCTTTGAGACCCTCTAAATCGTGACACACGATCCACCCACGTATCTTGCACGTCGTGCTAGCAACGAACAAGTTTATGTTTTTGGAGTGGATGAATCAATAACACATTATTGATTAATGGTATTGATTCATCAAGTTCTTAATGTTCCAAGAACAAAAAGAACCAAGAAAATATTTCTTGGAGAGGGAGAGAGAATCGGACGAGAGAGAGGGAGAGAGAATCCGTGTGTGTGTGTTTGTAGTGTGTGTGTTGGAGTTTCATCATCATTCAACTTGTAGGATGCTAGGGGTTTATATAGAAGAGGAGTCTAATCCTCTTTAAACTCCTCTTTCAAGAACTCTATTTTTGACTAGGATTTTGACCTAGTCAAAGTCCTAGTCAAAGTAGTGTTTTGACCTAGTCAAAGCAATCCTAGCCATCCATCTCTCCCATTCATCTCACCGTTGATTTAATTTAATTTAATGGAATATTTAAAACCTATTTAAATATCTCCAAGAGGCTAAAATAAATATAAATATTATTTAAGCCCATTAAATAAATCCTTTTGATAAATCTAATTTATCAATTTAATTCCTTATATCTAATAGAAGGAATTATTTCTCCAAGAAAAATAAAGGACCCGACTAAATCCAATTTAATCATTCCTTCACTCCAATATTTAATTCCTAATTAAATATCTAAATGTGTGTGGATAGTGTGTGACTCTTTAGGTTCACCTTTCAGCTAGACTTGGTCGGATTCCTAGAATCCTTCCGTTACCATGGGTGGCCATCTAGCAACGGTCCATGGCACTAGAGACTAGGTGAAATATTCAGGGATGAACATTTAGGCTCTAACAGTACACTTGTCCTTCTGTCTTCGGTCTCATCACTTAGAGTCTAGGGCACGGATAATGCAGGTACCCATTTTGGACCTAAGTGTCGGTCTGTAGTCACTAAACGCTGCAAGGGAATCCTTCCCTTCTGTTCAGTTACTGTGGCCACAGATTTTAGGGACAAGACACAGAACATACATGAGACTCAACTGTCAATACCTATTGGCAGGAGACAGATCCTTTCTTGGAAACTACTGTCACTTTGTACACCAGAACTGTACTAGACATGGCTTTATGACTACCAAAGAGAATTCTGGCAATCTCTCACCATATCTAAGATACAGCCCTAACGTACAGGTAAACTGAGCAATTCCTCAAGTCAAAGGACTTGGCCTGTACCGTTGGAACCGGGAATACACGTCATACCTTGCTGACCATACTCAAGGTCCTCCGTAAGACGGTTCCCGCGAGTCACCTCAGTCAGCTGCGTCCTAGCATGCTAACCCACTAACACTGCTTAGACGACCCTCGTCACCCGTCGATGAAACACGACAGCAGGTGCTTAGTGCAAGTCTCAAATGGAATCCCGGTACCCATTTTTGGGATTCCTTGAATTGGAGATTTCCGGACTGATTCGGGAAGACTGATTCCATGGACCTACCTCCAAGCGTAGTCCCAGTCCCCGAAATTGATTCTCAATCCGTGGGCTTTGTTTGCGTAGTGAACAGATATGGAAAACAAATATAAGTGAACACAAACAAAGTGATGCCAAATGAAATTCACTTCTTTATTCATTAATGATTTATCAAACACCTGAAATTGTCTAGACATAGGTTACATATTCCTGCCAAAATTGGCTTACATGGTCACCTATTCTAACAATCTTTCCCTTTAGAAAGGATTCGTAGGTCGGCAGGTTGTCCAAATCGTCTATTTCTAGACTCTTTGAGTTCACCAACCTTCTTATCCTATCTTGAGAGATATGGCCTAACCTCGCATGGCATATCTGTGTGTTATTATGATCATCGCGTTTTCGTTTGTGTTCTGCAGTCATAATCCAATTAGACTGTTGAAGTATGTACAGACCGTTGACCAATGTACCAAGCAGATAAGAAATACCATCTTTAATAATGAAAAAACCATTTTTATTGATGGTAAATTCATATCCCTCCTTATCAAGGACAGGGATGGAAACAATGTTTTTAATCATGCTAGGTACATAGAAACAGTCGTTCAGTACAATCCTAATATGACTACTAATGGCTAACTCTAGTGATCCTATGGCCTCCGCAGCAACGGCCTTGCCATCGCCTAGCCTCAGGATCATCTCATCCTTGGTTAGCCTTCTGCTTCTTTGCAGTGCATGCAAATCATTGCAGATGTGAGCACCACACCCGATATCCAATACTCATGAAGCAGAATTAGTACTCATATTTACTTCAACCACAAACATACCTGGGTCGGAGAGGAGTTGTGGGCACTCCCTCTTCCAATGCCCTTTTCCTTGGCAATGCATGCAGACATCATTTGCCTTGGACCGTTGAGAACCACGGGCCTTCCCTTTCCCTTTGCTCGGTCCAACCGGAGCAACAGGGACGCCCGGAGCGCGAGCAGGGGCCGCAACCGTCTTCCTTTTGCCCTTCTTCCTCTTCCAACGTCCGGCCCTCTAGCCATTCGCCTTCGAGGTCGAAGCCTCTCCTATCAATACCACCAACGCCGACTTGTGGGTTGTTGCCTCGTATTAGACCAGCATGTTGATCAACTCATGAATAGACTTCTCAAGTCCGTTCATGTTGTAGTTTACAACAAACGGGTCATAGGATAGAGGAAGCGATTGGAGGATCACGCCAATGTACGTGTCATTGTTAAGCCTAGCTTTAAGGTCCTCGAGTTTCTCCACTAGGGTGAGCATCTTGACCCCATGACTTTGTACAGACGCTCCTTCAGCAAGCTTGGTGCCGAAGAATGCTTTTGTGGCGGCATATCTAATATGCCTATCCGGAACCGCATAAACCTCGTTCATGCGGAGCATTATGGCGGAGACGTTGTCCAGCCTCCCATACTGCTTCTGGATGTCGTTAGACATCGAAGCCAGTATGATACTGCGTACTTTTCGGTTGTCCTCATGCCATTTCTCGAACGTCAAACGTTCTTCAGGCGTGGACCCCTCCGGTAAGTCGCTCGGTGGCGGCTCGTCCAAGAAGTAGCCTTGGTTCTCGAAACCGAGGACAATCCTCAGGTTTCTCAGCCAGTCCGAGTAGTTCGTTCCGTTGAATTTGTTAGTCTCGAGAATCATGGTTAATGGGTTCTTAGACATATCTACATTAATGAAAATGTAAGAAATTAGCAGATGATGGTAATATTATTGTTCAATTTGAAGACTTGGTCTTTTAGTCTTTAACCCTCCCACTATTTATTCGAAAGTCCGCCACTCTCAAGCGGAGTTTCGGGAAACCATTTCCTAGTGGGCTTGGGATCCACAAGCGTAATTTTCATGCCCCGCTTTTACGATTCACATGAAGAAGATCTCGTGGGAGATATCCAATATCATTCTCATCCAATGCGATTCCCAAGATATTTTGCCTCACCTATTCGCATGGTTCCGAGGAATCCAAACGAACCATGTTACTCAGTGTTGGGCCCGACCCATCAACCAAATCATGCCTCAAACTGTCGCCCCCCACGACTCGTGAGACAGGGAAACAACGAGCGCAGTCTTTTTGTTCACAACAATGGTGCAGCTTTCCCTTAGTCCAAGTGTGCCACGACTAATGAGACCACACTTGGGTAGTGGTAGCTTCCTCACCACATTGTCGTGGATGGAAGGCTCGGACAGATCAAAATACCATTTTGATCCAAGTCCGTTCTGGGCATAATATTTAATTTGGTCCAACCAAATGAGAGTTTGAGTGTGACCGAGACCTCATCACATTATGGTGTTTTAGCATGCATAAATATCCAATATTTAAAGCGATAAATAAATACGCCGCATGCATAAAACATAGCATACCCCTGTTAGGATGATCACAAGCCCAACCTATGCGACCCACTGAGCCTGCAGTGAGTCTATGGTCTGTCTAGGGTGGTCCTAAATTATTATAATAATGATATACCCATTGTCAGTCCAATGAGCCTTGAAGTGCTTCTTGTTTCACGCCTTGATGCTCCTCTTTGGGGTCTCCGACTCCTATTGCATGTTAAAATTAAAACCTCACCAATCCTATCTACTCTCATTACAACTGAAAGTAATACAATGGTAATAACAAGCCTTAACATCATTACAACTGAAAGTAATACAATGGTAATAACAAGCCTTAACAAGCCTATCCCATTTTTTTTTTTCAATACTGTTTCAGCACAATAACAGTAACATTTTTCTGAAAATAAGCATGCAATTTTTAGATCCAATCTAACAAAATTAAGCATGCCAAAAGTCCATTAAATCCAAACAATTGAATCATCATATTATTCATATATTTATATAATCTAACATGCCAATAAAACCATTAAAATTAAGTAGATCATGCCAAACACATAGATCTATGCCCCTTACATCGAACCGGGCTCTGATACCACTTGAAGGACAAGCGGATCTGCCCGGGAGCGCGAGTGGAAGCGAGAAAGCGAGAAAGCGAGAAAAGTGCGTCAATTTAAATCTAATTTAAATAAACGAATCCCAAGGGGTGTACCCTTGGGTGCTCAACCGGGCGTTCGATGTAGAATGTGTAAATATTGGAACTATATATTTAAACACATAGGGCATAGATATATACAATAAATCAATCAAAGCGTAAGGAGACTTTTACCTTCGATTGTTAAGCGTATGCTCCCAGCTACTTGCGTTGTTCCTTCTCCGGAATGCTCACGAAATCCAAACGTATGGATTCTCCAAAGGTGATCCACACCACACCGGAAGAAACACACCTTCTTCTTGCTAGAAAAGAACGGGTTTAAGAAGGAATCGGTTTAAGAGAAAAACACTATGAATTAGTGCTCTCTTAAACTTATACTCTTTTTCTTCTTGATTCAAAATCAACTGAAGAACACAAGTGTGAGAGAGGGAGAGAGGCCGAGAGTTGAGAGAGAGGAGAGGGATTTTTGTCTTCTCTTTTTCCTAGAAAAACATGAAAAATGAATCACTTATACTTGGTGTTGTATATTCTAATATATATATATAATTAATGTGATTATTGGAATGTGTCTAGGTCCATCCAAGGATGTCAAGATTCATTCCAATCAATCACCATCAATTCTTCAATCAAGCCTACCAAAATTTATGGTATGATCAAATCATACCAAAAAGGAAGAGCTTGATTGGAGTTGATTTGTCTCTTTCCAAAAGAGATAAGTCAACATACCACCTAGCATGAAACATGGTTGATTTTGCTTCCTCCAAGGGAGCATGTCGGCCATGTTTAAATAAAGGAAGAAGTCCAACTTCTTCGTATTCCAAAATAGGAATTATTTCTCCTCTCGGGTATAATCTAACGGACAGAGTTTTATCGTAATCCAATTACGATGAACCCAACATTAAATCCAATTTAATGTCCATTTAAATTATTCCCGTTGATCTTTTAATCCAATTAAAAGATCCAACATCCCAACGTCTCAACTTTCCATATTTAATCGAAAATCCATTTTACCGATTAAACGAAAGCCCGATACAATATCGGCCCGTCCATCCTCGGTGATTTGTGTGTGACCCTTTAAGTTCACCCTCAGATAGACTTGGGCCTGTGTCCCACAAGGGCCCATTACCATGGGTGGCCGTCTAGCAACGGTCCATGGCTCTAGAGACTAGGTGAATTGGCGTGAACATTTAGGCGCTGATTCCGTACGGGTACGATCCTTCCGTCTATCGTCTCCCGGCCTTAGTCTAGGGTATGGAATTGGGCGTTGGTTCCCATCCTTGACTAGGCATCTATGCTTAATACTCGAGACCACGTATGTTTCATTGCGTCGACACAGAAAACCATTCCCTGTTCGGCCAACCACTGTGGCCACAGCTTTAAACATCATGAACTTGTCTCCGAGTGCATAGGAGATACCTCTGTCACATACTGACAGGGGATGGATCCTCTTCTTGGAATCCACCGTCCTCGCTACACATTCCGATTGCACTGGACAGGGCTTATGATAATCATTTTACAGAATGATCACCTCTCACCAGATCCAAGATACAGCCGTCATGTGCACGCGACTGCCATGATCCCTCAAATATGAGGATTACTCCGGTACTATCGGAACCGGGAAAAACCAATCATACTGACCAAGTCTCCAAGGCTTCCATATGATGATCCCCGTGAGTCAGTCCACTCGGCTCGACCCCAGTCGACCAACCCATCAAGATTATGTAGGAGTCCCACGCCTGTCGCCGATGAAATACGACACTCATCTAATGAACACGATTCTTGACGCAAGTCTCAATAGGACTCTCGATGCCCTGTATCGAGGTCCTCGACTCGGAACGTTTCAGACCAAACTCTTAATCAAATTGGTTTTATGACCACCATCCAATGCGTGGCCTAACTGCATGAGTTGTTATCCATGGTCTGTGGACTTTGTTGCGATATAAGTTAAACACCGTTTTAACAAATGTGAAATGAGCGCAACAAAGTAAGCACCAGAAAGTGGCGAATACTCATTTTATTCATCACATAATAATATTACATTTACATCGAGTTGTAGAATAGGTTACAAATCGCCAAACCTATTGGCTTTCTGGTCACCTATTCTAACATGAGGGGGCTCAAAACAAGACTTGGTCAACGAAGATAGAGATCATTCGAATATTCCCCCACCTATCTAGGGTGAATCTGGCAACCAACTTCTCATTTCTAGGAGGCAAAGATGGGTAGGACTCTGGGTAGTCTCCAGCCAATCCCCGAGGAGTCCTACCCCCTTCAGAACTCCTCTACCTCAAAAGACTCTCCTTATAAATACCAGCCTCCTTGGTCGGACGAGTAACATTTGAAGGAAAGCAGATCGGCCAGGGAACGCGGCGGAAGCGCGGTGGAGATAAAAACGTGTGGAATAAAAAGAATTTAAATCGCGTTCAAGGGTGTTCCCTTGAACGTTCCCGGGACTATCGGTGTATAAACGCAGAATATAAATATATATTCGTGGCTATAGAATAAAGAAGAAACCGAGAGCATACATATAAATCAGAATACCTTTCTCGATTTTGTATTTTGATTGGCTACACGCATTGATTCCTCCTAACGTTCGTCCACGCGAGGTCCCAACGTAGAGACCCTCTAACATAGTCCACACCACACCGGGAGAGATCCCGTTTTTCTTGGTAGAAAAAAATGGATCTAGAGGATGAAATCAAAGAAGAGATTACACTATCAAATTAGTGTTCCTTCTTGATCTTACTTTGTTCTTTAATTGATCCTAGATCAATGAAGCAACAAAGAGGATTTAGAGAGTAGAGAGAGAAAGAGAGAGTGTATGGAGAGTTTCATCTTTTTTCCTAGAAAAAAATTGAATAATGAAATTCATCATTCATAGGTGTTAGTATCTACTCATATATATACATAATTAATGTGATTATTGGAATGTATCTAGGTTCATTCAAGGATGTCTAGATACATCCCAATCAATCACCATCAATTCTTCAATCAAGCCTAACATCTTTTAAGGTATGATCAAATCATACCAAAAGGGAAGGGCTTGATTGGAGTTGATTTGTCTCTTACCAAAAGAGACAAGTCAACTAACACCCTAGCATCCTATATGGCCGATTTTTGCTCCCTCCAAGGTGGCAATTTTCGGCCATGCTTATTTAGGAAAGAAGTCCAACTTCTTCTTATTCAATAAATGGAATTAACACACCTCTCGGGTCAAATTTTAACGGACGGGTTCTACCGTAATCCAATTACGACGAACCCAAAATTAAATCGCATTTAATTTAATCGATTAAATGATACAACATCTCAACTTTCCATATTAATTGATAAATCCTATTTACCGATTAAACGAGGGTTCGATATAATATCGGCCCATCCATCCAATGGATAATCCCTCAAGTAATCCAATTACTTACCATCCTCTGAAATTGACTCCAAGTCAATTCCTTCACCTCCTCGGTGACTTGTGTGTGACCCTTTAGGTTCACCCTCAGCTAGACTTGGGCTCGTGTCCAACAGGAGCCCGTCACCATGGGTGGCCGTCTTGAAAGATTGTGGATCGTCCCGGGAAATAGCGCGAATGCGGAAGCGCGGTATAAAATAAAATACAAAAAAATTAAAACATGCTTTGAATTAATTAAAGAACACATTCAAGGGGTGCGCCCTTGAATTTTCCCGGGTGTTCGGTGTATCACATGAATTAAAAACATTTAAAAATAATCATGGAGGCCATAGGGATTAAAATAAAGAGAAACGAAAAAATTTAACCGGAACCTACCGATTGTCGTTTTTCGTATTCTAACTGGTATTCGCGTTGTTCCCCGTTTTGCACCAAATCTTGTGTTCGAGAACTCTCCAAACAGTAACACACAATCCACTTACGTATCTTGCACGTCGTGCTAGCGAACGAACAAGTATTTTTTTGGAGAGGATGAATTAATCACACGTTATTAATTAACGGTATTAATTCTCCTAAGTTCAATTGTTCCAAGAACAAAAAGAACAAGAAAAGTATTTTCTTGTGAGAGAGAGAAAGTGGGCGGACGAGAGGGAGAGAGGGGGAGCCGAAATTGTTTGTGTGTGTGTGTGTGTGTGTGTGTGTTGGAATTTCATCACCCTTCAAATAGTGAGGGGCAAGCACTATTTATAGAGGAGGAGTTTAATTCCTCTTTAAACTCCAACTCTAAAGAAGACTATTTTTGACTAGGATTTTGACCTAGTCAAAGTAGTATTTGACCTAGTCAAATTAATCCTAGCCATCCATCTCTCCCTTTCCATCTCAACCATTAATTTAATTTAATGGAATATTTAAAACCTATTTAAATATTCCAAAGGCCAAATAAATAAATATAATAAATATAAATATTTATTCTAGGCCCATTAAATTAATTTTCTAATAAATCTAATTTATTAGATTAATCCCCTTTTATCAAATAAAATGATTTAATTCTCCAAGAAAATAAAGGACCCGATTAAATCCAATTTAATCATTCCTTTTCTCCAATATTTAATTCTAAATTAAATAGTTAGTGTGTGTGGATTGTGTGTGACTCTTTAGGTTCACCTTTCAACTAGACTTGGTCGGATTCCTCGAATCCGTCCGTTACCATGGGTGGTCATCTAGCAACGGTCCATGGCACTAGAGACTAGGTGACTATTCAGGGATGAACATTTAGGCTCCAACAGTACAACTCGTCCTTCTGTCTACGATCTCACCACTTAGGGTCTAGGGCACGGAAAATGCAGGTACCATTTTGGACCTAAGTGTCGGTCTGTACTTACCAAATGCCGCAAGGGAAACCTTCCCTTCTGTTCAGTTACTGTGGCCACAGATTTTAGGGACAAGACACAGAGCATACGTGAGACTCAACTGTCAATGCCTTTGACAGGAGACAGATCCTTTCTTGGAAACTACTATCACTCTGTACACCAGAGCTGCACTAGACATGGCTTATGACTACTCAAGTGCTTCTTGGCAATCTCTCACCATATCTAAGATACAGACCTGATATACAGGTAAACTCAGCAGTTCCTTAAGTCAAAGGACTTGACCTGTACTGTTAGAACCGGGAACACACATCATACCTAGCCGACCCTACTCAAGGTCCTCCGTAAGACGGTTCCCGCGAGTCACCTCAGTTAGCTGCTTCCTAGCAGGCTAACCCACTAACACTGCTTAGACGACCCTCGTCCCCCGTCGATGAAATACGACAGCAGATGCTTAGTGCAAGTCTCAAGAGGAATCTTCGTACCCATTTTCGAGATTCCTTGACTTGGAGATTGCCGGACTGATTCGACGGGATTGATTTCATGGACCTACCTCCAAGCGTAGTCCCAATCCCCGAAACATGTTTTCAGCCCGTGGGCTTTGTTCGCGTAGTGAACAGATATGTAATGCAGATTAAAGTGAACGCAAACAAAGTAATGCCAAAATGAATTCACTTCTTTATTCATTAATAACTTTATCAAAACACTGAAATTGTCTATACATAGGTTACATTTTGCCCGCCAAGATTGGCTGTATGGTCACCTATTCTAACAATCTCCCACTTGACCTTTAAAGCCAATCGCCCATATGTCTAATCCCCATCTTCTCAAGATGTTGCGTATGAGCGCTCTGCGATATAGGCTTTGTCAGCGGATCTGCTGTGTTGTCTGTTGAGTTGACTCGGTCCATCCGAACATCACCTCTTCCTACCAGTTCTCTAAGAAGATAGTAGCGTCTAAGAATGTGTTTAGAACGGTGATGAGATCTCGGTTCCTTTGCTTGCGCTATTGCACCGTTGTTATCAAAAAAAGATGACAACGGGCTCAGCGATGCTAGGCACCACACCCAACTCTTGGATGTAGTTTCTCATCCAAATCGCTTCCTTGGCAGCTTCTGATGCTGCTATGTATTCAGCCTCTGTGGTGGAGTCAGCAGTGGTTGCTTGCTTGGAACTTTTCCAAGCCACTACTCCTCCATTGAGCTTGAATACGTAACCCGATTGAGACTTGGCATCATTGTCATCAGACTAGAAGCTAGCGTTGCTAAAGCCTTCCAGAATTAGTTCTCCATTGCCATAGACTAAGAACATTTCCTTAGTCCTCCTTAGGTACTTAAGGATTCCCTTAACAGCATTCCACTGTGCCTCTCCTGCACAAGACTGATATCTGCTTGTTACTCTCAAAGCGTAGGCAATGTCAGGCGTGGTGCAGTGGACCGCATATTTGATGCTACCTACGGCAGAAGCATAGGGGATGATTTTCATCCTTTCAAGTTCCTCATTAATCTGCGAGGACTGTTTCTTAGATAACTTGATCCCATGCCTCATAGGAAGGAATCCTCGTTTGGAGTTATCCATTCGATATCTCTTTAGGACTTTCTCCATATACGAGTTTTGAGTGAGCCCTAACATCCTTTTAGATCTGTCCCTGACAATCTGGATGCCTAGGATGTGGGCAGCTTCACCCAAATTCTTCATGGAAAACTGGATTGATAACCATGCTTTTTTGTCACCCATCATTCTAATATCATTACTAATGAGTAGAATGTCATTCACATAAAGCACTAGGAACATTATAGAGCTCCCACTGACCTTCTTGTATACACAAGGGTCAGATTCGTTTTTGATGAAGTCATAGCCCCATATCACTTGATCAAAGCAAATGTTCCAACTTCGGGATGCTTGTTTGAGGCCATAGATGGACTTCTGGAGACGACAGACCTTTTGTTCTTCTCTAGCGACCGTGAAACCTTCTAGCTGATCCATATAGATCTCTTCCTCAATGAAGCCATTGAGGAAGGCCGTTTTCACGTCCATCTGCCATATCTCATAGTCATACCATGCTGCTATGGCAAGCAGGATCCGAATGGTTTTAGCCATGGCTACCGACGAGTAGGTATCCTCAAAATCGACCTCGGGTCGTTGAGTGTATCCCTTAGCTACAAGCCTAGCCTTGAAGGTTGCGACTTCTCTGTCAATGTCAAGTTTGCGCTTGTAGACCCACTTACAGCCAACTGGCTTAACACCTTTTGGTGGATCTGAAAGATTATGTGGATCATCCCGGGAAAAACGCGAATGCGGAAGCGCGGTATAATGAAAAATTAAAACGGAATTTAAACATGCTTTTAAATTAAAAACACGTTTCAAAGGGTGTGCCTTTGAAATTTTCCCGGGCATTCGGTGTATCTCATGAACGTATAACATAAAATAAATCATGGAGGCCATAGGGTTGAAAATTAAAGAGGGACGAAAATTTAAAACGAGACCTACCCGTTGTCGTTTTCGTCTTCAACGGCTACACGCGTTGTTCCCCGTTTTGCACCAAGATCCCGTCTTTGAGACCCTCTAATTCGTGACACACGATCCACCCACGTATCTTGCACGTCGTGCTAGCAACGAACAAGTGTATAATTTTGGAGTGGATGAATCAATAACACATTATCAATTAATGGTATTGATTCATCAAGATTCTAATGTTCCAAGAACAAAAGAATCAAGAAAACTATTTTCTTGAGAGAGAGAGAGAGGGGCGGACGAGAGAGATGGGAGAGAGAGAGAAACCGTGTGTGTGTGTTGTGTGTGTGTTGGAGTTTCATCATCATGTAAATTGTAGGATGCTAGGGGTTTATATAGAAGAGGAGTTTTAATCCTCTTTAAACTCCTCTTTTAAGAACTCTAATTTGACTAGGATTTTGACCTAGTCAAAGTCCTAGTCAAACTAGTGTTTTGACCTAGTCAAAACGATCCTAGCCATCCATCTCTCCCATTAATCTCAACCGTTGATTTAATTTAATTTAATGGAAATATTAAAAACCTATTTAAATATTTCCAAGAGGCTAAAATAAATATAAATATTATTTAAGCCCATTAAATAAATTCCTTTGATAAATCCAATTTATCAATTTAATTCCTTCTATCAAATAGAAAGAATTATTTCTCCAAGAAAAATAAAGGTCCCGATTAAATCTAATTTAATCATTCCTTCACTCCAATATTTAATTCCAAATTAAATATTTAATTGTGTGTGGATAGTGTGTGACTCTTTAGGTTCACCATTCAGCTAGACTTGGTCGGATTCCTAGAATCCGTCCGTTACCATGGGTGGCCATCTAGCAACGGTCCATGGCACTAGAGACTAGGTGAAATATTCAGGGATGAACATTTAGGCTCTAACAGTACGCTTGTCCTTCTGTCTTCGGTCTCATCACTTAGTGTCTAGGGCACGGATAACGCAGGTACCCATCTTGGACCTAAGTGTCGGTCTGTCCTCACTAAACGCCGCAAGGGAAACCTTCCCTTCTGTTCAGTCACTGTGGCCACAGTTTTAGGGACAAGACCTAGAGCATACATGAGACTCAACTGTCAAAACCTATTGACAGGAGACAGATCCTTTCTTGGAAACTACTGTCACTTTGCACACCAGGACTGCACTAGACATGGCTTTTGACTACCAAAGAGAATTCTGGCAATCTCTCACCATATCTAAGATACAGTTCTGATGTACAGGTAAAACTCAGTAATTCCTCAAGTCAAAGGACTTGACCTGTACCGTTGGAACCGGGAATACTCGTCATACCTTGCAGACCATACTCAAGGTCCTCCGTAAGACGGTTCCCACGAGTCACCTCAGTCAGCTGCATCCTAGCAGGCTAACCCACTAACACTGCTTAGACGATCCTCGTCACCCGTCGATGAAACACGACAGCAGATGCTTAGTGCAAGTCTCAAATGGAATCCCGGTACCATTTTCGGGATTCCTTGACTTGGAGATTTCCGGACTGATTCGGGAAGACTGATTCCATGGACCTACCTCCAAGCGTAGTCCCAGTCCCCGAAATCGAATCTCAGTCCGTGGGCTCTGTTTGCGTAGTGAACAGATATGGAAAAATAGGTGCAAGTGAACACAAACAAAGTAATGCCAAATGAAAATTCACTTCTTTATTCATTAATGATTTATCAAAACACTTATAATTGTCTAGACATAGGTTACATATACCCGCAAAAATTGGCTTACATGGTCACCTATTCTAACAGGATCTACAAGTCCCCAGACTTGGTTCTCGCTCATGGAGTCTATTTTGGTTTTCATGGCCTCAAGCCATTTTCTCGGAGTCGATGTCAGACATCGCTTCTCCGTATGTCTTAGAATCGTTATCCAGAAGACTGGTCGTATTTAGAAAAGCCATATCTCACTGGAGGTCTGGACTCTCTAGTAGACCTACGAGGAACGGGAACGTCAGTGGTGACTGTGGGCGCGGATTGTATCGGAGCTGGCGGTTCAGGAACCGGGGCTGACTGCTCCTGAGGCTGTCCTTCATGCCTAGCAAGTTGGACATGTTGGAATAGGTGACCAGAAAGCCAATAGGTTTGGCAATTTGTAACCTATCCGACAACTTGATGTGAATGTAATATTATTATGTGATGAATAAGATGAGTATTCGTCACCAATGGTACCTTCTTTGTTGCGCTCATCTTACATTTTGTTAAAATGGTGTTTAACTTATATCGCAACAAAGCCCACAGACCATGGATAACAACTCGTGCAGTTGGGCCACGCATTGGATGGTGGTCATGAAACCAACTGATTAAGAGTTGGGTCTGAAACGTTCCAAGTCGAGGACCTCGAGATAGGGCATCGAGAGTCCTATTGAGACTTGCGTCAAGAGTCGTGTTCATTGGATGAGTGTCGTGTTTCATCGGCGACAGGCGTGGGACGCCTACACGATCTTGATGGGTTGGTCGACTAGGGTCGAGCCGACTGGACTGACTCGCGGGGATCATCATATGGAAGCCTTGGAGGCTTGGTCGTATGATTGGTTTTCCCCGGTTCCGATAGTACGGGAGTAATCCTCAGACTTGAGGAATCATGGCAGTCGCATGCACAGGACGGCTGTATCTTGGATCTGGCGAGAGGTAATCATTCTGTAAGATGATTATCATAAGCCTTGTGCAGTGCAGTCAGAATGTGTAGCAAGGACGGTGGATTCCAAGAAGAGGATCCGTCCCCTGTTAGTATGTGACAGGGTATCTCGTATGCACTCGGAGACACGTTCATGCTGTTTGAAGCTGTGGCCACAGTGGTTGGTCGAACAGGGAATGTTTTCCTGTGTCGACGCAATGAAGCATACGTGCTCTCGAGTATTAAGCATAGATGTCTAGTCAAGGATGGGAACCGACGCCCAATTCCATACTCTAGACTAAGGCCGGGAGACGGTAGACGAAAGGATCGTACCCGTACGGAATCGGCGCCTAAATGTTCACGCCAATTCACCTAGTCTCTAGTGCCATGGACCGTTGCTAGACGGCCACCCATGGTAATGGGCCCTTGTGGGACACGGGCCCAAGTCTAGCTGAGGGTGAACCTAAAGGGTCACACACAAATCACCAAAGTTGAGAGATCGACTTGGAGTCAATTTCGAAGGATAAAATAAGTAATTGGATTACTTGAGGGAAAGTCCATTGGATGGACGGGCCGATATTGTATCGGGCTTTCATTTAATCGGTAAATTGAATTTCGATTAAATATGGTAAGTTGAGACGTTGGATCTTTTAATTGGATTAAAAGATCAACGGGAATAATTTGAATGGACATTAAATTGGATTTAATGTTGGGTTTGTCGTAATTGGATTACGATAAAACCCGGTCCGTTAAATTATACCCGAGAGGAGAAATAATTCCTAATTTGGAATGGGAAGAAGTTGGACTTCTTTCCTTAATCAAACATGGCCGACACGCTCCCTTGGAGGAAGCAAAATCAGTCATGTTTCATGCTAGGTGGTATGTTGACTTATCTCTTTTGGAAAGAGACAAATCAACTCCAATCAAGCTCTTCCCTTTTGGTATGATTTGATCATACCATAAATTTTGGTAGGCTTGATTGAAGAATTGATGGTGATTGATTGGAATGAATCTAGACATCCTTGGATCAACCTAGACACATTCCAATAATCACATTAATTATGTATATATATTAGAATATACAACACCAAGCATAAGTGATTCATTATTCATCTTTTTCTAGGAAAAAGAGAAAACAAAAATCCTCTCCTCTCTCTCAATTTTTGTGCTCTCTCCCTCTCTTACACTTGTGTTCTTCACTTGATTTTGAATCAAGAAGAAGAACAAAGTAAGTTTAAGAGAACACTAATTCATAGTGTTCTTCTCTTAAACCGATTCCTTCGTAAACCTGTTCTTTTTCTAGCAAGAAGAACGTGTGTTTCTTCCGGTGTGGTGTGGATCACCTTTGGAGAATCCATACGTTTGGATTTTATGAGCATTCCGGAGAAGGAACAACGCAAGTAGCCGGGAGCATACGCTAAACAATCAAAGGTAACGGTTTATTACGCTTTGATTGATTTCATTTATATATCTATGCCCTATGTGCTTAAATATATGTTTTAATATTTACACATCCTACATCGAACGCCAGGTTGAGCACCTAACGGTACACCCCTTGGGATTCGCATATTTAAATTAGATTTAAATTTGTGCACAATTTCTCGCTTTCTTGCTTCCGCTCGCGCTCTTGGGCGGATCCGCTTGTCCTTCAAGTGGTATCAGAGCCCGGTTCGATATAAGGGGCATAGATCTATGTGTTTGGCATGATCTACTTGCTTTTAAATGGCTTTATTGGCATGTTAGATTACATAAATATATGAATAATATGATGATTCAATTGTTTTGGATTTAATGGACTTTTGGCATGCTTAATTTTGTTAGATTGGATCTAAAATTGCATGTTTATTTTCACAATAATATTAATGTTATTGTGCTGAAACAGTTTTGAAAAACAAAAAAAAAAATAAAAATTTGGGATCGGTCGGCAGCGGCCGCGCGCAGGCGGGCGCCTGCGCGCGGATGCTGCGCACAGGCGCACGCGCGCTGTGTGGAGCCGGCCGCTGCCAGCGCGCGGCACAAAGCACGCGCGCGCTGCCCTGTGCGCGCGGGCGGCCGGCCAGCACAACGGCTGGGCCGTTTTGAAACATTATGTGGATCGTCCCGGGAAAAGCGCGAATGCGGAAGCGCGGTATAATGAAAAATTAAACGGAATTTAAACATGCTTTTAAATTAAAAACACGTTTCAAAGGGTGTGCCTTTGAAATTTTCCCGGGCATTCGGTGTATCTCATGAACGTATAACATAAAATAAATCATGGAGGCCATAGGGTTGAAAATTAAAGAAGGACGAAAATTTAAAACGAGACCTACCCGTTGTCGTTTTCGTCTTCAACGGCTACACGCGTTGTTCCCCGTTTTGCACCAAGATCCCGTCTTTGAGACCCTCTAATTCGTGACACACGATCCACCCACGTATCTTGCACGTCGTGCTAGCAACGAACAAGTGTATAATTTTGGAGTGGATGAATCAATAACACATTATCAATTAATGGTATTGATTCATCAAGATTCTAATGTTCCAAGAACAAAAGAATCAAGAAAACTATTTTCTTGAGAGAGAGAGAGGGGCGGACGAGAGAGATGGGAGAGAGAGAGAAACCGTGTGTGTGTGTTGTGTGTGTGTGTTGGAGTTTCATCATCATGTAAATTGTAGGATGCTAGGGGTTTATATAGAAGAGGAGTTTTAATCCTCTTTAAACTCCTCTTTTAAGAACTCTAATTTGACTAGGATTTTGACCTAGTCAAAGTCCTAGTCAAACTAGTGTTTTGACCTAGTCAAAACGATCCTAGCCATCCATCTCTCCCATTAATCTCAACCGTTGATTTAATTTAATTTAATGGAAATATTAAAAACCTATTTAAATATTTCCAAGAGGCTAAAATAAATATAAATATTATTTAAGCCCATTAAATAAATTCCTTTGATAAATCCAATTTATCAATTTAATTCCTTCTATCAAATAGAAAGAATTATTTTCTCCAAGAAAAAATAAAGGTCCCGATTAAATCTAATTTTAATCATTCCTTCACTCCAATATTTAATTCCAAATTAAATATTTAATTGTGTGTGGATAGTGTGTGACTCTTTAGGTTCACCATTCAGCTAGACTTGGTCGGATTCCTAGAATCCGTCCGTTACCATGGGTGGCCATCTAGCAACGGTCCATGGCACTAGAGACTAGGTGAAATATTCAGGGATGAACATTTAGGCTCTAACAGTACGCTTGTCCTTCTGTCTTCAGTCTCATCACTTAGTGTCTAGGGCACGGATAACGCAGGTACCCATCTTGGACCTAAGTGTCGGTCTGTCCTCACTAAACGCCGCAAGGGAAACCTTCCCTTCTGTTCAGTCACTGTGGCCACAGTTTTAGGGACAAGACCTAGAGCATACATGAGACTCAACTGTCAAAACCTATTGACAGGAGACAGATCCTTTTCTTGGAAACTACTGTCACTTTGCACACCAGGACTGCACTAGACATGGCTTATGACTACCAAAGAGAATTCTGGCAATCTCTCACCATATCTAAGATACAGTTCTGATGTACAGGTAAACTCAGTAATTCCTCAAGTCAAAGGACTTGACCTGTACCGTTGGAACCGGGAATACTCGTCATACCTTGCAGACCATACTCAAGGTCCTCCGTAAGACGGTTCCCACGAGTCACCTCAGTCAGCTGCATCCTAGCAGGCTAACCCACTAACACTGCTTAGACGATCCTCGTCACCCGTCGATGAAACACGACAGCAGATGCTTAGTGCAAGTCTCAAATGGAATCCCGGTACCCATTTTCGGGATTCCTTGACTTGGAGATTTCCGGACTGATTCGGGAAAGACTGATTCCATGGACCTACCTCCAAGCGTAGTCCCAGTCCCCGAAATCGAATCTCAGTCCGTGGGCTCTGTTTGCGTAGTGAACAGATATGGAAAAATAGGTGCAAGTGAACACAAACAAAGTAATGCCAAATGAAAATTCACTTCTTTATTCATTAATGATTTATCAAAACACCTATTAGTTGTCTAGACATAGGTTACATATACCCGCCAAAATTGGCTTACATGGTCACCTATTCTAACAATCTCCCACTTGACCTTTAAAGCCAATCACCCATATGCCTAATCCCCATCTTCTCAAGATGTTGCGTATGAGCACTTTTGCGACATAGGCTTTGTCAGCGGGTCTGCTGTGTTGTCTGCTGAGTTGACTCGGTCCATCCGAACGTCACCTCTTCCTACCATTTCTCTAAGAAGATGGTAGCGTCTAAGAATGTGTTTGGAACGGTGGTGAGATCTCGGTTCCTTCGCTTGCGCTATTGCACCGTTGTTATCACAGAAGATGACAACGGGCTCGGCGATGCTAGGCACCACACCCAACTCTTGGATGTAGTTTCTCATCCAAACCGCTTCCTTGGCAGCTTCTGAAGCTGCTATGTATTCAGCCTCAGTGGTGGAGTCAGCAGTGGTTGCTTGCTTGGAACTTTTCCAAGCCACTACTCCTCCGTTGAGCTTGAATACATACCCCGATTGAGACTTGGCATCATCGTCATCAGACTGGAAGCTGGCGTCGCTAAAGCCTTCCAGAATTAGTTTTCCATTGCCATAGACTAAGAACATTTCCTTAGTCCTCCTTAGGTACTTAAGGATGCCCTTAACTGCATTCCAATGTGCCTCTCCTGCACAGGACTGATATCTGCTAGTCACGCTCAAAGCGTATGCAATGTCAGGCCTGGTGCAGTGGACCGCATATTGGATGCTACCTACGGCAGAAGCATAGGGGATGACTTTCATCTTTTCAAGTTCCTCATCAGTCTGCGGGGACTGTTTCTTGGAGAACTTGATCCCATGCCTCATAGGAAGGAACCCTCGCTTGGAGTTGTCCATTCGATATCTCTTTAGGACTTTCTCCATATACGAGTTTTGGGTGAGCGCTAACATCCTTTTAGATCTGTCCCTGACAATCTGGATGCCTAGGATGTAGGATGCTTCACCCAAGTCCTTCATGGAAAACTTGGTTGACAGCCATGCTTTCGTGTTTCCTAACATTCTGACGTCATTTCCAATGAGCAGAATGTCATCCACGTAAAGCACTAGGAACACTATGGAGCTCCCACTGACCTTCTTGTATACACAAGGGTCGGATTCGTTTTTGATGAAGTCATAACCCCGTATTACCTCATCAAATCGAATGTTCCAACTCCGGGAAGCTTGTTTGAGGCCATAGATGGACTTCTGGAGACGACAGACTTTCTGTTCTTCTCCAGCGACCGTGAAACCCTCCGGCTGATCCATATAGATCTCTTCTTCAACGAAGCCGTTGAGGAAGGCCGTTTTCACGTCCATCTGCCATATTTCATAGTCATACCATGCTGCTATGGCAAGCAGGATCCGAATGGATTTAGCCATGGCTACTGGCGAGTAGGTATCCTCAAAATCGACCCCGGGTCGTTGAGTGTATCCCTTAGCTACAAGCCTAGCCTTGAAGTAGTGACCTCTCCATCAACGCCGAGTTTGCGCTTGTAGACCCACTTACAGCCCACTGGCTTAACACCTTTCGGTGGATCTACAAGTCTCCAAACTTGGTTCTCGCTTATGGAGTCCATTTCGGTTTTCATGGCCTCAAGCCATCTCCCAGAGTCGATGTCTGACATCGCTTCCCCGTATGTCTTAGGATCGTTATCCAGAAGATCGGTCGCACCTAGAAATCCATATCTCACTGGAGGTCTGGATTCTCTAGTAGACCTTCGGAGAACGGGAACGTTAGTGGTAACTGTAGGCGCTGACTGTAATCGGAGCCGGCGGTTCAGGGGCCGGGGCTGGCCTGCCTTGAGGTTGTCCTTCATGCCTAGCATGTTGGACTTCTCTAGGTAGGTCAGTCCTCCTAGTGTCTATCCTGAATCCTCTAGGTGAGGTTTCCGCGACTGTTTCTGATGACTGAGTTCCATCACTTGATTCCTCAAGGATCAGCTCATCAGGTTGGATATCCTCCAGGAAGCCTTGCTCCAAGAATACTGCATTCCTTGAAACAAATACCTTTTGTTCCAAAGGGTCATAAAAGTAATAACCCGCAGTTTCTTTAGGGTATCCAACGAACCTGCATAGGCTAGACCTGGATTCTAGCTTATCTCCCACTAACCTCTTGACGTATGCGGGGCTACCCCACACTTTCAAGTAGTTGTAGGATGCAGGCTTGCCGTGCCATATCTCATATGGCGTTTGGGTCACTACACTAGTAGGCGCCAAATTCAACAACTTGGCTGCCGTTTCTAATGCATAACCCCAAAACGATAGGGGCAATTTGGTAAAACTCATCATGGAACGAACCATGTCCAACAGGGTTCGGTTCCTCCTTTCCGAGACGCCATTTAACTGTGGTGTTCCGGGAGGTGTCCATTCTGATATTATACCATGTTCCTTTAGATAATCTAGGAATTCGGCACTAAGGTATTCACCGCCTCGGTCTGACCGTAGGATTTTAATTTTGCAGTTGGTTTGATTCTCCACTTCAAGTCTGAATTCTTTAAACCTCTCAAGAGCTTCAGACTTGTACCTCATCAGGTAAACATAACCATACCGTGAATGATCATCGGTGAAGGTTATGAAGTAGGAGAACCCACCTCGGGCCTGCGTCCTTAGTGGTCCACACACGTCTGTATGGACCAAGTCCAACAGACCTGTGGCAAGCCTGCTTTGTCCTACAAAGGGCTTCTTGGTCATTTTCCCTCTTAGACAAGATTCACAAGTTGGTAGATCACTCAAGTCCCCAACCTCTAGGTTCTTTGAGTTTACCAACCTTTTCATCCTATCTTGGGATATGTGACCTAGCCTAGCGTGCCACAGACGTGCGTTCCCGTTATTATCTAATTTCCGTTTGTGTTGAGCGTTAAGAACGAAATTCGTTTGTTGCAAGATATAGAGCCCATTATGTAATGTACCAAGTAGATGAGCAATTCCACACCTCATCAAATAAAAGCAATTTTTATTGATTTTAAACTCATAACCATTATTGTCTAACAATGGAATGGAAATGATGTTTTTAATCATACTGGGTACAAAATAAACTTGCTCTAATTCTATGCTAATGGTATCACTAATAACTAAAGTGGCGGATCCTACTGCTTCTGCCGAGATGGCCTTGCCATTTCCGAGCTTCAGGATCATGTCCCCGCTACTTAGTTTTCTGCTTCTTTTCAACACCTGCAAATCATTGCAAATGTGAGCTCCACAGCCGGTATCCAATACCCAAGAGGCAGAATTAGTGACCATGTTAACCTCAATCACAAATATACCTTGGTTTGAGAAGAGTTTGGGGCACTCTCTCTTCCAATGCCCTTTCTCACGGCAGTTGATACATATGTCATATGCCTTTGACTGTTGCTTGGACAACCTTTCCCTTTCCTTTGCCTTTTCCCTCTTTGGCAATGGGAACACTCTGAGTGTTCGTAGCTGCTATGACTGCCTTTCCCTTCCCTTTCTTCCTTTTCCAACGTCCGGCGCCCTTGCCTTTCGTTTTGGAAGTAGAAGCACCTCCAAACAATACCGAAGGCGTGGACTTCTTAGTCGTTGCCTCGTATTGCACCAACATATTGATCAACTCATGAATACCCTTCTCAAGTGCATTCATGTTGTAGTTGACAATAAATTGATCAAAGGAGGGTGGGAGTGACTGAAGGATCACATCTATGTACGTTTCGTTATCGAGACCTGCCTTTAGGTCCTCGAGCTTTTCCACTAGGGTAAGCATTTTAACCCCATGTTCTTGTACAGAGGATCCTTCTGTCATTTTAGTTCCAAAGAACGCCTTGGTCGCGACATACCTAGTATGCCGGTCCGGGACTGCATAGCAATCCTTAAGGCGAGCCATTATGGAAGGGACATCGTCTAGCCTTTCATATTGCTTCTGAATCTCATTGGTCATCGAAGCAAGTATGATGCTACGAACCTTCCGGTTATCCTTATGCCAAGTCTCGAACGTCTCACGTTCCTCTGGCGTGGATCCTTCCGGTAAGGTCCTAGGGAGAGGCTCGTCCATGACGTAGCCTTGGTTCTCATAATCCAGGACTATCCTGAGATTGCGCAACCAGTCGTTGTAGTTGGTTCCATTAAATTTGTTTGTCTCAAGAATGGTTGAAAGTGGGTTCTTAGACATTTTAAAAATCTACATGTTGAAAAACAACGCGCGATCAGCAGAAAGTAAAGACGGTGGTTTGATAAAAATAATTAAATGCTTGGTCTTTAGTCATTTAATCCTCCCACTATTTATACGAAAACACGGTACTCTCAAACGTAGTTTTCGGGAAATCCTTTCCTAGTGGGCTTGGGATCCACAGCGATTTTTCCCATACCCCGCTTTTACGATTCGCATGGAAAAGATCCTGTGGGAGGTATTCCATACCATTCTCGTTCCACGAGATTCCCAAGATTATTGCCTCACCCTTTTGCATGATCCCGAGGACTCCAAGCGAATCATGCTAATTAGGCGTTAGACCCGACCCAATCGACCGAGCCATGGACCCACTAGTACCCCCACGACTCGTGAGACAGGTAGCAGCAGCCCATTTTTCGTTCATGACATAGTGCAGCTTCTTTTAAGTACAATAACGTGCCACGACTCGTGAGACCACGCTATTGACCTAAAACAGCTTCCTCACTATGCCACGGATTGGAAGGCATGGACGAACTCCTAGAGTTCATGTCCACTTTATCTAGGGTCTAATATTTCAACATTGGTCCAACCAATGTGAGAGTAGTGAATGACCGAGATCTCATAATATATCCATACATTCATCCATAATGCATAAATAAAATCCATCCATAGCAGTTATATGATAAATAAAAGCCATTCATCCATCATAATAACCACATGCAAAATTAAAGCCTAGCACGCCCCTGTTGGATGATCACAAGCCCGAATCCTATGCGATCCACTGAGCCCGCAGTGGATCTATGGTCAATCTAGGGTTGGTCCTATACTATTACAATAATAGTAACCCAATCATCATTCTGATGGGCCTTGGTCTCTTTTTCTCTTTCTTCACTTCATGGAAAACGCCAAGGGACCTCCGGTCTGGGCTCTCCATGTGGTCCTTCCTTCTTCTCCACCAATTACAAAAATGGAAACCTCACTCCTAGTCTACTCTCATTACATATAAAAAAATTAGAAACCCCAGCGAAACCCCGGGGGGAGTACATAAGGAGGGAGGTAGAAAGCCTTATTATTCCAAGGCACTAGAAAGAGAGAAGGAGAAAGCAGTTAAAGAGGCACACAGGCCCAACAGTAAATTAAACCATACATTCGGTCTAGGGCTCGTGATCATCCATTTCCATCCAACACACATAATTACATGATCCAATCACATAATCATAATATTCCAACAACACATGATTTTCAATCACATCAATCCAAGATGAAAATAAATGAACATGTGCGTAACGTGTGAAAAATAAAACACAAATATTGGTAATAATATTTTTCTCGTTTTAGGAAAACCTTTCCTCATTATTTTAAGTAAAATAACCCCGGGATTCTAAATCCAATTTATTTTACTCCTAAAATAATGTCTTTAGGAATTTAGGAAAATTGAACCCAAAAAACGAATTTTTCAGAATTAATTCAAAATTAAAACTGAAAATAAATTTAAAAAATAAAATAATAATGCTAGGGTTTCAAAAAAACCCTAGCTGCAGCAGCCGCCGGCCGCCGCCACCGGCAGCAGCCGGCAGGCCGTGCGCGCAGGGCAGCAGGCCCAGCCTGCCGCCCCTGCGCGCGCAGGCACTGCCTGGCCGGGCGCGCGCGCGCAGGCCCCTTGCCTGCATGCGCGCGCGCCTGGCCGGCAGCGCGCTGCGCAGCCTGGTGTTCCGGCAGGCCGACGCGCGCGCAGGCTCCTTTGCCTGTGCGCGCGCGCTGGCCTGCTGGCCACCGGCCGCGTCCCTGCGTCGCGCGCAGAGCGCGCGCGCAGACGCGCACTGGGCGTGCCTGCCGGGCGCGTGCGCGCAGACGCCTCCGTCTGCGTGCGCGCGCGCCTGGCGGCGCGCTTGGTGCCCGTCCGCGCGCGGGCTCCTCCGCCCGCCAGCCTTGCGCGCGCGCGCGCAGACACCTCTGTCTGCCCGCGCGCGCGCCTGGAGGCGTTTCCATGCGCGCACGCCCGCGCGCAGCCAACCCGGCTTCGCGCTGCCCCTGCGCGGCCGGCAGCGCGCGCGCGCGCAGGCTTCCCATGCCTGCGCGCGTCTGCCCTGCCGGCAGCGCTCGGCTGCGCGCGGCCAGCCTTCCCGGCTGGCCGGCTGTGACGTTTTCTCGTTTTTCAGATTAATTCCCATCCCGATTCCCAAGAAGAAACAGAAAATACCAATATTCAGCAATTCACACGAATTAAAAGCAATAAAATAACATGCTTCAAGAATCAAGAAATTCAAGATTTAATTACAACATGCTATTTCACGTTTCATGCTTAAAACGCACATAAACCCTAGGCCTATACACCGAACCGGGCTCTGATACCACTGAAACATTATGTGGATCGTCCCGGGAAAAGCGCGAATGCGGAAGCGCGGTATAATGAAAAATTAAACGGAATTTAAACATGCTTTTAAATTAAAAACACGTTTCAAAGGGTGTGCCTTTGAAATTTTCCCGGGCATTCGGTGTATCTCATGAACGTATAACATAAAATAAATCATGGAGGCCATAGGGTTGAAAATTAAAGAAGGACGAAAATTTAAAACGAGACCTACCCGTTGTCGTTTTCGTCTTCAACGGCTACACGCGTTGTTCCCCGTTTTGCACCAAGATCCCGTCTTTGAGACCCTCTAATTCGTGACACACGATCCACCCACGTATCTTGCACGTCGTGCTAGCAACGAACAAGTGTATAATTTTGGAGTGGATGAATCAATAACACATTATCAATTAATGGTATTGATTCATCAAGATTCTAATGTTCCAAGAACAAAAGAATCAAGAAAACTATTTTCTTGAGAGAGAGAGAGGGGCGGACGAGAGAGATGGAGAGAGAGAGAGAAACCGTGTGTGTGTGTTGTGTGTGTGTGTTGGAGTTTCATCATCATGTAAATTGTAGGATGCTAGGGGTTTATATAGAAGAGGAGTTTTAATCCTCTTTAAACTCCTCTTTTAAGAACTCTAATTTGACTAGGATTTTGACCTAGTCAAAGTCCTAGTCAAACTAGTGTTTTGACCTAGTCAAAACGATCCTAGCCATCCATCTCTCCCATTAATCTCAACCGTTGATTTAATTTAATTTAATGGAAATATTAAAAACCTATTTAAATATTTCCAAGAGGCTAAAATAAATATAAATATTATTTAAGCCCATTAAATAAATTCCTTTGATAAATCCAATTTATCAATTTAATTCCTTCTATCAAATAGAAAGAATTATTTCTCCAAGAAAAATAAAGGTCCCGATTAAATCTAATTTAATCATTCCTTCACTCCAATATTTAATTCCAAATTAAATATTTAATTGTGTGTGGATAGTGTGTGACTCTTTAGGTTCACCATTCAGCTAGACTTGGTCGGATTCCTAGAATCCGTCCGTTACCATGGGTGGCCATCTAGCAACGGTCCATGGCACTAGAGACTAGGTGAAATATTCAGGGATGAACATTTAGGCTCTAACAGTACGCTTGTCCTTCTGTCTTCGGTCTCATCACTTAGTGTCTAGGGCACGGATAACGCAGGTACCCATCTTGGACCTAAGTGTCGGTCTGTCCTCACTAAACGCCGCAAGGGAAACCTTCCCTTCTGTTCAGTCACTGTGGCCACAGTTTTAGGGACAAGACCTAGAGCATACATGAGACTCAACTGTCAAAACCTATTGACAGGAGACAGATCCTTTCTTGGAAACTACTGTCACTTTGCACACCAGGACTGCACTAGACATGGCTTATGACTACCAAAGAGAATTCTGGCAATCTCTCACCATATCTAAGATACAGTTCTGATGTACAGGTAAACTCAGTAATTCCTCAAGTCAAAGGACTTGACCTGTACCGTTGGAACCGGGAATACTCGTCATACCTTGCAGACCATACTCAAGGTCCTCCGTAAGACGGTTCCCACGAGTCACCTCAGTCAGCTGCATCCTAGCAGGCTAACCCACTAACACTGCTTAGACGATCCTCGTCACCCGTCGATGAAACACGACAGCAGATGCTTAGTGCAAGTCTCAAATGGAATCCCGGTACCCATTTTCGGGATTCCTTGACTTGGAGATTTCCGGACTGATTCGGGAAGACTGATTCCATGGACCTACCTCCAAGCGTAGTCCCAGTCCCCGAAATCGAATCTCAGTCCGTGGGCTCTGTTTGCGTAGTGAACAGATATGGAAAAATAGGTGCAAGTGAACACAAACAAAGTAATGCCAAATGAAAATTCACTTCTTTATTCATTAATGATTTATCAAAACACCTATAATTGTCTAGACATAGGTTACATATACCCGCCAAAATTGGCTTACATGGTCACCTATTCTAACACGTTTTGTGCCATTTTTCGACTTTTTCCGAAAAATTGGATTTTCTGTATTTTGTGTACGATATTCTGAAAATATGTTAATTTTGCATTCTTTATTTTAGGATAATTGGATTATTCCTTGAATTAATTTTGCTTAATTAATTTGGGATTAATACATGCATTGGATGCATTGTGTAAAATGTCCATTAAATTTGAAATTTGAATTTTGCATATTATTTATATGTTTATGCTTTTGTGATGTTGGACATCACTTGGATATTTGGAATATCCATTGGTTTTATTGCATGATTATTTGGAATAATTATGTTATATGTGAGTTGATGGAATCAACATGGGATGATCACAAAGCCCTAGACCTTGTGTATGGATGAATGAATGTTTATTTATTTTCTGTTGGGTGGGGCCTCCGTGCCTCTTGTTTTTGGGACTATCATCTCCCGTATTTACAGCCTCATGATGTTAAGGCTTGTTTTCTTTATTACCAATGTATTACTTTCAATTGTAATGAGAGTAGATAGGATTTGTGAGGGTTTTATATTTTAATAAGCAATTGGAGTCGGAGACCCCAACGAGGAGCATCAAGGCGTGAAACAAGAGCACTACAAGGCCCATTGTAATGACAATGGGTATATTACTATTGTAATAATTTAGGACCACCATAGAAAGACCATAGACTCACTGCGGGCTCAGTGGGTAGCATAGGTTGGGCTTGTGATCATTCTAACAGGGGTATGCTATGTTTTATGCATGTGGCGTTTTTTATTTATCGCTTTAAATATTGGATATTTATGCATGCTATAACACCATAATGTGATGAGGTCTCGGTCACACTTAAACTCTCATTTGGTTGAACCAAATTAAATATTAGGCCCAGAACGGACTTGGATCAAAATGGTATTTTGGTCTGTCCGAGCCTTCCATCCACAGCAATGTGGTGAGGAAGCTACCACTACCCAAGTCTGGTCTCACGAGTCGTGGCACACTTGGAATAGGGGAAAGCTGCACTATTGTTGTGAACAAAAAGACTGCGCTCACTGTTTCCCTGTCTCACGAGTCGTGGGGGGCGACAGTTTGAGGCATGATTTGGTTGATGGGTCGGGCCCAACACTGAGTAACATGGTTCGCTTGGAGTCCTCGGGACCATGTGAATAGGTGAGGCAAAATATGTTGGGAATCTCATTGGATGAGAATGATATTGGATATCTCCCACGAGGTCTTCTTCATGTGAATCGTAAAAGCGGGGCATGGAGATTACGCTTGTGGATCCCAAGCCCACTAGGAAATGGTTTCCCGAAACTCCACTTGAGAGTGGCGGACTTTCGTATAAATAGTGGGAGGGTTAAAGACTAAAAGACCAAGTCTTCAACTTGAACAATAATATTACCATCATCTACTAATTTCTGCTTTACATTTTCATTAATTTAGATATGTCTAAGAACCCGTTAACCATGATTCTTGAGACTAACAAATTCAACGGAACGAACTACTCGGACTGGCTGAGAAACCTGAGGATTGTCCTCGGTTTCGAGAACCAAGGCTACGTATTGGACGAGCCGCCACCGAGCGACTTACCGGAGGGGTCCACGCCTGAAGAACGTTTGACGTTCGAGAAGTGGCATGAGGACAACCGGAAAGTACGCAGCATCATACTGGCTTCGATGTCTAACGACATCCAGAAGCAGTATGAGAGGCTGGACAACGTCTCCGCCATAATGCTCCGCATGAACGAGGTTTATGCGGTTCTAGATAGGCATATTAGATATGCCACCACAAAAGCATTCTTTGGCACCAAGCTCGCTGAAGGAGCGTCTGTACAGAGTCATGGGGTCAAGATGCTCTCCCTAGTGGAGAAACTCGAGGACCTTAAAGCTGGGCTTAACAATGGCACGTACATTGACGTTATCCTCCAGTCGCTTCCTCCATCCTATGACCCATTTGTTGTAAACTACAACATGAACGGACTTGAGAAGTCTATTCATGAGTTGATCAACATGCTGGTCCAATACAAGGCAACGACCCACAAGTCGGCGCCGGCGGTATTGATAGGAGAGGCTTCAACCTCCAAGGCGAATGGCAAGAGGGCCGGACGCTGGAAGAGGAAGAAGGGCAAAGGGAAGATGGTTGCGGCCCCTGATCACGCTCCAGGTGTCCCTGTTGCTCCGGTTGGACCGTGCAAAGGGAAAGGGAAGGCCCATGGTTCTCAGCGGTCCAAGGCAAATGATGTCTGCATGCATTGCCAAGGGAAAGGGCATTGGAAGAGGGAGTGCCCACAACTCCTCTCCAACCTAGGTGTGTTTGTGGTTGAAGTTAATATGATTACTAATTCTGCTTCATGGGTATTGGATACCGAGTGTGTGCTCACATCTGCAATGATTTGCAGGCACTGCAAAGAAGCAGAAGGCTAACCAAGGATGAGATGATCCTGAGGCTAGGCGATGGCAAGGTCGTTGCTGCGGAGGCCGTAGGATCACTAGAGTTAGCCATTAGTAGTCATGTTAGGATTGTACTGAACGACTATTTCTATGTACCTAGCATGATTAAAAACATTCTTTCCATCCTGGTCCTTGATAAGGAGCGATATGAATTTACCATCAATAAAAAACGGTTTTTTCATTATCAAAGATGGTATTTCTCATCTGCTTGGTACGTTGGTCAACGGTCTGTACATTCTTCAACAGTCTAATTGGATTATGACTGCAGAACACAAACGAAAAGATGATGATCATAATAACGCACAGATATGGCATGCGAGGTTAGGTCATATCTCTAAAGATAGGATAAGAAGGTTGGTGGACTCAAAGAGTCTAGAAATAGACGATTTGGACAACCTACCGACCTACGAATCCTGTCTGAAGGGAAAGATGACTAAGAACCCTTCGTTGGACAAAGCACGCTAGCCAGTGGTCTGTTAGATTTGATCCATACGGATGTCTGTGGCCCACTAAATACTCAGGCTAGAGGTGGGTACTCGTACTTCATAGCCTTTACCGATGATCACTCACGGTATGGTTATGTTTACCTGATGAGATACAAGTCTGAAGCCTTTGGAAGGTTTAAGGAATACAGACTTGAAGTAGAGAACCAAACCGGTCGAAAGATCAAAGCCCTTCGGTCGGACCGAGGTGGAGAGTATTTGAGTGGTGAGTTTACTGATTATCTAAAAGAGAATGGGATTCTCTCAGTGGACCCCTCCTGGAACACCACAGCTAAATGGTGTGTCTGAAAGGAGGAATCGGACCTTGTTGGACATGGTTCGATCCATGATGAGTTTTACCGAACTACCCCTTTCCTTCTGGCGATACGCTCTTGAGACGGCGGCCAAAGTTTTGAACTTGGCGCCATCTAAAAAGGTATCCCAGACGCCATATGAGATATGGCATCGCAAGCCTGCCTCCTACAAATACTTGAAAGTGTGGTGTTGCCCCCCATATGTCAAGAGATTAGTGGGAGATAAACTGGACTCGAGGTCTAGTTTATGCAAGTTCATTGGCTATCCGAAAGAAACTGCGGGGTATTATTTCTATGATCCCTCCGAGCAAAAGGTTTTTGTCTCGCGAAACGCAGTGTTCTTGGAAAAAGGTTTTCCATCGGATAGTCGACGCGATGAGGTACTCCTTGAGGAATCAAGTGAGGTACCCCATGAGGCGGCAGTGACATCTGAGCCACTGGTTCCTACTGATATTGTTCCAGTCCTCCGTAGGTCGGCCAGAGTATCCCATGCACCTGATAGGTATGGATTTCTGGGCCTGACCGGTCAGTTGGATAATGATCCAAAGACATACGGAGAAGCGATGTCGGACATCGATTCGGACAAGTGGCTTGAGGCCATGAAATCCGAGATGGACTCGATGGGTACAAACAAGGTTTGGACCCTGGTAGATCCACCCAAAGGGGTTAAACCCGTAGGGTGTAAATGGGTCTACAAACGTAAGCTTGGAGCTGACGGGGAGGTTACAACCTTCAAAGCCAAGCTTGTGGCGAAAGGTTATACTCAACGACCCGGGGTCGATTTTGAGGAAACCTACTCACCCGTAGCAATGGCCAAGTCCATTCGGATACTGCTTGCCATAGCAGCATGGTATGACTATGAAATATGGCAGATGGACGTGAAAACGGCTTTCCTCAATGATTTCGTAGAGGAAGAGATCTATATGGATCAGCCGGAGGGTTTCACAACTGTTGGAGAAGAGCAGAAGGTCTGCCATCTCCAAAGGTCCATCTATGGCCTCAAACAAGCTTCCCGAAGCTGGAACATACGTTTTTGATGAAGTCATACGGGGATATGATTTCACCAAGAACGAGTCCGATCCTTGTGTATACAAGAAGATCAGTGGGTGCTCAGTTGCGTTTCTGGTGCTTTACGTGGATGACATCTTGCTCATTGGGAATGATGCTAAGATGTTGGGTACCACTAAAGCTTGGTTGTCAATGCAATTCTCTATGAAGGATATGGGCGAGGCATACTACATCCTTGGCATCAAGATCTACAGGGATAGATCTAGAAGAATGTTGGGAATAGCCCAGTCCTCGTATATGAGGCATGAAATTAAGTTATCCAAGAAGCAGTCTCCTAAGATTGATGAGGAACTTAAACGGATGTTGGACATCCCTATGCTTCAGCCGTAGGCAGCATACAGTATGTTGTTCAGTGCACTAGACTTGATGTGGCTTTCGCTTTGAGCGTAACTAGTCGACATCAGTCGTGTGCCGGGAAGGCACAATGGAGTGCAGTCAAGACTATTCTAAAGTTCCTAAAAAGGACTAAGGACATGTTCTTGATCTACGGCGGTGGAGAGTTGATACTGGAAGGCTATAGCGACGCTAGCTTCCAGTCGGATGACGATGATGCCAAGTCTCAGTCTGGTTATGTGTTCAGACTTAATGGTGGCGTGGTTACTTGGAAGGGTTCCAAGTAGGCTACCACGGCGGACTCCACCATAGAGTTTTGAATACATAGCGGCTTTGGAAGCTGCTAAGGAGTGGTTTGGTTGATGAGCTACATCCAAGGGTTGGATGTAGTACCTAGCATTGCTAAGCCTGTAATTATCTTTTATGATAACAACGGGATGATAGCGCTAGCAAAGGAACCGAGATCTCATCACGATCCAAGCATATTCTTAGACGCTACCATCTACGTAGAGAGATGGATAGCAGGAGTGACGTTCGGTTGGACCGAGTCAGCTCCGCAGAAAACATAGCACATCCACTTGATAAGCCCATGTCGCAAGTTGCCCATACTCACCATCTGAATAAGAGGTTCGAGGTCAATGGGTGATGGGCTTTAGGTCAAGTGGGAGATTGTTGGAATAGGTGACCAGAAAGCCAATAGGTTTGGCAATTTGTAACCTATCCGACAACTTGATGTGAATGTAATATTATTATGTGATGAATAAGATGAGTATTCGTCACCAATGGTACCTTCTTTGTTGCGCTCATCTTACATTTGTTAAAATGGTGTTTAACTTATATCGCAACAAAGCCCACAGACCATGGATAACAACTCGTGCAGTTGGGCCACGCATTGGATGGTGGTCATGAAACCAACTGACTAAGAGTTGGGTCTGAAACGTTCCAAGTCGAGGACCTCGAGACAGGGCATCGAGAGTCCTATTGAGACTTGCGTCAAGAGTCGTGTTCATTGGATGAGTGCCGTGTTTCATCGGCGACAGGCGTGGGACGCCTACACGATCTTGATGGGTTGGTCGACTAGGGTCGAGCCGACTGGACTGACTCGTGGGGATCATCATATGGAAGCCTTGGAGGCTTGGTCGGTATGATTGGTTTTCCCCGGTTCCGATAGTACGGGAGTAATCCTCAGACTTGAGGAATCATGGCAGTCGCATGCACAGGACGGCTGTATCTTGGATCTGGCGAGAGGTAATCATTCTGTAAGATGATTATCATAAGCCTTGTGCAGTGCAGTCAGAATGTGTAGCGAGGACGGTGAATTCCAAGAAGAGGATCCGTCCCCTGTCAGTATGTGACAGAGGTATCTCCTATGCGCTCGGAGACACGTTCATGCTGTTTGAAGCTGTGGCCACAGTGGTTGGTCGAATAGGGAATGTTTTCCTGTGTCGACGCAATGAAGCATACGTGCTCTCGAGTATTAAGCATAGATGTCTAGTCAAGGATGGGAACCGACGCCCAATTCCATACCCTAGACTAAGGCCGGAGAGACGGTAGACGAAAGGATCGTACCCGTACGGAATCGGCGCCTAAATGTTCACGCCAATTCACCTAGTCTCTAGTGCCACCCATGGTAACGGGCCCTTGTGGGACACGGGCCCAAGTCTAGCTGAGGATGAACCTAAAGGGTCACACACAAATCACCAAGGAGGTTGAGAGATCGACTTGGAGTCAATTTCGAAGGATAAAATAAGTAATTGGATTACTTGAGGGAAAGTCCATTGGATGGACGGGCCGATATTGTATCGGGCTTTCATTTAATCGGTAAATTGAATTTTCGATTAAATATGGAAAGTTGAGAAGTTGGATCTTTTAATTGGATTAAAAGATCAACGGGAATAATTTGAATGGACATTAAATTGGATTTAATGTTGGGTTCGTCGTAATTGGATTACGATAAAACCCGGTCCGTTAAATTATACCCGAGAGGAGAAATAATTCCTAATTTGCAATGGGAAGAAGTTGGACTTCTTTCCTTAATCAAACATGGCCGACACGCTCCCTTGGAGGAAGCAAAATCAGCCATGTTTCATGCTAGGTGGTATGTTGACTTATCTATTTTGGAAAGAGACAAATCAACTCCAATCAAGTTCTTCCCTTTTGGTATGATTTGGTCATACCATAAATTTTGGTAGGCTTGATTGAAGAATTGATGGTGATTGATTGGAATGAATCTAGACATTCTTGGATGAACCTAGACACATTCCAATAATCACATTAATTATGTATATATATTAGAATATACAACACCAAGCATAAGTGATTCATTATTCATCTTTTTCTAGGAAAAAGAGAAGAAGAAAATCCTCTCCTCTCTCTCAATTTTCGTGCTCTCTCCCTCTCTTAAACTTGTGTTCTTCACTTGATTTTGAATCAAGAAGAAGAACAAAGTAAGTTTAAGAGAACACTAATTCATAGTGTTCTTCTCTTAAACCGATTCCTTCCTAAACCCGTTCTTTTCTAGCAAGAAGAACGTGTGTTTCTTCCGGTGTGGTGTGGATCACCTTTGGAGAATCCATACGTTTGGATTTCATGAGCATTCCGGACAAGGAACAACGCAAGTAGCCGGGAGCATACGCTAAACAATCAAAGGTAACGGTTTATTACGCTTTGATTGATTTCATTTATATATCTATGCCCTATGTGCTTAAATATATGTTTTAATATTTACACATCCTACATCGAACGCCCAGTTGAGCACCCAAGGGTACACCCCTTGGGATTCGCGTATTTTGAATTTGATTTAAATTTACGCACTTTCCACGCTTTCTCGGTTCCGCGCGCGCTCCCGGGCGGATCCGCTTGTCCTTCAAGACAAACACCTTTTTTTTCCAAGGGGTCATAAAAGTAATAACCCGCAGTTTCTTTAGGGTATCCAACGAACCTGCATAAGCTAGGCCTGGATTCCAGCTTATCTGCCACTAACCTCTTGACGTATGCGGGGCTACCCTACACTTTCAAGTAGGTTTAGGACGCAGGCTTCCCGTGCCATATCTCATATGACGTTTGGGTCAATACACTGGTTGGCGCCAAATTTAACAACTTGACCGTCGTTTCCAATGCGTAGCCCCAAAAAGACAAGGGCAATTTGGTAAAACTCATCTTGGATCGAACCATGTCCAACAGGGTTCGATTCCTCCTTTCAGAGATTATACCATTTTCTTTTAGATAATTAAGGAACTCGGTGCTAAGGTATTCACCGCCTCGATCTGACCATAGGACTTTAATTTTGCAGTTGGTCTGGTTCTCCACTTCAAGTCTGAATTCTTTAAACCTCCCAAGAGCTTCAGACTTGTACCTCATCAGGTAAACATAACCATACCGTGAATGATCATCGGTAAAGGTTATGAAGTAGAAGAACCCACCTCGGGCCTGCGTCCTTAGTGGTCCACATACGTCTGTATGGACCAAGTCTAACAGACCTGTGGCAAGCCTGCTTTCTCCTACAAAGGGCTTCTTGGTCATTTTCCCTCTTAGACAAGATTCACAAGTTGGTAGCTCACTCAAGTCCCCTACCTCTAGGTTCTTTGATTCTACAATCTTTTCATCCTATCTTGGGATATGTGACCTAACCTAGCGTGCCACAGTCGTGCGTTCCCGTTATTATCTATTTTACGTTTGTGTTGAGCGTTAAGAACGAAGTTTGTTTGTTGCAAGATATAGAGCCTGTTATTTAGTGTACCAAGTAGATGAGCAATTCCACACCTCATCAAATAAAAGCAATTTTTATTGATCATAAACTCATAACCACTATTATCTAACAATGGGATGGAAATGATGTTTTTAATCATACTAGGTACAAAATAAACTTGCTCTAATTCTATGCTAATACTATCACTAACTACTAGAGTGGCGGATCCTACTGCTTCTACCGAGTCGGCCTTGCCATTCCAAAGCTTCAGGATCATATCCCCACTACCCACTTTTCTGCTTCTTTTCAGCACCTACAAATCATTGCAAATGTGAGCTCCACAACTGGTATCTAATACCCAAGAGGCAGAATTAATGACCATATTAACCTCAATCACAAAAATACCTTGGTTTGAGAGGAGCTTGGTGAAGGACAAGCGGATCCGCCCGGGAGCGCGAGCGGAAGCGAGAAAGCGAGAAATTGTGCGTAAATTTAAATCAAATTCAAAATACACGAATCCCAAGGGGTGTACCCTTGGGTGCTCAACTGGGCGTTCGATGTACGATGTGTAAATATTAAAACATATATTTAAGCACATAGGGCATAGATATATAAATGAAATCAATCAAAGCATAATAAACCATTACCTTTGATTGTTTAGCGTATGCTCCCGGCTACTTGCGTTGTTCCTTCTCCGGAATGCTCACGGAATCCAAACATATGGATTCTCCAAAGGTGATCCACACCACACCGGAAGAAACACACGTTCTTCTTGCTAGAAAAGAACGGGTTTAGAAGGAATCGGTTTAAGAGAAGAACACTATGAATTAGTGTTCTCTTAAACTTACTTTGTTCTTCTTCTTGATTCAAAATCAAGTGAAGAACACAAGTGTGGGAGAGGGAGAGAGCACGAAATTTGAGAGAGAGGAGATGGATTTTTGTCTTCTCTTTTTCCTAGAAAAAGATGAATAATGAATCACTTATGCTTGGTGTTGTATATTCTAATATATATACATAATTAATGTGATTATTGGAATGTGTCTAGGTTCATCCAAGGATGTCTAGATTCATTCCAATCAATCACCATCAATTCTTCAATCAAGCCTACCAAAATTTATGGTATGATCAAATCATACCAAAAGGAAAGAGCTTGATTGGAGTTGATTTGTCTCTTTCCAAAAGAGACAAGTCAACATACCACCTAGCATGCAACATGGCTGATTTTGCTTCCTCCAAGGGAGCATGTCGTCCATGTTTAATTAAGGGAAGAAGTCCAACTTCTTCCTATTCCAAAATAGGAATTATTTCTCCTCTCGGGTATAATTTAACGGACCGGGTTTTATCGTAATTCAATTACGACGAACCCAATATGAAATCCAATTTAATGTCCACTTAAATTATTCCCGTTGATCTTTTAATCCAATTAAAAGATCCAACGTCTCAACATCTCAACTTTCCATATTTAATCGAAAATCTAATTTACCGATTAAATGAAAGCCCGATAGAATATCGGCCCGTCCATCCAATGGACTTTCCCTTAAGTAATCCAATTACTTATTTTATCCTTCGAAATTGACTTCAAGTCGATCTCTCAACCTCCTCGGTGATTTGTGTGTGACCCTTTAGGTTCACCCTCAGCTAGACTTGGGCCCGTGTCCCACAAGGGCCCGTTACCATGGGTGGCCCGTGTCCCACAAGGGCTTCATTGCGTCGACACAGGAAACCATTGCCTGTTCGACCAACCACTGTGGCCACAGCTTTAAACAGCATGAACGTGTTTCCGAGTGTATAGGAGATACCTCTGTCACATACTGACAGGGGACGGATCCTTTTCTTGGAATCCACCGTCCTCACTACACATTCCGACTGCACTAGACAAGGATTATGATGATCATCTTACAGAATGATTACCTCTCGCCAAATCTAAGATACAGCCGTTCTGTGCACGCGACTGCCATGATTCCTCAAGTCTGAGGATTACTCCCGTACTATCGGAACCGGGGAAAACCAATCATACCGACCAAGCCTCCAAGGCTTCCATATGATGATCCCCGCGAGTCAGTCCAGTCGGCTCGACCCCAGTCGACCAACCATCAAGATCGTGTAGGCGTCCCACGCCTGTCGCCGATAAAACACGACACTCATTCAATGAACACGACTCTTGACGCAAGTCTCAATAGGACTCTCGATGCCCTGTCTCGAGATCCTCGACTTGGAACGTTTCAGACCCAACTCTTAATCAGTTGGTTTCATGACCACCATCCAATGCGTGGCCCAACTGCACGAGTTGTTATCCATGGTTCTGTAGGCTTTGTTGCGATATAAGTTAAACATCATTTTAACAAATGTAAGATGAGCGCAACAAAGAAGGTACCATTGGTGACGAACACTCATCTTATTCATCACATAATAATATTACATTTACATCAAGTTGTCAGATAGGTTACAAATCGCAAAACCTATTGGCTTTCTGGTCACCTATTCTAACAATCTCCCACTTGACCTAAAGCCAATCACCCATTGGCCTCAAACCTCTTATCCAGATGGTGAGTGTGGGCAACTTGCGACATGGGCTTAGCAAGTGGATCTGCTATGTTTTCTGCGGAACTAACTCGGTCCAACCGAACGTCACTCGTGCTATCCATCTCTCTGAGGAGATGGTAGCGTCTAAGAATATGCTTGGATCGTGATGAGATCTTGGTTCCTTTGCTAGCGCTATCGCCCCGTTTGTTATCATAAAAGATAATGACAGGCTTAGCAATGCTAGGTACTACATCCAACCCTGTGATGTAGCTCATCAACCAAACCACTCCTTAGCAGCTTCCAAAGCTGCTATGCATTCAAAACTCTATGGTGGAGTCTGCCGTGGTAGCCTACTTGGAACTCTTCCAAGTAACCACGCCACCATTTAGTCTAAATACAAAACCAAATTGAGACTTGGCATCATCGTCATCCGACTGGAAGCTAGCGTCACTATAGCCTTCCAGTATCAACTCTCCACTACCGTAGATCAAGAACATGTCCTTAGTCCTTTTCAAGTACTTTAGGATAGTCTTGACTGCACTCCAGTGTGCCTCCCCGACACACGACTGATAACGGCTAGTTACGATCAAAGCGAAAGCCACATCAGGTCTAGTGCACTGAACAACATACTGTATGCTGCCTACGGCTGAAGCATAGGGGATGTCCAACATCCGTTTAAGC
This sequence comes from Sesamum alatum, assembly GCA_034509735.1. NCBI lineage: Eukaryota > Viridiplantae > Streptophyta > Magnoliopsida > Lamiales > Pedaliaceae > Sesamum > Sesamum alatum. The sequence continues at coordinate 16,468,556 of JACGWO010000004.1, forward strand.
TCCTCATCAGTCTTAGGAGACTGCTTCTTGGATAACTTAATTCCATGCCTCATAGGAAGAAATCCTCGTTTTGAGTTCTCCATCTTGAATCTCTTCAAGACTTTCTCAATATACGAGGCCTGGGCCATTCCTAACATCCTTCCAGATCTATCCCTGCAGATCTTGATGCCAAGGATGTAGGATGACTCGCCCATATCCTTCATGGAGAATTGCGTTGACAATCAAGCTTTAGTGGTACCCAACATCTTAGCATCATTCCCAATGAGCAAGATGTCATCCACGTAAAGCACCTGAAATGCAACTGAGCTCCCACTGATCTTCTTGTATACACAAGGATCGGACTCGTTCTTGATGAAATCATATCCTCGTATGACTTCATCAAAAACGTATGTTCCAGCTTCGGGAAGCTTGTTTGAGGCCATAGATGGACCTTTGGAGACGGCAGACCTTCTGCTCTTTTCCAACAGTTGTGAAACCTTCCGGCTGATCCATATAGATATCTTCCTCTACGAAACCATTGAGGAAAGCCATTTTCACATCTATCTGCCATATTTCATAGTCATACCATGCTGCTATGGCAAGCAGTATCCGAATGGACTTGGCCATTGCTACGGGCGAGTAGGTTTCCTCAAAATCGACCCCGGGTCGTTGAGTGTAACCTTTCGCCACAAGCCTAGCTTTGAAGGTTGTAACCACCCCGTCAGCTCCAAGCTTACGTTTGTAGACCCATTTACACCCTACGGGTTTAACCCCTTTGGGTGGATCTACTAGAGTCCAAACCTTGTTTGTACTCATCGAGTCCATCTCGGATTTCATAGCCTCAAGCCACTTGTCCGAATCGATGTCCGACATCGCTTCTCCGTATGTCTTTGGATCATTATCCAACTGACCGGTCAGGCCCAAGAAATCGATGCCTAGCAGGTGCATGGGATACTCTGGCTGACCTACGGAGGACTGAAACAATATCAGTGGGAACCACTAGCTCAGATGTCACTGCCGCCTCATGGGGTACCTCACTTGATTCCTCAAGGAGTACCTCATCGCGTCGACTATCCGATGGAAAAACCTTTTTCCAAGAACACTGCGTTTTGCGAGACAAAAAACCTTTTGCTCGGAGGGATCATAGAAATAATACCCCGCAGTTTCTTTTCTGATAGCCGATGAACCTGCATAAATTAGACCTCGAGTCTAGTTTATCTCCCACTAATCTCTTGACATATGCGGGGCAACCCCACACTTTCAAGTATTTGTAGGAGGCAGGCTTGCCATGCCATATCTCATATGGCGTCTGGGATAACCTTTTTAGATGGCGCCAAGTTCAAAAACTTTGGCGCCGTCTCAAGAGCGTATCCCCAGAAGGAAAGGGTAGTTCGGTAAAACTCATCATGGATCGAACCATGTCCAACAAGGTCCGATTCTCCTTTCAGACACACCATTAAGCTGCGGTGTTCCTGGAGGGGTCCACAGAGAGTGAATCCCATTCTCTTTTAGATAATCAGTAAACTCACCACTCAAATACTCTCCACCTCCGTCCGACCGAAGGGCTTTGATCTTTCGACTGATTTGGTTCTCTACTTCAAGTCTGTATTCCTTAAACCTTCCAAAGGCTTCAGACTTGTACCTCATCAGGTAAATATAACCATACCGTGAGTGATTATCGGTAAAGGTTATGAAGTGCGAGTACCCACCTCTAGCCTAAGTATTTAGTGGACCACAGACATCTGTATGGATCAAATCCAACAAACCACTGGCTAGCGTACTTTGTCCAACAAAGGTTTCTTGGTCATCTTTCCCTTTAGATAGGATTCGCAGGTTGGTAGGTTGTCCAAATCGTCTATTTGTAGACTCTTTGAGTCCACCAACCTTCTTATCCTATCTTTAGAGATATGACCTAACCTCGCATGCCATATCTGTGCGTTATTATGAGACTGTTGAAGACTGTTGAAGAATGTACAGGCCGTTTTCATTTGTGTTCTGCAGTCATAATCCAATTAGAATGTTGAAGATGAAAGATTATGTGGATCGTCCCGGGAAAAGCGCGAATGCGGTAGCGCGGTATAATTAAAAATTAAAAACGGAATTTAAACATGCTTTTAAATTAAAAACACGTTTCAAAGGGTGTGCCTTTGAAATTTTCCCGGGCATTCGGTGTATTCTCATGAACGTATAACATAAAATAAATCATGGAGGCATAGGGTTGAAAATTAAGGAGGGACGAAAATTTAAAACGAGACCTACCCGTTGTCGTTTTCGTCTTCAACGGCTACAC